>CM076584.1:1262383188-1262919445 GCA_034641835.2 Pinus albicaulis | reverse complement strand
TCCGCATGACAAGAGCCCTTCTCACTTGTTTTCCAGTTCTACTTCGGTAGGACCCGAGTATCTTCCTACTCCCATTCCTCCTCCCATCGTCAACCCGACTGAGCCTTCAACCACCATCTTCTACCTATCCTCCTCCTTGAGAACTGATTCGTTTAACCTCCTACCTGCGGAAACTCTCGACCATGGATCTGCTGATGTTACACATGTGAGCCTTCCTCCACAAGATGACCAGTCGGACATTACTACATCATCGGGTGATCCTCCTTCCTCCAATCTTCCCATCTTCCAGTCCGATGAAGACATTATGGAAGCCATGACCAACCCTGACTTTCCGTGGGATGATATGCACCATCGCGCATAATTCCTCCCACAGCAGTCCCATGACCAGTATGCTGTGGAAACTAAAGACTTCATTCCCAATGCAGTCGATTGGTTCAAAAATCCCATCCCTGCACCTGATGCTTTCAAAGAAGGAAACATGGGCAACATCTCTTCTACCATTAAAATTGACATTTCGGTCAAACCAGGAATCGAAGAATATATCACCTTGGGCGCCCAATGCACCTCGGAAGAAATCGAAGCTTACACTAAGCTTTTCAAATAATTCCGCGATATTTTCGCCTGGTCCTACTCCAAAATGCCTGGGCTCGATCCCACCATCGTCGAGCATCATATCGACACGTGGCCCGATGCCAACCCAGTCCGACAAAAGTTGAGACCCATTAATCCTTCCAGACGTGATGCTATCAAAGCCGAAATCGATAAGCTCAAGTAGGATGGTTTCATTTATCCTATTGAATACACCACTTGGGTGTCCAACCCAGTTCCCATCCTCAAGAAACAAGGCACCATCCGTGGTTGCACGGACTTTCGCGACTTGACCAAAGCTTGTCCCAAAGACAACTTCCCCACACCATTTATTGACCAAATCATTGATGAGTGTGCAGGGCATGAGGTTCTATCCTTTATGGATGGTTTCTCCGAATACAACCAAATCGTTATCCGTCCCGCTGACAAATTAAAACTGCGTTCATCAGTCCGTGGGGAACTTTTGCTTACCGGGTCATGCCTTTCGGCCTTAAAAACGCCGGCGCCACTTTTCAGCGGGCCATGTATTATTGTTTCCATGACTTAGCTCATATTATCCTTGCTTATTTAGATGACCTCACTGCGCATTCTAAGCATCGGGTGCAGCACCTACACGATCTGCGTACCATCTTTCTCCGATGTCGCAAGTATAATATCCGCCTTAACCCGTTGAAATGCATCTTTTGCGTACCCGCCAGCCATCTCTTAGGCTACATAGTGTCTAAGGATGGTATCACTCTCGACCCTTTGAAAGTTCAAGCCATTCTTGAACTTCCCATTCCACGTACCCTACGCCAGCTCCAAAGTCTCCAAGGCAAAGCTAATTTTCTTCGTCGGTTCGTCCCTAACTATGCCACCACCGCACATGGGTTCCTTAGACTCCTCCGATCCAATATCCCATTTGTTTGGGATACCTATGCTCATGAGTCTTTCGATGCCCTCAAGAAGGCTCTCACATCCGCTCCCTTGATCCGCCCTCCCGAATTTGATAGGGACTTCATCTTGTACATCTCCGCTTCCACCTATTCGGTCGCTGGAGTTCTTATCCAGGAAGATGACAATGGTATCGAGCATGTGATCTACTACGTCAGTAAGAACCTAGTAGGGCCTCCTGTTTCCTACTCACATGAAGAAAAACTAGCGCTGGCTGTTGTGTTCGCAGTCCAAAAACTTCGTCATTACATCCTCATGCGTTCCACCAAGGTTGTGACTAATTCCAACCCCATGGCCTTCCTATTGAGTCGCCGCATCCTCACTGGGAAGTAAGCCCGTTGGGTCGTCATCCTTCAAGAATTCGACCTCGAATTTGTCACACCAAAAAGTAAGAAAGGTTTAGCTCTTGCTGAACTCATTTCTGAATTACCTACCGAAACAAAAGATCCTCCAGTTAATGATGAATTCCCTAATGAGCACTTATTTGCCATTACTTCGGACGATCCTTGGTACGGTGATATCCTCACTTACTTGCGAACCCAAAATTTCACTCTTCACCTTGATCATGACGCTTGACGACGTATTCGACACCAGGCTCCTCGCTACCTTCTTATCAGTGACGACCTCTATCGCGTGGTATAGATACTGTCCTTCGTCATTGTCTCACGCACGCTGAAGCTGAACAAGTCCTCAATGCCTGCCATAGCGGCACTTGCGGTGGCCACCTCTCCGGTCTTGCCACTGCCCAAAAAGTCATGCGCGCTGGGTATTTCTGGCCTTCCCTCTTTAGTGATTGCATTGAAGTAGTCAAACACTGTTCCAATTGCCAGCATTTCGCCCCTAAGGCGCGAGCTCCCCCAGCTCCCCTCCATCCGGTCGTCTCAACTGGTCCCTTTTGTAAATGGGCCATCGACTTTATGGAGTGTCACCCGCCATCCGCTGGTAACCATAAATATATCATCGTGGCAGTCGAGTATTTCACAAAATGGGCCGAGGCTATGCCAACATTTAACAACACAGCAGCTACCGCAACCCTCTTTTTCTTTAACCACGTTATCGCTCGATTCGGGGTTCCGAAACAACTGATCTCTGACCATGGCTGACATTTTGAAGATGAGATATGGCGTGAGCTATCCTCACTGTTGGGTTTTGAGCACCAATATTCCTCCTCCTATTACCCCTAAGGTAATGGCCAAGTTGAAGCAGTCAACAAAATCCTCAAGACTACACTTCAATGAACAGTGAATAAGCACAAAACCAACTGGAATCTTATTCTCTTCCCTGCTTTGTGGGCCTATCGAACTTCTGTTAAAACCACAACCGGGTTTACTCCTTTCCACCTCGTTTTTGGAGAGGAGGCAGTCTTACCGATCGAGTGTGAAATTCCTTCCCTGCATCTGGCCGTTGAAATTCTCCCTGGCACCCAACCTCTAGAACAATGACTTATCATGCTTGAGCGCGCCTTCGAAGACCGTCGTGTTGCCTTGAAAACCATGGAAGCGGCCAAGAAACGCACCAAAGCTCAGTATGAAAAAAAAGTCCAGCCTCGTACTTTTCACGAAGGTGACCTTGTTCTAGTTTATGACCAGGTCCATGATGTCCTTGGAAATGGGAAGTTTGACTCATTATGGCTAGGCCCTTACATCATTAGTAAGGATCTCGGTAAAGGGGCATACCTCTTAGAGGATTTCGAAGGCAATCCCCTTCCTAATCCTCGCAATGCACTCTATCTTAAGAAATATTACCCTTAGCATTTCCCTTCTGCAATGCACATTTTATTTTCTTTTTGATAGCCAGCATATTTTTCATTTTTGTGATTTGATACTTTACCAGGACACATTTTGTCCAAGATGGGTCACTTCACCTCTCCTTAAAATCACATTTCTTCACTTACAACACTTGTACTTGGGCACCACTTTGCCTCCTTACTTGTCTTTGTTCGTGTTGATTTTCGTCGTGAGTTACCATCTTGTACTCATGTTTTCATGGTCCCCCATTGGACCTTTACTGTGTGGAAGCACCATCAAGTCGCCCTTGTTTAGAGCATCCAAGTGGAGTCATCATCGCATTCATGGAGTCTATCCCGAGTCCCTTTGTACCCCGCCATAGTCCTTCATCCCTCATTGCTTGATCTCTCTCTTGTGTCGCACATTATGGCCTTCAGTCCCACTGCCCCTTATCCCTGATGATATTGTGTCAGTCGCCGCCATGTCATTCATGCCCTTTATGATCTAGCAAGGGAAGTCGTCCATTCGCTACTCAGTCCCCTCCATTCCACCATCATCATTGGTATTAGTCTATCCGTCGCTCTACTATTTTCTCTCGTGCCTTAGTTGAGGATCTCTCATTGCCTCACCTATGGCGGACCTCCTTCTATTGAAATCAACTCCTTCATTCCAGAAGACAGGTCTAGAGGGCGGTGTACCTTGGTTCCAGCTTCCACTCTTGTTCGGTGCCTCGGATCAGGCAAAGGGATCTCTTATTTCCCTTTGACTTGATTGTTTCTCCATTCTAGCTCCTTTCAGCATGATCGAGATCCGTATACTTGATGGTTCAGTGATGCAGCAGCAGCTCTTGGTGATTCCCGGGTGTGTGTGAGATGTCTCAGCCCTCATGAGGGGGTGGCCCTGCAGGTAGCCCCCCACATGCCCAGATGACCTTTTCATTGCAGCCCTCGATGCAGCTCCATATATTTGATGACGTTGGCCTTAGCTGCTTGCAGTGCCTCTTTGATTTGCATATATCAGTGAGATTTTGTGAGCCCTTCCCCACTTATAGGGGGCATTTGGGTTGTATTTATATCTCATGTACTCAGATAATATTGTATAAGTCTTGGCTGTTATCCCAGGCACAACATGTATGTGGGATCCCTCATTGTATTTTTATCTGGCTCGTGTTTATGCCGGTTGTACTTTATGGTTCGGTCCCTTGTTTACTAGACACATTATTCTTTTGTACTTTGTCTCGGCAGTCATAGGTATGCCTCCCCCGTTGCCTTTAGCATAAGTACCCTCTCATAAAAAGAGACTTGTTGCACTTGCAAGTCTCATCTCCTCAGGGTCTAGTTCTTCAGCACAGTAGTCTACCTTAGATTTCTCTCTCTGACTTCCCTTTTGATGTCTGGTGATTGAGTTCTTACAACGTACTTCAGTCATACGATTTTCTCCTAACACTCACACGCTGGGGGGAAATCTGTTACACCATTTTTTGGTCATCTAACCTACTATCATTAGATGGACCCAAGTACACCATGTAAGACCAATTTTACCCTAAGTAAAATTGCTTTCACTATGTAAAATAACTTAATAAACCACATTTATTAGGTTGTTTATGGTCTAAACGGGAAACCCCAAAAGGAAATATTAAACAAATCTATATTTGTTTGATTTTTCTCATGGAATAATTAATTAAACAATAATTTAATTATTATTCCTCATCATGTTTAACCCAAAACAAAGAAATTAATTAGATAAATCTCTATTTATCTTATTATTTTCTAGGAATAATTATTTAAATCTTATTTAAATAATATTCCTTATTAAATATGACTAAATCACCCACAAATAATTAAATAAATCATTATTTATTTGATTATCATTCAACCACTTCCTTAAAATGGTAAATAAATCATTTATTTATTTATTATTTACAAATAAAGAGATTTGACCCAAGTCAAATACCTTTTCCCTCTAACAAATATAATAAAATATTCCATAAAAGGTGGATCTAGATTTGGTTAATGTTATTTTAATCATGCACCAAGATCTAGAATGACCCAATATTTTGTTATAAATATGAGGGTTTTTCCTACCATTCTTCACCTTTTGTTGCCTATTAGATCACTCTGGATCTAAACTCTTGGTCTGACTTTGAGCCATTATCATTGTCACATTTTCCATTATTTGCTGTGTGAGCTCCCTTTGAGTTCTATCTTTGTCTGGGTTTTCTACACCAACAGGAGAGAGAAATGCTAGATCTGAAGTGCTGAGGACTCCCAAGAACCCATCCCATTGAGGAGAATTGGAAACATCTTCTTGTTTTCCTCCCAGCTCTTGTCTTGATCAACTAACTATAGATTTGAAGATGTTGGCAGCCACATTTGATGTTATGGCTATTAGTTATGCATAGCTAAAGTGGTATTTTTTCGTACACTTCGACAAAGGATTCATACTAACAATTGGCAACTCCACACGGGTTTTCAATTACGACCGCTGTCGTTTTTCATATTCCTGCATATCCAACTACTTCAGACCCTAGGGTTTCTTTTCAGCTTTTTGTTTTTCCCTATTTTCATGTTGTTTTTCCCCTATAAAACCCTAAAACATTAAAATTTCTAGCTTTCGCGTGTTTCTGGCCCTATTGCACAGGTGACAGACATATGCCGCAACTGAGACGACAACTTTTCCGGAAATCTGCCGCCGGGACACCCGGAGCTTTAGGTCACACTTTTCAGCCCATAAATTGTGACTTGGACCTCCAGGTCACACTTTTCAGCCCATTTTCTGTGACCTGCACAGAAAACAGGTCAGAACCTGCGACCTGCCAATTTTTCTGCTGTTTTTCTGCAATTTTTCTAGGATTTTCTGAAGCTTCTGTCAGGGTTTTCCAGCCTCTGTCTCAGCCCGTTTCGACTTGTTTCTGATCTTTTTTGCTCATCTAAGTGGGAACATAGCCCCCTAGGGCTTCAGCACCCTCCACTTTTGGTGGAAGAGTTTTTATCTATTTCAGGTTTGTTTTTTCAGAGTTTCAGCCCCCCTTTTTCCAGATCTGATACCTCCTTTTCAGACCTCTTCTAATCAGCTCTTCTCCCTTTCAAATCACCTCCTGAAGATTTGTTTGGATCTACTTTTAGGGCCTCCTCCTTTCCCCTTTTTCTTTTTGCTGATTTCCTCCTTTTTCCAGCCACCTTGCCTCTGCCTCTTGGCTATGATCTGCACCTCTTTTCAACAGTTTTTCCCTTTAGATCCCTGTCCCTTTCGACCCTAGATCTATTGGCCTCTTTTTAGTGTGTTTTGACTAGATTTTTTTCCCTCTTTCAGATTAGTTTTGAGAGACCCGCCTTTTTGGGTTGAATCGATGCAATAGTAGCTGTTAATTTTCTGTTATTTCAGCATTATATATTGTTTTTGCAGCATTATTTTCAGTTACACAGCACACTTTTTCTCTTGCTCTCAAAACGAAAAGGGTTTAAAAATTAAAATTAACGCACCCCACACACTCACCCTAAGAAAAGAAGAGCCTGGTTTACACCGCCAGGCAAAGACTTTAAAATCAATTGACACTGCACCTTTTCGCCCTTGTTTCGACAGTGTAATCACTTGATTCTGCACCTCCCTACCTCTGTCAGTCATTCTTCTTTCCTTTGTTCCGTGTTTGTGTTGCCATCATTGTGCCCCCAAGGCGCGCATCCCGAAGACTTCTTGGCCTTCACCCTCAGTTTCCGGTCAGTCGACCTGCTCCGTCCAGCCGTCATCGAGGTAGTCCTCCTCCGAGTCTGCATTCCGACTCCTCTTCTGATTCATTGGGTTCTCCTTTTACTTCTGGTTCTCCCCCTGTCACCTTCACTATGTCTGGTCTAGGGCCTAACGCTAGTGGTAATCCTGGCCCTAATGCTGGAATTACTACTAGCGGAACCGCCACAGGAACTACCTCGGCTGCACCCTTGCTACCGTACATCGCAGGCCTCAGCCTCCCCGATTTCAATCAGTTGTTCAACGACCCTATCCGCCACGATGTTGGTTGGCCTGCTATGCCAACCAAGCTCCCCTTCGACATCCCTAAGTTCAAAGGCCTTGCTGGAGAAGATCCAACCAACCATGTCTGATCTTTTCACATGTGGTGTTCCTCCAATTCCATTACCGATGATTCCATCCGTCTTCGGTTGTTCCAACGCACGCTTACCGACAAAGCTTCTAAATGGTATGTTGACCAAGCCACCTCTTCCCATACCACCTTTGCGACCATTGACCAAGCCTTTTTATCTTATTTCCAGCTCCCTCTCCGATACGATACTGGTACAGAGCTCTTGACCTCTTTCAAGCAAACCTCTTCGACTCGCCTTTCCACTCATGTCCAGGAATGGTGAAGAAGACGGAGCTTATGTCGAGCTCCCCCCTTCGAAGACCGGGTTTACATGGACTGGTTCCTTCGCACTCTCTTAGCTCCCATTGGCAAAGATGTCGCCTCTCATTTCCCTCAAACCGAAGAAGCCGCCCTCCAAATAGCCTTGAAATATGACCTGATCTATGCTCAGTCTGGTTATGTTTATACCGTCCTTCCTGACCTCCCCAGGCCCGGAGGCGCTAACGCCCCAGGGGAATCTCATTCCGCCGACGGTATCATTGGAGCCCTTTCTCATCCGTATGCTCAACCTCCTATGGGCTGTGGTCTCCCTCAAGGAGGGGCCAGCACCTCTAGCACTTTTCCCCCTCCAGGTAGCATGTATCTAGGATACGGCACGCCTCATCCTTTTGCCCAACCTTCTTCTTACCTCAATGTTTCCCAACCTAACCATTACCCTTATCTGCAGCCTGGTGCGCCAGCTCCTCCAGCATATGCGCTTGCACCTCCCTTGCCTTCTCCAACCCCGCCACAGCACCTACAGCCCCCTCCAAGGCAAGTATTTGCACAGCAGGGCGCGACTAATCCTCCTTCTTCTCAAAGAAGGCGGAGAGGCAATCCAAACCAATCTACCCCTGGTACTCGTGGACCCAATCCTCAAGGTATTGACCCTAACACTGCTAACCAGCAACAGGGCACTCAGCCCAAGCCAGACATGCCTCTTCGCACAAATAAGCCTTGTTCGTGGATGGAGATGGTTGTAGATGATGCACAAGATGACAAAACCTCCCCCAATGGATCTTCCAAGTGAAAGGCTGATCCTAACACTAAATATCTTACCCTCCAAACAATCTCTACAACCCAAACTGCAAATACTCTCTAAAAATAATGTAGTCACTGAGGGATACTGCGTTGTAGGTGCAAGAAAATAGGTTCGCCAAGTGCCAAGATCTGAAATATCCTCCAAGGGCTTCGCAACTGATCACCCAAAGGAAAGAAAGATTCCTCCTCTGAAAGATAAGCTCAAGAAGTGGTGTTGAGGAACCTCCACTGCAACACCCTGCAACACAACTCAGCTCTAAATAGAAACTCCGTTGTAGTTGAAGGAGGATGCTTGTCCTGAAGCCTAAATGTGGAGAAATGAAGAACAAGCTCCCTCAAGAGGCCTCTCTTGAAATGAGAAGGAATTCCTAAATAGGAATGCCTTGTGCTAAGTAGTACAACAACTCTGCTAAACAACAAGAGAATGAAAAAAGTCTAATCAGACCAAGAAATCAATAATCCATAACATGAATAAAAATGGCTGCCTTGCCCTCCTTTTAAAAAAATGGAAGCCCTCTCACCATGGGTCCCACTCATTAGGGTTTCCCCCACCAATAAATATTCCTCCCATTTATACTACGCTATCTCTCCAAGTGTTCTCCACCTCCTATCCCAACACTGTTGACTTGGTCAAACTTGACCTTGTCCACATGCAAATGACCCTGTTCACACATGAGGGTGTGAAATCCAGCTCCTATGATGATCCCTTTTCACACTATGAGAAATTTTATTCTTATTTTTGAAATGTATGGGCCTCCTTGCCCATTTATTCAGCTCGTAAGTGATATCAACAAAAATCAATATTCCAATTAGCTTGCATGCTAATTTTGGAATATTACACATGGGTACTCCTTGAATGAATAATCAAATTCTACATCCAATGAGTGTTCCTCTCAAAATTTGAATAAACGCATAGGGAGATAAGTTGAAAATACGAGTTGAAAAAGTAGTTTTTTCCTTTTTACCTCTAAAATTTGATGATGTAATCTAATATTATTTTATTATTTCCACTATTATTTTATAATTTCCTTATGAGGCCCATTTTAGACCTCAAAATTCCCTTAATGAAAAACTAGAATTGATCACTGTACCAAATCATTCAACCAATTACTGAATCAATGAATCAAACAAACAACTAACCAATCAATCATTGAACTAAACAATCACTCAACCAATAACCAACTCAAATCAACCAACCTCTTCTTAAAGATTCAAAACAATTAGATCACTGTAACCAGAACATCAATATGGAACCCAAAACATTGCATCAACTGCAACCCTAATAAATCATATGACATAATATATACACTACTTTGATTAATCAAACTTGCATGTATACATGCTTTTCATGAAGTAAACCCGTATACAAATCTCAACATACCAAATTATGAGCTACTGTTAATCTGAACCAAACAATGAATTTCACACAAACATATTGAATCATTCATTTAGATTACAGTTCTCTGAACCCCATACAACTAGTTGCATCATGACCATTCATCACATCTCTATTAAACCCATATCTTCATGAAATACTTCATTGACAGACACCAAAAAACTCAGGAAAACTGATTGAGATGATCACTATACATATTCAAGAAAATTCCTAGAACATATACATGCTTATCATAGACCATTTCCACATGTATACACACTTTTCATGAATGAAACCTGCATACAGATCTGTAAATTTTTACTGGTGGCTTCGTTGAACATCAGGACTTAAGACATACCCATATCATGACATTCAAATTAATAAACACATGTCAAATCACATATCAGATCAACTCATAAGCAGATCACACAATTCATAGTAATTTCAGGTCTGTTGATCCCAATCCATCATTGTATTACTGAGTGCATACTTATTTCATACCAAACACTCATCAATAACCCATACCATGCAATCATACTTCAGATCGAAGTATTCATCAATCACCCTCTCTCTTGCACACCCAAAAAAATTGGATCTTCCTCTCCTTATATAGCTTACTAGGCCTTAGCCAATACCACATGCTAAAACCACACTAATTTCGATGGTATTCCTTGACTGGATAAAATATCAATTGACATGCTTATTACTATGGGATAATACCATGGTAAAGACCCTTGGTATTTAGGAAACCATAGTGCGGAAATTGTATGCGCTTTCTCTTATTCATACCTGCGTGTGTACATGGATTTGTTTCAACGAACCCATGTATATTTCTTCAATTGTTTACCTGCATCATTCTTCTATCTTTGAACTGCATGCCTCTGTCCAATCACCCTGTTACCTCTAAACTAGCCTGTTAATACATCCCGCGTCAAGTAAGTTTCCATCAATGTACAACTCATCAAGGACAATATATACATCATAATGCCAACAACAGTGACAACCCATGAGATGGTACATTCTCTGATTCGTAGTAAGAATCTAGGGATGTTAGTTAAACTAGACTTATCCAAGGCATATGATCTTCTTAGTTGGAATTGTCTCTTCAAGACCCTAGAGGCATTTGGCTTCTTAACAGATTGGATCAGGTGGATCAAATCTCTTGGATTGACAACCTTTTTCTCTATTTTACTTAATGTCTCCCCCATTGCAAACTTTAGATCCTCTCAGGGTATTCGTCAAGGTGATCCTATGTCACCTTTGATGTTCATCATAGTGGTTGACTTGGTTATGAAGGTCGGTCAGCTAGATGGTTCGATATGGCCAGTAAAAAGTAATCAGAATCATTGATCAATATCTATCGATATGTCACCGGAAATTTATGGACGATAATATTCTTTTGTAGAGTTGACCTTGTAGAAGATGCAAGCCATGGATTCCATCTTATCAGATTTCCACGAAGCATCAGGGATGTTGCTCAACAAAGAAAAATCTAGTGTGTTTTTCTTCAATACCTCGAATCGAAAACAACAGAACTTGGCCCCGATCTTGGGCTTTTCAATTGAATATTTGCTAACTAAGTATCTAGGTGTTCCTTTAGTTTCCAATACGTTGTGGCTATCATGTTGGCGTGAAGTCTATGGTAAGCATTAGGGGAATTTTGAGGTCTAAAATGGGCCTCCTAAGAAAAATGTACAACTAAAATAAACTTTAAAAGAACCAATAAGATTCAAGATGATGATGTCAACCATGGGGGATGATTCACATTTTTTGGAGTAAAAAAGTAAAAATATTAAAAAATAATAAAATAATAAAACTACTTTTTCAACTCGTATTTTGAACTTATCTCCCTAAGGGTTTACTCAAATTTCGAGCGGGAATACTCATTGGATGAAAAATTTAATTCCTCATCAAAGGAGTACCCATGTTGCATACTTTTGATGGACCTTGCTACACGAAAAATCAGAAATATATAAAAAATGTGATTTCAATCATGTTTTTTATGTATTTCTCATTTTTCATATACCAAAGTCCATCAAAAGTATGCAACATGGGTACTCCTTGGATGAGGAATTAAATTTTTCATCCAATGAGTATTCTTGCTCTAAATTTGAGTAAACCCTTAGGGATATAAGTTCAAAATATGAGTTGAAAAAGTAGTTTTTTCTTTTTTCTCTCTAAAATTTGATGATGTAATCAAATCTTATTTTATTATTTCCACTATTATTTTATAATTTCCTTAGGAGGCCCATTTTAGACCTAAAAAATCCCCTAATGGATTTCCAAGAGGCTAGAAAATTAGACATTCCAGGCTTTGAATATCGCAGGGATAGCCACACTATTTAAATCTATACTACAAGATATTCGAGTGTATCAACTTTCAATTCTTCTGGCTCCTAAAGTTGATTACAAAGAGATGATTTCCATCTTCCACAAATTCCCGTGGCAAGAGGCTTCTAGTAGCAAGAAATGGGTGTAGGTATCATGGGAGAACCTTTGTATCCCAATTATTTGTGGGGGTTGGGGCTTTAGGACCTAAAAAACCTCAACAATGTGATGGGAGCTAAGTTGTGGTGGTGATGGCTTTAGAGATGTCCTAAACTATGGAAATGTATCTAGGATAGAAAGTATCATTAAGGGTGATCCCATGAAGAGAATCTCAGAGTGGCATAATTCCCTTTGGGACCCCCTCTTTGGAACCCATCTGTTGTGGAGGTAAATCCCCTCTGTGGACAGAGGCGATCCCTACTAGCCCAGAACGGGTCTAGCAACAATCGTAAGACGCTATAGTGTAGGTCCCTAATTGCAATAAACCAACTTGCGAAGAAGGCTTACCTCGAATCCAATGCTGTTGTTTGTAGAGAAGGTAGCGCTCCAATTCCTTTGCCTTGGCAGATCACAATCCTCATGCTCCTCTCGATCGAACACCTGCACACGCAAGAAACACAACAAACACAAACATAAAATCCGATATATACAATTACGCGTCAGTTAGAGAGGACACAACTCATGATCATAATGAACAAAATGAGTGGAACCATAACCAATAGTCGCTTATCATTAATTCATACAAAGGAAAATACAACCTAGCTCTGATGCTGAATTCTCCTTCGACGGGTCATCAGCGGAATACATCTCGATAAAGCTTTTCAAGGATGGGGAAAAGCCTCTCTCTTCGATCGTCAATCTCCTTGCTATTGATTTGACACTATGAGGACTATTGCAGCATTCTTTAGGCTATGAAGGCTCTTGGAGATTAGCTTGCAAAGGAAAATAGCAAGCTTATATAGATGGAGGAAGGGGAGTTGGGATCCCTACAATCATGGGATTGGCCCTATCCTTAAGGAAGCTTCCATGAGAGGTGGACAACTACTTCCTCTACATGGAGATTCGAAGCCGACCTCCCAACTCAAATTAGAGACTAGTTTAGGAATTGGTTGGGGTCAATCTTCTGCCATTTATTTTTAAAAAACACCCTTTATCAAGCTTGGCGCAGGTGTGGCTCTAAGACAGAGTGCCAGTTGGCGCACCCTCTTTGGAGGATTTTCCCCCTTGGCGCAAGGGCTGAACTGTGTACCCGCGCCAATGCAAAAAAGGCTATTTTTAGGGTTTTTCACAAGGATTTGTCTTCAGGGAAATGAAAGTACATGTTCAGGGGAATGCCATGAAAGTGTTTTCAAGTTATGCCACTTCTCATAGGTCACAAAAAGGGCCCTCCAATGTGCGGGACGGGGAATTGCAGGGATGGTGATAAATTTCTGTGTAACAGATGCCCCCTAAAGCATGAGGCCCGAAAAGAGAGAGAGGGGTGAAATGCTTTACGAGAACGTGTCCAACTAAAAACACCACCATCGGAAAACCTGCATAGAGAAGTACACTGATATCTCAAATATAGGATATATATGTGGTATGGGCGCAACCATCCATAACAGAGTATACAATAATCCAGATCCAAGGTATGGGCGCAGCCATCTAGTGAGGATCGATAAATAGACTCAAGTATGGTCGCAACCATCCAATCAGTGAGTCATGTAACTAATCATGATAATCCACAAAATCGCAGCCTGGATTATAACAGAAAAAATCCAGGGTCTTGCGCTCCATCTCGACCCGAACAAAGTACAAGTTCAAGCATGCGAATGAGTGAGCTAAAGTCGAACATGCAAGAACATCGTCTGATTACCAGCCAATGATGAAAGCTGTTAACAGACGCGAGAGGTACCACCAATAATGACAATGGTCCTCAATGTACT
Organism: Pinus albicaulis; assembly: GCA_034641835.2. Lineage (NCBI taxonomy): Eukaryota > Viridiplantae > Streptophyta > Pinopsida > Pinales > Pinaceae > Pinus > Pinus albicaulis. The sequence continues at coordinate 1,262,905,414 of CM076584.1, read as the reverse complement.
ATAGGTACAATCTACGGCATGTGAATCCGTGAGCTGGCGTCGAACACCCGTAGAATCACTCGATCGGAGGCCAATGATGAAAACCTCACGTCAAACATGAAGAACCTGCCATTGAGGCTTGCAGGCTCTAAGGTACCAGAAGGGAGTCTCTAGATCAGCTTCCTGGATAATGAGCTGAAGTTGACAGGAAGTGACCTTGATCGAAGGTGGGCCGTAGTGTTTCCCACATCATCGACACTAGACAGAGGAACATAATGTCTTTTCAAATCACGATCAGATGAGAATCAGAGAAGGTTGGTACTTGCAGAGGTCAAATTCTCTTGAACATATAGGTGGCACGACAGTGGATTTGGAAGTATTTGACATCAAAAGATCAGAGGTCATGGTGACGAGGAAAAAAGCAGATGAGAGGTCAAAAGGATCACCCAAACCCATGGAGGCAAGTGAAAAAACGAGATGAGATGTCCCCAACCTGACACGAATGCAGACAAGTGCCATGTTCAAGAGCAACATACTGCTGACACGACAATGATGCTAGTTCCATTTTCCCCACCATTTCTGCCGAGTACCTCTTTATTTTTTACACAAGCTAGAAGAGGATACCATATGCTTGTTATATAAGTCCATCCTAGTACATTTAATGAGCCCTAGGAAGGAGGAACTTGAATATTGTCATTACGACTGAATCCAATGTCATCAGGATTTAACGAGTCTGACAAAGGAAGAACTTGGTGTCTTTTCATGTTTAGAGAGTTTGAAAAGACAGCATAAAGGTAAACTCCAACGGTCCCTTTTCGTAAATAGTTTCTCAGATCTGAAAAGGTAGAAAACTATGTCTAAGAAAACCTCCTAGTCGCGATAGGCTAGGGTATTCCTTTTTCGTAAATAATCTATCCCAGCCTGAAAAAGGGGTAAAGGTATACTAGGTAGATGTCGTTTCCTAACCACTTTAATGAGATCAAAATGACAAGTGACTCGGCAATATTTTCATGTTTAGGGAGTCAGAAAAGAGCTGAAAGTTGACTCCTCCTGGAGGAACGAGTGGTATAAAGGGTAGCAACTGGTTCCGATAATGGTGGAACTGCTCTGAAAAAATAAAGGTTAAGAGGCTGGCTAACAAAGACCACTCATCGTAGCAGTTCCTCAGGGAATGGGTAAGACAACCAAGTGAAGGCATATGATCGGCCAAGCAGATAGTGACGATGGAAAGAGAAAACCAAGGCTCATCTGGCAAAGACAGGCTAATAGAATGGCAATCATAAGAGGTAAAATGGGAATGGTTTCTTTTTTACACAAGCTTGAAATCAGGAAACTTTGCTTGAAGTTGGTTTCATTTTTACACAAGCTTGAAACAAATATAACCTATGCTTGAAACGGAAACAAGCTATGCTTGAAAAGTTTAAGCATGCCCCCAGCATGGTGACTCAATTCAAGGTACATTCCCCCCAAAGCTTCAATCCATATGAAAGGCAGATGGAGTGAAGGTTCAAGTTACGAGAACAAGAGAAAGACTCGACTGGTATTTTACGAGATCTTATCAAAGAATCGAATTGAACAGGAAAGTGTTTCATTATTTTAATGAGGTTGACAAATTAAAATAACTATCCTCAGGACACCCTGTTTCATGGTTTAAGGAGCTTGGCACAAGACAAGGAACTCTGCTCTGACAACCTTGTTTCATTTTTTAAGGAGCTTGACATAAGACAAGGAACTTTGCTCCAACAACCTTGTTTCATTTTTTGAGGAGCTTGACACAAGAAAAGAACCATGCTCCAACTGAATCTCATCATGATGAATAAGAAGTCATTTCTTCCAAGAGTTCCACTTCCGATGGAAGGAAAACATCCTGGAAGTCAGGACCCAATGCCCCCAGCACTTGATGCACAACAGCACTATCACTGAGTATAGGCACAGGGTAGGTAGCCACATAGTTGACCCGCGGTGGGGCAGATACAACGGGTGGATAAAAATTAGGAAGGGATGATGGCGGGCCAGTTGCCACATCAGGACCAAAGAACGAAAGCTGATCAATGGTCACAATCCGTCCTTCATGTGGAAAACCGACCACACGAAAAAGGGAGGAGACAAGCGCTCCCATGGCATAGGTGTAATCGCACCCCAAGAGAAGATTGAAATGCAAGGGGCCTAGAACAACCATCACGTCCATATGGATGGTTTTACCTCCCAAAGTAACAGGTAACCTTGGAAGGATCCCTAACGGTTGACTCATTCTTCTGTTAAACGTCAACAGATTCTGCGTAACAGGCGCAAGCGGCAGCGAGCAAAAAGCTTGCCAAGTAGTTGAGGATAGAACACTAACAGACGTGCCTTTGTCTATAATGGTGCTGGGTACAACTAGACCAAAGGCCTGTACCGTTATCTCGAAAGGCACATAAGACGAAAGGCGGTATCTTGCAAATCGATTCCAATCAAAGGAAGCGACTAAACTACTCGGAGGGGCTACCATCGAACTGAGATGGTATTCCCCTGGTGTTACAGAAGAAGAAACATCCTCCACGACCTCCATCTTGAAGGTGGGAGGGGCATCCTCTAGGACCTCCATCACGGGAGGCGGAAGAGAAACTTCTTGAGATATAGAGATAGGAGAATCTTTCTCCAAGTCCGAAGAATCTGAAGAAACAAGAAGAACCTAAGGGGTGTGAGGTCCACTCCCAACGAAAAAGAGCTGGTGCACCGTAGAAGGGGCCAGCTCAACCGATCCCATGACCAATGGTTGGTCGGGGACAGATTCCTGAATTTGAATTTCCAAGGGAGCGGGATCGACCAAGGATGACTCTTGAAAAATCGTAAGATCAGATGGTGGAGGACTCAAAGAAAGCTGTTTGTAACCAGCCAGAAGGCACGGCGCAGAGACAGCCGAGTTGTCCAAAACTCACTTGGCTTCATCCATATATGGACAAAGGTGAATGGCATGGTGCCCTTCACACAAATTATAGGGATTGGTAAGCTTACCCTGCTTCTTAGGAGCCTTACCAGCACAAGCTGAAGACGTGCCCCCAACTTGACTCCCGGAAGCCAAAGGCAACGGCGGATGACCGTTGGACCATACTTCGAGCACCTTGGGAATGCCAGGGCAGTCTCGAAGAAGATGGTATCTCATGCACAACATGCAAGATAACTTGAATTTCTACGGAGGGTTGGAAGGTTTATCAAGAGAAGGTGCTTCGGAAGCAGTAGGTGCAGCCTTAGCCTCTCTTTTATCAGACTTCTTCTTCTTTGTCTTCTTCTTCTTCTTCTTAGCCACCTGGTTACTCGAATCCAGATTTTCACTAGGCGAAGTAGAAGAGGAGGACGCAGAAATAGGTGAAGAAGGGGAGAGGTCCACCTTGGAATCAACATGATGTTGTTCAGGTGGAGGAACTGATTGACCAGTAGTTGAGACATTCGAGACCATAGAGGTTGAAAACAACCAAACATGCAACCCAACAGTTAACCCAGGAAGGGACAATGTTGCCATATAAGGAGCACAAACATTCCCAAAAGGAGGAAAATGACCAGGATTCCCATCGAAGGGGATTCCTTGGTTGGTGAACTCTGGAAAAGTTGCCATCAACAACTCAAAACCGCACACGGGCTAAAAACCAAGGCACTCAATCAAACGACCAACAAGAAAATTCTAGCAGGGCGTGTGATCGTAGGTGATTTATTTTACCACATTGAAACTTAGAAACTTCACCGTTTCATGTTTTAAGAGTCGAGAAATGGATGAAAGATGACTCTATCTCTTTCAGTTTTGAAGCAAGCCTGAAAGGGCAAGCGCTTGGTGATATTTTCAAATTTAAGGAGTCAGATAAGATCAAAATGACTACTCAGGAATGCTAGGCAAAGGGTGTACCAAATAACCGTGAACTGCAATATACACCTTGGTTTCAAAATGAAAGAGAAATCAACCAAGGACTTGACGTACGTGCAGGCAGTCTCCCCAAATGCTATGTCTGGTGTATGACGGGTATAGGGTGGCAGACTCAGCTTCCTATGGATAAAGGATAGAAACCTAGTGGGGTCTCCCTTTATATACGCGATGGTATGGGGAGCATAAGTCCGTACTAGTGCTATCTAAATCCAAGAGGCGAATGACAACTACTAGGTTTAAAGACGCCGAAACACGTCTCTAGCCTAGACCTCTAAATATTTCGTTAATGTTTCAATGCTGCCTTAGTGTAAATTGAATGAATTTTAATGTTTATCTTCAATTATGTTTCAGTTTTTAGGCCCTAGCAAATGTAATGTCTCAAAATATCCTAAATGCACACTACATGCCACAGTATATCATTTCATTCGATGAAAGCTAATTATGAGAGAGTTGAAGAGCTTTTCACACAATAACAAAATGACCAGAGGACAACCAATGATATCTCTAATGCAGCTAATGGAACCTAAAATATTTTCTTTCAAAGTTACTAATCACTAATAACACCGAAAATATTCAATTCACACTAACTAATCCAAAGCAAAATAGATTTTTTGTATTTTCAATGTTTAAGAGCAAAAATGCACTAAACAAAAATGAAAACTAATGAGACAAGTAACTTGAGAAGTGATAGAAAAAGAGAAGAAACAATCAAATTTCACTCAATGCAAGCACACAACCAAATCGTAAATCGACAAAAAGTCCCTCAAATCAAAAGACACCCAAAGACTCAAATGAACCATGTAATGTAGGCCCAATGCGAGACAAAGTGGAATTCAAGTGAAGAAGAAACCAATCACTCAAAAAATGCAATAAAATGATCAACGACCATCAAACGAATGCAGAGAAGCAATCACAAAGTCGACTAAATAGACAGAAACCACAAACTCCCAAGGGAGGCTCGACGCACAATAGCACCTAGATGCCCTAGGGCTAAAATGTAAAATCAATAGAAATGGGAAAACAACCAAAAGATGAAGGTCACAGTCAGTCAAGCAAGGCTCCAGAACACTCAAGCAGTCGTAAAAATAAGACCAAACACCCAGATTAGTCTCAGAAGGCTCAAAACACAGTAAACCCTAATACCTTACAGGATTGGCACGACTATAAGGCTGAAACTAGCGCCAGAATGGAATTGGCGCGAGTGATACACTGACAACATGCGCCAGTGGGCGCGAATGTAACACTGAAAAGCATGCTAGCTGAGTTTACTAAGGAAAAATGAAAAAAGAGCAATCCAAGAAGCAGACCAGTGATGGTAAAGCTAAACAAAAACCCAAACACACAGCAAGAGCCAGCCAAAAGAGCTGATCGAGCAAGTAAAGTCAAGAATCGATCGGAAGACAAGACAATACTCCAAGTGTTTAGTTCATAAACTAGACTGGAGATTGAATAAAGCAACATTCATCTACTTTCGCTAATGCAGAGCAAGAGCGTTTTGAAGGCTATTTGGCTAACTTCAGGCTCCATCTGTAGTTTATAAAGCAAAAAACAAGCTAACTCCCCAGTGGAGTCGCCAGTTTTTTGTGGAGGTAAATCCCCTCTGCGGACAGAGGCGATCCCTACTAGCTTAGAATGGGTCTAGCAAAAATCGTAACACGCTATAGTGCAGGTCCCTAATTGCAATAAACCAACTTGCGAAGAAGGCTTACCTCGAATCCAACGCTATTGTTTGTAGAGAAGGTAGCGATCCCATTCCTTTGCCTTGGCAGATCACAATCCTCACGCTTGTCGTGATCGAACACCTGAACACGCAAGAAACACAACAAACACAAGCATAAAATCTGATATATACAATTATGCGTTAGTCAGAGAGGACACAAATCATGATCATAATGAACAAAATGAGTGGAACCATAACCAATAGTCGCTTATCATTAATTCATACAAAGGAAAATACAACCTAGCTCTAACACTGAATTCTCCTTCGACGGGTCGTCAGCGGAATACGTCTCGATAAAGCTTGTCAAGGATGGGGACAAGCCTCTCTCTTCGATCGTAAATCTCCTTGCTATTGATTTGACACTATGAGGAATATTGCAGCATTCTTTAGGCTATGAAGGCTATTGGAGATTAGCTTGCAAAGGAAAATGGCAAGCTTATATAGATGGAGGAAGGGGATTTGGGATCCCTACAATCATGGGATTGGCCCTATCCTCAAGGAAGCTTCCATGAGAGGTGGAAAACTACTTCCTCTACATGGAGATTTGAAGCCAACCTCCCAACTCAAATTAGAGACCAGTTTAGGAATTGGTTGGGGTCATTCTTCTGCCATTTATTTTTAAAAAACACCCTTTATTAAGCCTGGCATAGGTGCGGCTCTGAGACAGAGCACCAATTGGCACGCCCTCTTTGGAGGATTTTCCCCCTTGGCGTGAGGGCTGAACTGTGTACCCGCGCCAATGCAAAAAAGGCTATTTTTACGGTTTTTCACAAGGAGTTGTCTCCAGGGAAATGAAAGTACATGTTCAGGGGAATGCCATGAAAGTGTTTTCAAGTTATGCCACTACTCACAGGTCATGGAAAGAGCCCTCTAATGTGTGGGACGAGGAATTGCATGGATGGTGACAAATTGCTGTGTAACACCATCTCAAAGGAGTAGACACATTATACAAGACCACATGTTTTGGGAGATACATGATGGAAAATTGACCTAATTTTGGGACGAATAATGGAAAAAAATTCCTAAATTGGACAACATGGATGATATGGGACCCATCAAAGAATTCCTTTGGAATCAAGATATATTTAGGGTGGCAGATTATTGGTGAGATATGGATCCCCACACAACTAGGAGAACTTAGAAAACAAAGTGCAATTGGCCTTTTGTAGAGGAATTCTAGGGTTGGTTAATACTCAAGAACACATTGTGAGACCATAAAATCCCGCTATAAAAGGATACAAATAGATTAAGTTGGGGGTATATATATATGGAATCATTCTTAATTAAATAAGTATATAAGCTAGAGACACACCACATATAACTTCCTCATGATCCACTGTGGTGAAAAATATGGAATTCCATATTATGGCCAAAGGTGTCACACTTCCTTCGGCTTTTAGGCCATTGACGCTTTCTCACCTGGGACCAATTGCAATAGAAAGGGTTCATTGGGCTTTCCTCGAGTCCAAAATGTCAATGACAGGAAGAGAATATGGAGCATATGTTGTATTCATGCAGTGAAGCAGAATAGCTTTGGGGAAGAGTACAAAATATGTTCAGATGTATAGACTAGTCAAGGAATAGTCTCTAGGAAACTATTGAAAAATGGAGGGGAACCCTCTTCAATAACTTGGTGTTGAACAAAGCATGGGTTTTGGTATTAGGTTTCCTTCTCTGGAAATTATGGAAAGAAAACAATCATATAATATTTAAGAACCAGAGGTCCTCACCCAAATTTGTTTGTAACACTACAAGAGAGAATGTGAGGGAATCAATTTCAGTAGAGAAGTGGGATACCGAGGGCTCGAAAGAAGAGGGGAAGGAAGCCTTGATCCTCTCCAAATTGGACCTATGACTGAAAATGATGGGACCTAAGCCTAGGCACCCGAATTTTCCTTAGATCACTTCACCCTCCACCTTTGTTCCTCCTTCAACATGATTTGTAAAGTTGAACTTTGATGGGGAATCTAAAGGGAACTTAGGTCCAACAAGGTTTGGGGGAATTATCAAAGACGAGATGGGAAATATGTTGGGGATATTTACATGAGACTGTGTAGTTATAACTAATAATGTTTCAAAATTCAAACATTTGGAGAAGGGCATATTATTAACGCACTAGTTGGGTGTATATAGACTACAGGTCACAAGAGAATCTCATGTAGTGATTCAAGTCATTTAGACTATGATCAACGATACCCTTGTTTTTGAGGTGATAAAAAGCTGGAGATTGGAGAGTCAAACAGTAAGAATCCAAGATATTCTTCTCTCATTCTCATATGTCATCACCTTTCATACTAGGAGTACTGGAAACCAGGTCATGGATTGGCTGGAGAATCGAGGATCTTAGGAGTCAAATCCAGAATTCACCTCCCAATTGCCTCCTCCTTTGGATATGAAAGATTATGGTGTCCTAGAAAACCTTATAGAAAAAGATAAATATTCCTTGATGGGGTTGGTTACTAAAAGTTGGGTGGCTCAGGACAAAGGTGATATTTCTTATCCAGTCGACTCCAGAAATGCTTAGAAATCAATGATGGCTCCAGAAAGGCTAAACTATCAAAATTATCAAATTTCATCGAAACTAGAACCAAAACATAGATCTCATTGTCTTGATTCCAACGACACAAATGAAACTCAAATTCGAGTTTGCATGATGAAGATATTCGTGGTCAAATATTTGGTTAACTAGGCCCCATTGGCTAAATTTCAGAGAGCGCTGACTAGATTTGGAAGTTTGCTAAAATTAGAGGTTTGGCTAAATTTGGCAGAAACTGCTAAATTTGGAAGCTATTAACTGAGTGAAATAATGACACTTAACAATGATGGTTTATGGCAGTCAGAAATGGAGAAATGGTCGCCTCTTTAAATTTGTTGGTGACCCTAAAAATATGGTGGGAAAAATTTAAACAGTTTGTTTATATATAAATATATAAATATATATATATATATATATATATATAAGGTGGCGGGCCACCACCCCCACCAACCTCGACCAGTAACATATATATTAATATATTGGGGACCGAGGCCCACGGATATGACTCGGAACCTCACCCCAGTCCATTACAATGGTCAATACTATATCTAAGGGCTAGCAAGATTTGAACCTGCCTGACCGCATAGCCTGACCCTCCAATTCAAATGTCGCGAATAATAAACGCCAACAACTACATACGCAAAAAAAAAACACGCCATTTTGAATGTGGTAAATGGGTGGGCCGCGAGTTGGAACTTGACCCACTCCCAACTGACTACCAAAATCTAACAATACGTCAGCTCATGACGTTGTAAAATATGCCCAACATGTTTTATATAAACCCACAATTTTACCATTTGAAAAGAGAACAGAGGAGACGAGAGTGGGAACCCAACACTAGAAGGGCATGCAGAACCATGATGTCGACACAAAAAATGAGGGTAGAACACTAAATAGTGAGGAGACCATGAACTTAGGAATCTCTTGAGGAATCTATATGATTCCCTTAGAGTTGATTTATGATGGTATCAAAATCATGCCAAGTTTATACTCAGATTAACCAAAATTTTTCTAGGAGTTTGATGGCGTGATTAGTTTCCTTATATGAGAAGTAGTGTTTCAGAAACACGATTTTAAGGGTGGAACCTTGATGCAAGAATCTGCATGGAATCTAAAAGATTCCTTAGAGGCCCGAACATGACAGTTTCAGAACCATGCCAACTTTAGACTAATTTTTCTCAATTTTTTGCAAGGAACGTGATGGTATGATCAGTTTCTTGGTCTAAGCAACCAAATTTCAATCAAATCGCATAATATAATCTTTGAGGAAACTTTGAGATTCCTCATGGAGCCCAAATTTGATTGAGTCAGAAAGGGGTCGAGTTTATAGTCAAATTTCACAATTTTTAGCCATGAATTCAATCGTGAATTCCATTTCTTCTGTAGAGGTGTGCATTTTTAGACCATCCCCAAAATTCTAGGTATAATATGCACTAATGCCATGTATTATTTTGATTTTTGTTGAGATAATGATTCGATGATTGAGATCCTTGTTTGCCATTTTGTGGGAGGATCCTTGTATGCCACTTCATGTGAGAGTTTGATATTTTGTCATGCTGAAGGAGAGATTTTATGAGTAATATTTCTTATAGAAGAGCATCTCATTGAAAGACATGCCACTCTAGTTAAGGGATTTTTTCCTTGTATTGACAAAGAACACATCCTGTATTCATCATCATCTTGCAGCGATTAATGAAGCGACCTCCCCACTCTTGACACCAAGCCCAGAGACGTAACCCACACTCGGTGAACTCCATTATCAACTTGTGTGTTTTATTTGAATTGATGGTTGCCTTTATGTTTCCTCTTATTTAAAGTATGCATATGTGTTTTTTCATACTCTTTCACATGCAATCCTGCTAACATCACAAACTTTAAAAGACCTTGGTTAATTTTGGCAGCTGAGAGAATCTAGATCAATTTCACACCCCATGCGTCATAAATGATTTCAAAATGTGGATGATAAGTTTCGTTTGGCACTCCAATGTTGAAGTTTTTGGAGCAGGTAATGTGTACAATTGGTCTTGGAATGACTATGATGCTCATTTTTAGGTTGTGGGAAATGAGTGTTATGATTTTAGGAGGTGAAAATTATTCAGGTGTGAAGGGTGGATTTGTGTTTAAGCCACTCCCCAGTCCTGGCTTGAAGTTGGTAATTGAGTACTATGTGGGGTGGAGGTTTGGGGAAATGTGGGCTCAAGTGGTGACTCAGAGGGCCATTTGGGACCTAGGGATTCACAATGTTGTAGTGACAAGCAAGATTTTCAAAAGATATTTGTGGGTAGAGGATTCAGTTTTTGGTTCCATCTCCCACTTGTTTCTCGGATTTGCATCCATTGATTTTGTGCAATTAATTCTCTCTGGTCAATCCTTTGATTATTTCAGTATTTGGTACACTGTATTTGGATTTTGTTCTGGTGGAATATCTGTTGTGGGAATGGGTTGTTCTCTCATGTGCAGTCTAAACCCTATCACATTTGGTTGGTTGATTGAGGGGAGTCTATCACGAAAACCTTTGTCCTAGGGCTGAGGGGTTCCCCTATTGAAGCTAGCCTTAGTTTCATGTTTCTTTTTTTATGTATTTGGGCAGGTGAGTTTTAATATTACTGCAAGGGAGAGAGGAGAGTCATGGGGTCAATCTATGGGTGAAAATTCACATGTCAATTATCCCTGGGTGACATGTGATGGTTTTTGGCCTCAGCCAGTATGAAGCGGTGAAGGGTTAGAAGCAAAAGGATTATCTCTCCAAGGGGTTGCGGTTCGTAGTTGTAGATAGGGCCAAAGTACATGTCAGAGTGTGGGAGGGTGGTATTTTAGCTTGCATCGTGGAGTTGGATTCACTATTTCCTAGTTTCCAGGTGAGTTTTGTTATGGTGCTAGGACAAGAATTAGTTGGAGGTCATTTGAGTGATGTGCAAGTGTGACGATTTCTGGAGGATCTTGGTCATGAGGTCATATCATTTTTTTGGGTAGTTGAAGTGTGGCTTAGAACCTATGGTGTGGGGCATGTGAGATTTATATCATAGGTACCAAGAAATTTCAATGTGGCTGAGCTTGGAGAGGGGTGGGTCCTCGTGGATAGGGAGTGGTGCATTAGGGGGACCAACATGATGACGGGGAGGATCTAGAGTACAAAACATCCTTCTCCCCTAGGCATGTCAACTTCCCTCCACCTTTTGACTCACTTGAAGAGAAAGTTCATTAAGTGATAGATACCGTAGAACAACTAGCCAGGGATAGACATGGTGACCACAATGAGATCATTGGATTCATAAATTATCTCCAACATAATCAATGGCATGTGATGGATCAAATAGTCTCCCTTTGCAGAGGAAAAAAACAACTCTAGGAGATACAAGAAAAATTTGAAGGGATAATGGATTATTTACATGAAGTGTTTCACCAGCATAAGGCTCATGGCCCAGACAATATAGAAATTAATAGTAGATTCAATATTTCTCATGTAATGTTATAAAACATACGAGTCAAATATACTCTACTAATTTGCGGAAAGAAATTAACAATTGAGAAGCAATATAAAAAACATGCGACATGAATCAATTAAAACACATAGCATGAGGATATATCTAGGGGAAATCCACTGCTCAAAACCCCTTCCTATTTGTATTTCATTAATCATAAAATAGAGAATAAATACAATGCATTCTCAAGCCTGAACAATATTTGCACAAGTATAATCTATCTCACTACCTCACAAGCTGACTCTGAACAATACTTAGAAAATTTTCCTTCATTCCAAGCCCCTATTTCCTTGAATTGTTTCTCAAGGAATCAACCCCCTATTAATTAGGGAAATTCCCATCCTGAACTACACAATCCCTATAGGTCCTTCTCTTACTGCATGCACCACCTATACAACTTGGATAATTATACAAATGATAGTAAAACTCCCTTGAACTCCAATATCAATTGGGTAACTTGTAGATCATGCATGCATGAGTTAATTATGATCGATTTATCAGTTAACTAGTTGAACATTGAATCTACACCCCACTCCTAGACCTCCTACTAGTTCCTCCAACAGTTGGAACTAGTTTAAATGACTTTAACTTGTTTTAACTGAATTAAATTATTTCAATTCAAATTAAACTCAACCTAGGCTTATAAAATTTAGGAGACACTCTACATGACTCAAGTTAGGCCATCGAATTGAATTAAGTGATCCAAATAAGTCAAACTAATTTAGTTAACACATTCTTGTTGTCTTGTGATGTGGAATTACAATTTTCTCCGAATTTAATTCAAGGGAAAAATTAAATTAGGATTTTCTTGTTTCCATTTTCAAAACTTCCTCTCAATAAGAAATGGATTATCAAATAACCTAATCCTGTCTCTATGGAACTCAAATTTTCCTCTTGATGATGCCTTTGTCAAAATATCAACATCCTATTCCTCTATTGGAATTTATTCCAACAACATGATCCACCTCTGCACACAATATTGTAGATGGTGATATCAAATGTTGATATGCTTGGATCGATCATGAAGAAATGGATTTTCAGAGAGTTTGATACAAAAATTATTGCCACAATAAATCAAAGTGGGATCCATCATCTGACCAAATAACCCAAAAATAATCTTCCTCATCAAGATAGCTTCACAAGTTACTTGAATAGTAGCCATGTACTATGCCTCTCTTGAACTGCGTGCAACTAATCTCCACTTCCTATTGTACCAAGAAAATAATGCTAAACAAACACTGAAGACTCCTCCTGATGTGATCTTCCGATATGATGGACTACCCACCCAATCTGCATATGTGAAGCCTTGAAGCTTCACTCCCTCTATCCATCTATACCAAAGACCATACTGTGTAGTGCCTATGAGGGATCTCAACACATGTTTTTTTGCCTTCCAATACAGGTTTGGTTGGATTAACCATTGCTTGACTAAGATGGTTAATTTCATAACACGTGTATTGTCATGTGTTCATCAAATACATGAGTGAACCCCATAAGCTGCCTATAAATAGTGGCCTCCAACACCTCACCTAAAGCGGATTCCTCTTTCCTTCAACTTCCTACTAGAGGAGTGTCCATGGGCTTGCTACTATCCATGTGGAACTTCTTCAATATATCATTGGCATACTTTCCCTGAGAGACAAATAGTTCTCCATCTCCTTGCCATACTTCCAAATTGAGTAAATAATACATGAGTCCCATGTCCTTCATCTCAAATTCTAATGCAAGATCCTCTTTGCAAGATTTGACCAACTTCTCATCACTAGTTAAAATCAAATCATCGACATATAATACTATAAACAAAAATTTACCTTCAACAACAATATGGTAAACTTTTCCATCTGCTTCACTTTTGGTGATCCCAACCTAATGAAATAGCTATTGATCCTAGTGTACCCAGCATGGGGTGCTTGTTTCAATCCATACAACACTTGCTTGAGTGTGAACACATGCAACTCTCTGTCGAAGGTCTCAAATCCTTTTGGGTTTTCAATTCACACCTCCTCTTCAATGAATCCATTTAGGAATGATTCCCTCACATCCATATGGTGGAACTTCCAACCCATCTATGCTGCAAGTGCTAGAATTGATATGATATAAGAGTACCTTGATACTGGAGGAAAGGTCTCCTTGTAATCAATTCGATCCACCTGAGAGAGCCCCTTGGACACAAATATGGCCTTGTGTTTCTCAATGCTTCCATTTGCTGCTTACTTCACCGTGTAGATACACCTCGAACCTACTGCTAACTTGTTCTCTAGTCTTGGGACCACCTACCAAACACTCTTTCTGACTATCGAATCATATTCCTCTACCATGGCATTCACCCACATTGGCTTCTGCACTGCTTCCTCAAATGAGGAATATGTTTTTGTCTCAATTAGCTCACTCATCAGATCCATGTACCCACTGTATCAATCTAGTGGCTTCCTTTGCCTGCACTATGAAGTGGGTGCTCCCACATTCTCTCTAGCATCACACAATAATATTTCAGCTTCCTTAGTGCACTTCCTTCCATCTCTAGATATCTCTACATGGGTGGGTGATTCCACTCTCTTCTCATCTTCTTGTTGCTGATCCAAAAAATCCTGAGGTTCTTCCTTTGGAGCCAAAATATCCTCATATGGGTGAAACTGAAGCTCCATCTTAGGTAACATCTAATGGCCTTCTCTTAATTAAAATTCACATCTCTATGAACAAATTTCATCCTGTGAGATGGAAGGTACACTCGGTAGTTTTGAGGTGTATCAGTGTACCCCAAAAATATGCCCAACTCAGCTGTCGACTCTAGCATTTTCCTTGCATCCTTGGAAACATGAAAATTTACTGATGAACCAAAGATCCTAAAGTGTGAAACATTTGGTTTCTTCCTTGAAAAATATTCTTCTGGTATAGTCATCCGAAGAATCTGATGAGGATTCATTTTATGCACATATACAACTATGCTACATGCTTTAACCCATAAGTGGAGAAATATGCCCTGATCATGCAACATCGCCCATGAAACTCCCACAATACTTCTGTTCTTCCTCTTAGTCACCCCATTCTGATGTGGGTTATGGGGTGCTATTAACTCCCTTCAAATGCATTCTTTTGCACAAAAGTTATTGAACTCATTCGACACATATTCCCTACCATTATCGCTCCTAAGAGCCTTCACTTTCCTACCAGTGTCTTTCTTAACAAGTGATTTACATTCACAAAATTTGGAGAATGTTTCGTATTTCTTCTTCATGAAGAAAATCGAGCACTTACATGAGAAATCATCTACAAATATAACATAATACTTGTGCTTGGTCGTGGAGGCTGTCGAGAAAGGTCCACACACATCTGAGTGAACTATTTCGAGGACTGCTTGCACTCTACTTTCCTTATCATGAAAGGTGGCTTTGGTGTAATTTCCCAATGTACACCCTTTGCATGTATCTCTCTACTCTAGTGAACCCTTGGGAAGTCTTGTAGAAATCTGATGCATGATGTTCAAGGCTCCATGGTGAAAATGGCCAAGTTGCCTATGTCATAATTCATTGATGTCTTGGCTATCGAACTTCTCTACTTTTGTGCTCAAAGAAACACAATCTTATAAATCAAATTTGTAGAGGTTCTTCACTCGAAACCCAATCCGCTTCACTTGTCCCATGGAAATGTGACGAAGGAAAGCCTTTCCTTTTCTAAATATCACATCATAGCCACAATCTTCCAACATATCAACTGAAACTAAATTCTTCTTCAGACCCGAAACATACATGACATCTTTTAATGTGAGAGGAGAACCAGACTCCCTCTAAAAAGTAACTGTACCAATATAGGTCACGTTATACCTTCCATCATCTCCCATCTCAATGTGAATATGGAGGTCCGTCTCCTCCAAGTCGCTGAAAAATTATTTGTTTCCCTTCATATGGAATGAGGCTCCACTATCCAGATACCACACAATACCCATAACCTATGTCACCATGCATGCAATGAGGGAAAAATCCAACTGAATTGTGAAGTTAGAGCTTCACCCACCGATCCTCTTGAGGGCTTCTTGTCGGCCTTATTGTGTGGACACTTTGTGGCATAGTGTCCCAACTCATGACAATGAAGAAATGTAATCTTCGACAAGTATTTCCTTTTTCCTTCTTGGCCATAATATCCTTTTGATTGGGATTTATTCCCTTTCCATTTATTTTCCTTTCTAGCTAAGGCACAATTCTCTTAATCCTCAACCTTGGATGAGGTCCTGTCTCTGCCGTTCTGCCTGAAATCTTCTTGTACCAAATATGACCATAATATTTCCCAGTTTAGTAGATTCTCCCTCCCATTAATGTAATCCTGGTAGCTATGCCAGCTATTGGGAAGGCCTGGAAGTGATAGGATTAACAGATCATCTTCTACAACCGTAAAACCAACACTCCAAATTTCATCATTACATTGTGTGAACCCGCTAAGGTATTGTGGTATTGTGTCGCCCTTTTTCATTTTGATATTTCGAAGCTTATCTTTGATTGAGAGTTTCTTGTGGTCACTAATGTTCTGGAGTTTATTTCCCATGGATATTAGAGTTAATATGGTCTTGTAATCCCTCCAATATGATCTTCCTTGCCTTGGTGATATGCTTATTCCAATATTCTAGATCTTGGGCATCAACTGGTGTTGGTATCAAGACATCAATATCAATGAATTCCTTCAACCCATTTTCTTCCATGATTGCTTCCATGTGGTCCTACCAAGCAATGTAATTCGAGCTACCCTCAAGGGCATAATTGAGCCTTAGACCATAGAACATCATCCTCCTAGCACTGAAGAATAGATCTACAATCTTGTTCCTCCTGCAAAGGTAACTTCGAATTATCTTCTATATTGTGGATCTAGCTTTGATACCATGTATAAATTGATTGTAGATTCAATACTGCTCATGTAATTTTATAAAGCATAAGACTCAAATCTACTCTACTCATTCGCGGAAAGCAATTCATGATTGAGAAGAAATATAAAAAACATGTGACATGAATCAATTAAAAAGAATAACATGAGGATATATCTATGGGAAATACACTACTCAAAACCACTTCCTATATATATTTCATTAATAAGAAAATATAGAATAAATACAATGCTTGCTCAAGCCTGAACAATCTCTGCACAAGTATAACATTTCTCACTACCTCACAAGATGACTCTGGCCATTACTTAGCCAATTTTCCTTCTTGCCAAGCCCCTATTTCCTTGAACTATTTCTTTAGGAATTATCCCCCTATTAATTATGGAAATCCCCAACCTAAATTGCATAATCCCTATATTTCCTTCTTTGACTACATGCAACACCTATACAACTTGGACAATTATACAATTGATAGTACACTTTCCTTGAACTCAAGTCTCAATTGGGTAACTCATAGATCATGCATGCATGAGTTAATTGAGTTAATTGGGTAAATCCAATAGTTGGAACTAGTTTAATTGACTTTAACTCAGTTTAACTGAATTATATTACTACAACTCAAATTAAACTCAACCTAGGCTCCTAAAATTTAGGAGACACTCTACATGACTCAAATTAGGCCCTAAACTTGAATCAACTAATTCAACTAAGTCAAAATAAATTAGTTAACACATTCTTGTTGTCTTGTGATGTGGAATTACAATTTTCTCCCAACTTAATTCAAGGGAAAATTAAATCAAGATTTCCATGTTTCCATTTTCAACAGACAATCCGGCTCTAGACAATATGGGTTCTTAATGATGGAGGTGGGATGGATTATACTTCTTGGAAAATTTTGGGGCACTTGTACCATTAGTCTCTGGTCATCTATTTTATTTTTGTTATTGTCTGTGTACTGTTGTCTTCACCAATTGGCCAATAAATCTAGTAGGTGTGAGGTCAACGGTGGTTGGAAGCTATGATCCTTATGATTTAAATCCTTCTTGAATTAGTAGAAAACTTTGAATTAAAAAAAATGATAATAAATGTATGTTGATTCTATACAAGGGGAGTGATGGCGATTTCATGGAGAGTTAGGCTTTTTCTTTGCGAAGCTCTGCAAGATTTTGAGGTTGATCATAGAAAGGTTTCAAGCAATGTTAAAGGGCTTAGGATCAAGCTTTCCATGATATGTCTTTCACATGGAGGAGGGTGATGGGTATAATTGAGTTTACAAGCTACGTGCTGGCCTCTTCATAGATATGTGCACTATATCCTCGTGGCCATCAATTGACACACATTATCTGCTAAAGATACATGCAACTGGGGATGCGATGAGAAAGGGGATAAAATCCTATAGATATAGCCACCAATATAATACTTTTTTTGATGGTAGAGGATCAATTACTAATTCTTGTCAAACTCTTTAGTATCAAGGCCCCTTTAAACATGTGGACAATCAATTGCACATCAGAGAGGAGGCTGAAGTTTGGATCTATGACGATGGTGGGGTTTTTCTATGGTGGTCAAGTATGGATTTCCCTACAAGGTTGTTAAATGTCCATCCCCTCTCCTGTGCAATGGGATTTCGGTCTTCTTGTGTGCAGAGGCTCTTTTCACAAAGCCCAGGGTTGTCGAAGAACGATAATGCAACAATTATGAAATAATATATGGATATATCCTGCGATAGTAAAAAAAATTAGATCTTATATCTACATCCTCCCTTCTATGTGTCTCCTCTTTGCCTTTTAGAGTCAGATTTGAACAAAATCTAGGAAGAAAGAGGACAATACCAGATATTTGTAAATAATTTAAATGGGAAGGTCATGATCTAATGGATATGGGGCATAGATCTAGTGAAACAACTAAGTAAAATCATACAAAATTATTTAGGAATACCAACTACACATCAAATTTTTTTATATGAAGGGAAAGTTATACTAGACTCTCTCTAGCTAAAATATTATTCCGTGGAAAATAATTCTACCATAATAGTAAATTTCAGGCTATGAGGGTGTTCTACAACCTTCAAAAACCCTAATATAAATCCTATAAAATCTAATGGATCTATATCATTTAAGGATGCACTAAAAGGGAAGACTATCGCTCTAGCCGATTATGCCCAAAATTTTCCAGGACCTTACATTTTCGAAAAAATGAACAAGGTATCAAACATGGATGTAAAAAACCTATAGGTAAAATAATATTTTGCATATCTACAAATTAAGGCATTAATATATTGGTTTAATGGTTTATGGACAAGGCTAGAAGACGTATATTAATGGGTTTTCTCTTCTTGGAAAATAAACTACAATATCTACTTATGCTCTAAAGGATTCTTCATAGTACAATTTGATACACAACAAGATATGGAAAATTTTCTAAATGAAGGGCCATCCTTTTGGGGTAGAGTTGGGATTTTTGCTACCCCATGATTCCCAAAGTTTGATGCAACAAGCATGGTGGTAAAAAAAATGTCGATTTGGGTGAGGTTTCAAAACCTCCCACTTCCTTTTTAGCACTATCAGGTCTTGGAGGATATCAGAAATACTTTCGGAAAATACAAAAAAGTGCACATGGACAAAAAAAAGAAGGTATATGTACATTTTCCAGGATATTTGTAGATACCGAACTTAGAAAATTTCTTCCTAATCCTCTTCTTATAAAACATGAAAAATTTCAGTGAACACAGGTGTTAGATTATTAGAATACAAAATTTAGACGTTGAACTTATTTTCAAATGAGACACTTGCCAAATACCTTCCCAAAAGTAAAATAGGAACCAAAAAGGAAAAAAAGGTAGGTCCCTAAGCCAAGGGGATGGTAGTTCCCTAACACTTTAGAAGATGAAAATAAATATCCTAAGGAAAATAATAAAAATACATAAGCACATAATTAACCTGGAAGCCACTCAAATGGAAGGGTGGGGGATCAGTGAGGAAAAATGGTTATAAGCCAGAAAGGCATTGAATAAACAAATATTATAGTACTAGAGAAACAAAAAGTGGAAACACCCACTGAAAATGAACCAGGGGGCATAAAAAAATCCCATGTATTTGAGATCCCATACTGAGACAAAGAAGTTACCCAAAGGCAGATGGTAATCACTTAGAAATAATAATAGCCACTCCCAAACAAGGAGCTTGGTGAAAGGTGGAGAAAAAGAAAGGAAAAAATGTGAAGATGATTGATTTTTATCACACACAGCCTTGAACAATTTATGTAATTTTTTATTATTTATTCTTATTATGCATCAATCGATAGGATGACAAGAACAAATTATTTTGAGCATCTTCAAATGGAATTTTTTTCCTTGTTTTCAGCTTGAATAAAATTATGATTTGTTTCTGTGGAAAAAAAAAGAGAATCAATATATGCTTGCGTAAGAGTTTGTGTTGAAGTTGATCTTGAAAAAGGTTTTCCTAAAGCATTGCAACTCTCTCTAGATGGTTGGTCTATCATTCAATTTGTATATTATTACAGAATCCCATTCAAATTTCATTTTTGACATGAGTATGGGAATTTCATTAGGAAATTCCCCAAGAAGGAAGGATCATCTTCTTCTAAAGAAGAAGGGAAGTGGAAAACACAACAAGAGAGAAAAAATAATATGTTCCAAAACCCCAATCGAAGTCAAAGGAACAAGGCTTGTGGCCTCCCATCCACTCCATACACAAAATACACTAATGTAACAAAGGAGGGAGAAGAAAAATAATCTAATCCACATCCTAATAATCCATTCTCTATCCTTGGAGTTGAATAGATTAAGGGTGAGTCTCAACACCCACAAGAAAAAACACAAGAACATGAAAAACATGAGAAATGTGGAAAAAAGGAACATAAGTGTTTTCATTGTGATAAACACCCTCCAAAATTTCACCTACTCTTGAATTTTGGAGCCTCCTTTTGATGTTGTAATCTATCGTTCCATAGTCACTTCATGATTGGTGTATTCTTATCTAAGTCCTTAAGTTTTCTTGTGATATTCTAACCATTGAAGTATCTTGCTTACACATGTTTAGCCTTTGATGCATTCATAAGCACACCCCTTTCTAGAAATCCTAGTAGTCAATTTGCATGCTAGAAAGTCAAGTATTGTGAAATCCTTAATGATAGTCATTGCATAGATGTTAATGACAATGCTCGCGTAGTGCCTAAGGATAGTGATTGCATGGTTCCTTGAGGATGAATATTGCACAGTCTTGAAAGATAGTGCTTGCACATTATCTGGTGAAAATGATTTCACAATTCTTAGAAATAATGATTGCATAATCCCTTGGGACAGTCAGTGTGCAATTCTAATTGACATTATCTCTCACCCTTAGTTTAATTTGTACCATCATTCAGGTGAATTTTCTCAACTATCTCTTTTTCACACCTCCTCTTTCAAAAGTGTCATTTTCAATTTCATGACTATCATTTTTATTTTCTTTCATTTAACAAGTGTCACTTTTCTTTTTATTTTCTTAGAAATGTGTCGCTTTCACTTTATTTAGATTTTTCAAGTGTCGTTTTCACTTTTCTCACGGTCGCAATTGTCACTTTTGATTGTTTTTCCTTGTGCATGTGTCACACTTCAACACAATAATAGGGGAATAAATATTGCACTCTTCTGAATTATTTAACCCTATCCATCACAAGAATATGCGATAGACACTCTCCCACAACTTAGCACACTTTCTAGTTGCAGTCGACACTTGTGTTGTAACTTGTATTCTAAGTGTCGCAAAGTTACGTTTCAATTGTCACACTTAGAATAAGTGTCTCTTTTCTTTCGTTTCAAGGTATGAATGTTTATTTAGGGTACTGTGGATTCTTTTCACTTTTTTTGGATGTTATCTAAGTGTGATATCACTATTTCAAGATTTGTTTGCATGTCTTGTTCTCTCTTGTCTCGCTGATCCCACACTTAGTTATTTTCGGTGATTTATTTGTCTTTTCAATTTTCTAACCTTTCCCCCTCTTGAAACTATGTACTGCATAGTATTAAGTGAAAGTGAAGCAACCTCTACCTCTTGTAAATGCACACTGCACAATCCTAGAGTATAGTCTCCCTTAACTATATAATGAGAAACCTAGAAGTCTGGACCATCAATTTGGCTACTTATCCCTATCAACTGTGCATTACCTTGCACATATTTCCTTGAATTATGAATTATGTAGTTGCAGTGGGTAGTGAACCATCCTTGTGTCACTTTCATGCCAAAATATGTAGTCTCCAAAGCCTCCTCGTCAGCTACTGCACATTGCACAATGACAATATGCAACCTTGCCTCCCTATCATCCTAACTTACCAACTTCACAATCCCTTCATCTGTTGTGACTCCTACCACACATTCCATAGTTATAGTGAGAATTAGGTCACCTCTATGTCACTAATATGCTCAACTGTGCAATTCACTGAGCTTTCCCCTTAATCATTACACATTGTGAAGTTACAGTGGCTATTCCTATCCCTCTTGCTGACTAAAACCACTCACTTCACAGTACCTTGTCTTATATTGCCTCCTACTGCACATTATAAAATTTCAGTGGATAGTGAGGTCATCCCTTGGTCCTTGTGAAGCTCAACTGCACAATACATGCCTCCTTTCCCTTGATCATTTTGCATTGGGAAATTTCTTTTTAATCAACAATCACTCCACCCTTATCTCCTGGACTTCCCCACTACGCAGGACCCTGAAAAGCCTTCCCTAAATGTGCATTGTGCAATTACAAAGGATAGTGTGGTCATATTTGGGTCCTTACCATCCTCAACTAAACAATCCTTAGCTTATTTCTCTCAAAATCCCCTTCCTGTTACCTCATTATAGTCAACATCTTCCATGAGAAAGCAGAAGTAAAATAGGTGGTTTTTGGACTAATGTTGGCTTGTCATGAGTATACTTCATCTACAGGTGTTACCCTTTCAAAATGGCAAGGTGATCCTTAAAGTAGGTTATCAAGGAGAGGATACAAGAGAGAACTTGTGAAGAAGGAGCAAAAGAAAGAACCATCATGAAGGGCATGAAAGAATATTGGAATAAGGAAAAGACATGGAAACTCGTGTTGACTTGGAAGGTTTTGACACTCTGTTAGACCCTTTGGAGGGTGAAGATGAAAAATAAAGAAATATCTATCTTGAATATGAAAAGAAAACAACAAGGGTAGGAAATCTTGGCATTGACACATCACAATGAAGTTCCATGTCATCATTGCCAAGTGTCATTTGAAGAGTCTTATGTGTCAATGGATTTTTCCACATCATTTGTGGAATGTAATTATGTAATTTCCAAAAAAATGTAAAATTTAAATGTGTGGAAACCCAAGGGTCCCACATGGAATGTGAAAATTCACTTGAAAGTTATAAAGTCATGTAGAAGCTCAAAAGTCATGTAGGAATTCGAAAAGTCATTGTACAAGCTCAAGAGTCATGGGGGAGGCCAATAGTCAAATGGGAGGTAGAGAGTCACCTCATTTGTTATAAATATACCCTCACATCTCAAGAGAATTGACTGAGGGGGGGAGGGGGAGGGGTGGGAATTTTCACCTTGGCTTATCTATATTGGCATAAAAGAGAAGATATTTGTTTGGAGGAGCAAGAGGTGACTTAGTGTTCCATTTTTGGGGCTAGTCTAGCAGCATTGTTATCATGTATCTTGGAATTTTACTTAATGTATGAAGCTCTAAGATCTGATGCACTTTCATGCATATGTTGTGAATGATTATGAGACTATTCTTTCATTGTTTGTGATGTATTTTTATGTTAACACATACTAATGAAAATGAACTATTCATTGGATTTAGTATGCATCTTATTGAATGTGCATTGTTACTTTATTTTATGATCATTTTTATCTTGTGAACTAATTTAAAAGTTAACTAACACTTCTTTACATGATCTTGTGTGTCTCTTTTAGGATAATAATATTAACTTTATTCTATAGGCTCACTCTCTTCTCCCTTCTGTGAAAGTACCTTATATACATTGAAATTGTATGCCTCACAATGTCAACTTACTTGCTTGTTACAAATATTGTTTGTATAATATCTTATGTGGATAATTGTAGCCAAGGAAAAATCCTAAGGATAATGTCAACCATCCTTATTTCTTGGTTGGGGCTCCTACTCCAAACGATGTGAGGTCTAGTTGGGATTTCCTACTAGGGAGACCCCATTGGTTAATAGATATCCATCACCATCAACAATTGGCACTAGGAGAGCCAGATGAAAAGTTTTTCCCATTGATTCTATTTTAAATCTCTTACCTTGAATGATTCATTCCCAAATCATAAATAAAATATTACACTCCCTGTGGAAATTTTTTACAACTTCTCTCAATTAAGGTTTGATGGTAAGGGTGAAATATCCATAGTTGAACATACATCTCATTTTCTCAAATTTTTTTAATCTCATGTAATAAATTATGAAAAATGTTTCTTGTAAATTATTTATCCTCGCTCTTCAAGGCTGAGTTAAACTATGGTGTCATACCTTACCATATTCTTCTATTAATTCATTTAAACAATTATTTAAGGATCTTCATCAAGCCTTTGATAGGTATGATTGCTAATATTCTTATAAAATAATTAATCAGCTTAGAGTGAAGCATAATGAATCAATAGAGGATTTTTATGATATATATATTCATCTGTGTTATGAGTTTCCTAAAGAAGATATGGATTGGGATTTCTTCAAAGAAAAGTTTTAGTGCTTGGTTCAAATATCCTTGAAATAATCTAAATATGAATCATTGGTTAGTAGTCCTCTCCCAAATTTTATTGATCATGAGACACCCCCAATCTTAAAGGATGAACCTACTATTCCCTTTTTCCATTGTACTCCTCCCTTTTCATTGTCTAAAAAGGTAGTCTCTAGTGTTATTGTTGAGGTTGGGAAATCTAAAAATCAAATTTCTGATCCTCTTCTTCCACCTTATTTTGCTTCCCATGGTCAAGATATTATTCGAGAAAATTTTCAATGTTCTAATAGATTCATAAAGCCCAAGGTGGAGGATGATCCCTTGATTTTTCAAGGTCACATCACACATAATTCTAATCATGAATATATTTCAATTGAAAGTAATGTTTCTTCATAGGATACTTGTGATCCTCTATCATTTACATCTAATATATTTTTGTACCACGATTCACTTGTTCAGTCTACTTTACCAACATGTTCTTCAGATACTCTTGATCCTCATTTGCTAGCCGAAGTTTTGATCAGGTAGAAAAGGGTGAAGATAATTTTTATCTCTCTTCCCTATTTCAAAGTCCTCTATGTAAATATGTTGTTCCTTCATTCTTGGCTGATATAGAATCTTATGATCTCGAGAATTAGTCAAATGAAATCAAAGCTATTAACTAGGATAAACCCTTGGATAATCATCATTTTAATGACCATGATCTCATTGATGAATTCCCAGGTATATCGACAATATATCTCGATTTCTCAAGAAAATATTCTTATGGGAAATTCTTCCTCAACTAACTATCCCATGCCATGATTTTTGAATTTACAATGTGATGAGAAATATTTTTAATTGACACAAGGTGGTAAGGCCGCACATGATGAAGAAGAAAAAATAAAAATTATTGAGCATCCATTTCATTCATTACAATCTCCAGTCTTGCATGAGGATAATTCTTTAGTTCATGTTATTCATGAAATTTCTCAGATTTGTACATTCTTATAATTTTATGAATTGAGTAATCTGTTTGTTGGGGTAGAAAAATATGATTAAACAAGTGATGTAGATGGATTTCGTATTGATAATAGTGTTCTTGTTTTAGTAACTGGTAGTAGATGTCCACATACAATTTAGGACCTGACTCAAATCTCAAAATGTGTTTTCTCAATTTTCAAAAGTTCTGGGACTTGGCAAGGAGTCGAGGCACTTCAACTCTTGTTTATGGTTATGTAAGGTTCTCGAAATATTTATGATGTCCCTACATTAGGTTAGATATGGATTTTATCACAAAATTATTTTCTCTGCATTGTTTCACTAGATGTAAACTCATTCTTGAAATATTTTTGGTATTTCTAAGACATTTGTGCTAACTTTCAAGATCTGGTTTATGATTAGATAAAGAATTATCCTCTGAAATTGGGATCAAAATGTATATCTTTCATGGATGCACATAGATATGAAGCCTATCATTCTAATTATCATGACAAAGATTCTCACAGGCCAATTGATTCTCATCTATCAAATGCTTCTGTGAACAATCAACTCCTAGTATTTCCTGTGAATGTTCTAAAACAAGTTATTTTGTCTCTAGTACAATATATCCTTTTCAAGGTTAAAAAATTATTGAATCAATTAGCAGATAAAAATCCTCACTTAAATATGGATACTATATTTTATTTGATACTTGATTCGAATCTTTTTTCAACTTGGTATCCTGAATGGTTTCCTGAATTTACAATAACAAAAAATATTTAAAACTCCCCAAGATATTATATTACGAGTTTAATGTGTAATTATATGCAAAGGGAACCAATCGGGAATCGATAATCTTATGCATTAATTGATCCACCTGATTGTATTACTGACCTTAACACTTGTTTTTCAATGTATCATTTTACCACCGATTTTGATGTTTGTTGTTTTAAAATTATTGATATCATCAAGGCCATAAATTCTTATGATCCATAATTTCTCTATTTAGATCCTTGTCAAGTAGTTGAGGCACTTTAGCCTTGACTGATGTTTATGTTAGGTCCTCACAATCTTGACAAGGCTTTTGAACAAGATCAGATAAAATCCCCCTCATAGGATTCTCTTCATGATATTTTTCTTGATGATGAACCACAATAAATGGTTTGAAATGAGTC
This sequence comes from Pinus albicaulis, assembly GCA_034641835.2. Taxonomy (NCBI): domain Eukaryota; kingdom Viridiplantae; phylum Streptophyta; class Pinopsida; order Pinales; family Pinaceae; genus Pinus; species Pinus albicaulis. The sequence continues at coordinate 1,262,879,080 of CM076584.1, read as the reverse complement.
GGCCCAAATTTTTTTTTATGTGATTTATCCGAAAGAGATTTTGTATAAATTGTGGGTCACAAAATCTTGCATTTCAAGAAATCTCATTCTCAAGAGTTTCGGGGTTTTCAAAAGGATTTTTTTGGATTTCATGATTGAATCTATTATTGGCTAGAGAGATCTTACTTAGAAATATATCTTTCTTAATGTTTCTAAGGATGAAAATGCAGACAAAGGTGCATTCGCGATAATATTTCTAGTTAATTGTTATGGCACATCTTTCTGTCTCTAGGCAAGACCTTCTATTTTATGTAAAGGCTATTCAAGTTGTTATCTTTCCCTTTGCACATTATTTTATATTTTAATTTATTCTATATTTCTACTTGCAAGTTAGGAGAAAATTCGATGGCTACATTGGAAATTTCACTTCACTAAGTCTTTACCTTTTGGATGGTTAGGTTAGGAGTAGGTTTAGCCACATTATACCTTCTTCTTACTTCCACCCTGCATTTTCCCTTCATTTAGTATTTTATTTGTTCTCATGTTTTTGCATCACATACTTCCTTTCTATTTAGTTTTCCATTTTCTTTGTTCTTTGATTTTGTTCTCTTGTTTTCATTTCCTTTCCTTCGCATTTTTTTAATAAGAACATGCACAAAAATGATTTTGTTTGGCTTGAAGGACAATGTGGAAATTTTGTGAAAGGTTAGTTGTGATGATGAACAATGCTTAGCTAGTCTGTGATCCTCATCTTTGTTTTGGTTTACATATCTTTAAGGTCAATGATGTTTGAATGGAAAATATGATTCATTCAAACTGAAAGCTATAGGAAAAACCATGAAGCCCATATCTATTTTAGGATCTTCATTCCTTAACTATGTATCGTAATTGAATGGCATTTTTCTTGCCTATCCAATCAAGTAGAGAAGGGAAAAGAGAAGAATAAGAGTGAGGATATTAATTTCAAAGGTATATAACAATCTCTCAAGGAACAAAATCTCTTGTTATCAATAATTCGAGATCCATATTCCACTATGGCGATATAAACGTTGATAAAATGCTAATGAGCATATTGAAAATAAAATAAATGGTCAAAGAAGAGAAAGGATTCCTGCACAGATAGGTGAATCAAGCAACTTTGTTGGGGTACTGAATAAGCTCAATGTCAATGAAATAATTCTTATGTTCATGTAGTGACTCCGTCAGGGTATTGAACAAGCTTCCTAGCAGTGGAGAAACACTGAAGATGAAATTACAACTCTGATCATCTCAAAATTGAAAATATATACTATCCTTCTACTGGATCGAAACAATTGAGATATGGCCAGCCTTGTAAACGTATTTAGTTGAGAAAGGGGATAAAAGAGACTGTACTTATAACTGGGATACATGGGAATTTGAGGTGGTCCACATGGTTAATCAATACTTCCTAAAATAATAGACTCTATGCATAACCCATACTTAAATATAGAAGCTGAAGTTATTCCAGTGTGTCTCCAAGTGTTTTCGTTCCTACAAACACCCTCCAAAATTTTGCATACAATTGAATTTTGGAGTCTCCTTGTGATATTATGATATGTTTTTCCATAGTCACTTCATGATTGGTTAATGTTCTCTAAGTCCACAAGTTTTCTTGTGATATTATAACTGTCGAAGTCGCTTGATTAAACATGCTTATCATTTTATGCATTCATAAGCACAAACCTTTATAACAAGCCTAACAACCAATGTTCACCCTATAAATTCAAGCACTGTGCAACCCTTAATGATAGTCATTGCATAGATCCTAATGACAGTGACTGCATAGTGCCTAAGGATGGTGATTGTGAAGTTCCTTTTGGATGATGACTGCATAGTCCCGAAAGACAATGTTTGTGCAGTCTCTAGTGATAGTGATTGAATAGTTCTTAGAAATAGAGACTATGTAATCCCTTGGGTTAGTCAGCTCAAATTTTTGGTCAATAGTATCTATCACTCTTAGTTTCAAATTTAACATCTCTTGGGTGAATTTTCTCAATGACCGAGCCTTTTGCACACCTCCACTTTCACAAGTGTCGTTTTCACTTTCACCATTATCATTTTTTCTTGCTTTCACTTTAACAAGTGTCTCTTTTTATTTTTCTTCGCTTTGGCATGTGTCACTTTCACCTTTTTTAGCTTTTTCAAGTGTCATTTTCACTTTTCTCACAGTCGCAAGTGTCGATTTTTATTGTTTTCACTATTGCATGTGTCGCATTTTGATACACTACTAGAGGTATCCCTAGTTCACTCTTCTACATTATTTGACCCTATCCATCACAATAATATGCACTAGACACTCTCCCACAACTTAGTGCACTTTCTGGTTGTAATTGACACTCATGTCGTAACTTGTATTCTAAGTGTTGCAAAGCTACATTTCAATTGTTGCACTTAGAAATAAGTGTTTCTTTGTTGTCGTTTCAAGGTATGTATATCTATTTTGGGTAATTTTCCTTATTTTGGCTTGTGTTGATGTTATCTGAGTGTGATGTCACTATTTCAAGAATTTTTTGCATGTCTTGTTCTCTCTTATCTCATTGATCCCACACTTAGCCATTTTCAAGGCTTTCTTTATCTTTGCAACTTGACAACCTTTCCTCCTCCCAGAACTATGCACTACAAAATCTTAATTCATAGTGAAAATCCCTCTTCCTCTTAGGACTACACACTACATAGACCTATAGGTTAGTCTCCCTCAGCTATACACTAAGAAACCTTAAAGTCCGGACCATCACTTTGGTTGCTTAACCCTATCAATTGTGTAGTACCTTGAAACATATTGCCCTAGATTACACATTGTGTAGTTGCAGTGGATATTGGGCTATCCTTGTGTCATTGTCATGCCCAAATGCACAATCTCCCAAGCCTCCTCTTCAGCTATTGCGCATTTCATAGTTATAATGTGCAATCTTTCCTCCCTGTCTTCCTAACTTTCCCGACTATGCAATCCCTTCATATAGTGGGATTCCTATTGCACAATTCTAGTGAGTAATAGGTCATCTCTAGATAATTGAGACCCTCAACAGTGCAATTAAATGAGCCTACCCCTCAGTCATTGCATATTATGTAGTTACAATGTTTGGTCCTATTCCTATTACTGATTGAAAGCCCTCACTGCACATTACCTTGTCCTATATTTCCTCCTACTACACATTGCATAGTTCTAGTGGACAGTGAGGTAATCCCTCAATCTCTGTGAAAATCAACTACACAATCCATGCCTCCTCTCCCTTGAGCACTGTGCATTGCACAATGATAGTCAACAATCACTCCATCCAAGACTCTTGGACTAACCCATTGCATAGGACCTTGAAAAGACTTCCCTAATTGTGAATTGCGCGGTTCCAAAGGAAAATGTGGTAATCCCTTGGTCCTTGTAGTATTCAACTACGTAATCCTTAGCTTATTACTCTTTAAAACCCTTTCTTGTTTCATTACCATATTTAGCATATTCCATGAGCAAGAAGAGGCATAATAGGTGGTTTATAAACTAATGTTAGCTTTTCATGAGTATACTTCATCCGCAGGTGTTACCATTTCAACATGGAAAGGTGATCCTTAAGGGAGGTTATAAAGGAGAGTCTACAAGAGAGCACTTGTGAAAAAGGAGCAAGAGAAAGAACCATCATGAAGGACATGAAAGAATATTGGACCAAGGAAAAGACATGACAATTCATGTTGACTTGGAAAGTTTTGACACTCACCTAGACCCTTTGGAGGGTGAAGATGAAGAACAAACAAACATCTATCATGAAGATTAAAATAAAGCAACAAGGAGATGAAAACTTGACATTGACACATTCCAATGAAGTTCCATGTCATTATTGCCAAGTCATGGTTTGGCCAAGAATCACTTGAAGAATCTTACATGTCACTATAATTTTCCACATAATTTGTGGAATGTAATTATGTAATTTACAAAAGAAGAGAAAATGTAAATGTGTGGAAACCCAAGGGTCCCACATGGAATGTGAAAAGTAACCAAAATTTTTTAAAGTCACGTAGAAGCTCAAATGTCATGTAGGAATTCAAAAAGTGTATATTCACCTCATTTGTTATAAATATACCCTCATAGCTCAAGAGAAAGGATATGGGAGGGAGGATTCTATCCTTGGATTCTCTAGCTTGACATAGGAGAGAAGATATTTTTTAAAGGAGAAAGTGGTGACTTAATGTTCCACTATTGGGGCTAGTGTGGTAGCATTGCAATCGTGTATCCCAGGAATTTCACTTAATATATGAAGCTCTAAGAGTTGGAGGACTTTCATGCATATGTCATGAATGATTGTGAGACTATTATTTCATTGTTTGTGATGTATGTTTATGCTAACACACACTAATGAAAATGAACGATTTCATTGGCTTTAGTATTCATATTGTCGAATGTGGGTTGCTACTTCCTTTTATGATTGTTATTATGTTGTGAAATAGTTTACAGTTTAACTAATGATTCTTTACATGATTTTGTTTGTATTAGGATAGCATTATTACTTTTATTCTAGAGGCTCACTCTCTTATCCCTTCTGTGAAATTACCTTATATAGATTGCAATTATATGCCTCACAATTTCAACTTGGTTTTTATGAAGATTGTTTGTATAATATCTTATGCTGATAATTGTAGCGGCCAAGGAAAATTCCTAGGGATAATGCCAACTGGACTTATTTATCAGTTAGCGATCCTACTCCAAATGGTGTGAGGTCTAGTTGGGACTTTATACTGGGGGGGCCCCCTTGGTTGACGGATTTCCAACACCATCAACAATAAGGTATGCTAGATCTCGAGGACACCCCAACAATCCAAATTGTGATGGAAACAAAAGAGTTATAAGATGAGTAGGGATGAAAATCTCCTTGGGCAAGAATGGATTCCCAAGAAATCCTCATCTCAATGGAGGAAAAATCATAAACAAAAGTAGGGAGAGAGATGGTAAGAACTAAAACATCTAGGAAAGTTGAAAGAAAATCAAATAGATAAGTTTGATAATAACATGCATAAAGGGAAAATGAAAATGGAACATAGGGGGTAATAAACAATACATATTACAAAATTCCAAAAAACCAGAAGAAAATCAGCCCATTGGGCTTCTCCCATAGCGGAGGTGCCAAAAAAATAAGTAAATAATGAATATAATCTCCTATAATTGTAGGGGATGGGTAATGAAAAAATGAAACAAGATATTAGAAATATTATAAGAGTAGATAATCCCCACATACTACTTCTCCAAGAGAAGAAATTAGGGGAGGGAGAATCCCTCCTCAAATGTCAAAGAATATGGAAGAACTCCAACTCTATAGCCTTGGGATCTAGGGGAGCATTTGGGGTCCTTTGTTCCATATGATCCTCATCACTTTTTCACTTATTTTCTGAAGAGAAATATCTACATTGAATCAACATCAAGCTAACTCACATCCCTTCTGGGAAAATATGCAACATATTCAACATATATATGCCCCAAAATGATCCAGATAAAGTAAAATGTTGTGGATCCCTATTAGGAAAGAAATATTGGCTCCAAAATGCTAGTATAATAATATATGGGGACTTAAACGTCACCATTCACTAGTGGGAGAAGAATGGAGGAATTACAGTCAAATACCAATTCTAAGAAATAATGGAAAATATTATTTATGAATTATATCTCCTTGATGTGAAATCAAAACTATCAAAGTACACCTGGAGCGACAAGAGAATTGGACCAATATTCATAGAAGCCAGGCTATATTGATTCCTAGTAGGTAGCAACTTTCTCGATCAACATCTCTCATTATCCTCCTCCCACCTAGCACGGGGGGATATGACCATAGCCCAATACAGATGGATACCGAATGTGCATTAAAAATAGGGCCATTCGCTTTCGATATAATCATCTATGGGTGAATGAGACAAAATTCAATGCCTTGGTTAGTAACACCTGGTCCATATGGATCACAAGATCTCTTATATGCATTTGGGAGAAAAAAACAATAGGCCTAAAAGAAGAAATAAAGAAATGGATTTGTGATCGATGAAAATACAAATCGGTGGGAGTTTATCTCCTTCAATATTAATTAGCTAAGTCTCTTCAGAAAATTGAAGACCTTTCAATGACCAAGGAGTAGCCACTCAAAGAAAAAGAAATTTATGAAAACATGCATAAGAAGTTAAAAACTAAAGAATAGATCTAGAGGCTCAAGTAAAGAATTATTTGGTTAAAATAAAGAAACAAGACCACTAAATTTTTCCACAAGCAAAAGCAAAAGGAGGGAGAATAGAAAAAAAGTCAATCAAGTTTAGGTGAATGAAAATATCATTACTAACCATGATAAAATAAAAGAAGAGGCACTTTTGTTCGTTATAAATTTTTATAAGGAAGATGGAGAGGCGATATCTCAAAGTGAATTGAACTTCTTGCAAAACATTCCCCAATTAGTCACCTAGGAGATCAACACATGGCTCATGAAATTTATATATGAAGAAGAAATTTTGGAAGTGGTTTATATCTTCAAAATAGATAAGGGTTCAAGACCTCATGGGTTTATTGGTTCATTTTACCAAAACAATTGGGGGATGATCAAATTTGACTTCTACAGGATGGTTTCATTTGTTCAAAATTTTGGAAGAATGGTGGGATCTCTAAACTCCTCCTTCCTAGTGCTGGTTCCAAAAGAGGTAAATCATCTCCATTTGAAAGGTTTCATCCAATTTCATTATGTAATTTCTTATCTAAAATAATTACTAAAATCATGACACAAATAATGCAACCTTTCCTCCAAAAGCTCATTTCAGAAAATCAAGGAGGATTAATTAAGAAAAGACAAATTATGGATAATATTATTCTAGTCCAAGAAGGAAAGAACTCTAGAAAGTATGGAGGGGACAAAGAAATGGTTATTAAAGTAGGCATGGAAAATTATTTTGATCAAGTAAGAAATTCCTTCCTTTTTTCGGTTCTCAAGAAAATGGGATCTGTTGAAGAATTATTAAAATGGGTTAAAGATTATATTTCCTGTCCTTGTATTGCTCATTCGGTCAATGGTAGCTTTGTGGGATTATTTATATCCTCCCGTGGACTCAAACAAGGATTTACCCTCTAGCTTATACTTTTCATTTTGATGGCATGTGATTTAAGCAAATGTCTCGAACATGAAAGCCTCTCGAAGAACTTCTCTGCAATTCAATTTATGAAAGGTATCAAAAGTATCAATCATTATTAGTTTTTTGATGACACCATATTGTTAGGGGTGGATTCTTTCATCATAGATTTAATATTCAAAGTCATTCTTGATAAATTAATGGCAGTTTCAAGAGTAAAAATTAATGATGGGAAAAATCACTTGTATAGCTAGAATATTGGTAGAGGCTTGCAAGGAGGATTCTACATATCCTTGGCATATAAGGTAAATATCATTGGATGTATTTCAAATAATTGGGGATATCCATATGCTTAAAACCTTACCCCAACCTTGCATGGAACAACATGATTGAAATGTTTAAATCTAAATTTGAGAAATGGGGATCCCATTGGCTAAATCTAGCTAAAAATGTTCTATCAACGCTTCCTCTTTATCTATTCTATGTATTTTTATCTCACATGAATGTGAAATAGTAAATGGTGTAGATAATATAAAACCCCGCTGTAAAGGTGGTAAAAAAAAACCAAAAAATATCATTTAATAAATTGGAATATTGTATGCCTTCCCAAAAATATGGCAGGATTGGGAATCAGAGATCCCACCCTCATGAACATTCGATAAGAGATAATTTTTTCTGGCACTTGAATAACTGGAAAACATGATTGGTGGAAACAAGTTATTCTTTACAAATATTTTATCGGAGAAAACACTCTTGCATTTTTCAACCTCTCCAAAAATAGAGAAAATTCTTAGATATGGAAAATAATAGAAGCATACATTCCTTTGATCTAATCCAAATTAACCTAGATCCTTAGAAATGGAAAAAAAATAGCCTTCAACATGATAACATCATGGGGGGTCCTCCCCTAGGCCTAAATCCCTTCCTTTTCCCCCTCTTAGATTGGCTCTCTTCTAACAACAAATCTGCCTTAGAGGATGTCATGAATTGGTTCGAAAATGACACTTGGGAGTCCTAGAATTGGGGTTGTATTCCATATAGACTGAATAGAGAAAGAAAAGGATTGGAATCGTTGCGAGCAGGATGCACTCTAACATTAGTCAAAGAGGTAGACTTGTGCAACTGTGGTTAGGCTCCATAGTTAGTAAAAATAGGGTATTTCAACCTCCTAAATCTTGGACAAGCATCTTCCCCTTCAAAGGTCTAGGGGAAAATATGGAATCCAAAATGCTTCCCCAAGATTAATGATTTCTACTAGACCTTGGCTCATAAAAATAATATTGATAGAAAAAAAAATCAAAGTGGGGGATTCAGGGCCCATCATGGTGTGTCTTATGAAATACAAATAGGAGAATATAAACCATCTCTTCCCTAAATGCACCTTTTCCATCGAAACCCGAAGCTTAGTATTTTTCTCTCTTAGGAATAAAATTAACTCACCCAAAAATATTCCATATTTGGTTGGGATATGGGAAAGGAAATATATGGGATCCTTAGTATGGAAGAAGGAAATAAAAAGAATATGGGAAAAAAATGCAAAATTAATGTGTTGAAATATTTAGCTAGCTAGGAAAAAATCATCTTCACCAATGAATAAGAAAAGAGCACCAAAGTTGTTGCAAAGGCTATTGGATTAATAAGGGATTTTTTTCGGTCCAAAGAAATAAAAGATGAAAATAAAAATTAGGATCCCCAAGAATTAGAATGGGTTAACTCTTTTAACATCCCAGTCATTCCCTCAGGCCCTAAAATGCTCAAAAAGAATTGGCAAATAAAAAGTACAGGAGAGGAATTCAAGAAATGGATTTCTCAACACAAGAAATTTCTTCTATTTTTTGTTGGAGTAGTGAAAGGAAACCCAGGGGCGAAAAGTGAGGGGGTGATGGGGGGTGATTATTCATCCTGAGAATAATATTGAAATCAAAATTTCCCAGGAATTAGAAGAGGTGACCAAAAATTCCACTGAAGCCTATGCTCTTTATGATGGAATAGAACAAGTAATGAATTTAAACATCCAAAAGATCATAGATATTGGGGATTCACTTATCATTCTATCAAGGTTTATAAATATATATCCTTCTAATGATATAAAACTTGCTCAGATTATTAAAAGGATATTCAACATGATCTACCTCATCCCTAAAAATAAGTGCTTCCATGTCTTAAGAGGGAACAATCCGGTAGCAGATGAAATTTACAATATTGGAGATACTCTCCCTAAAGGATATTTAGTTTGCCAAGGGCATATCAAAAGGGCCCCTATTCCCTAATGATATATATTAATCATACAAGGTGCAATTTTGTAACTATGCATGATCCTATTAAGCCTGGGTCCCCCTTGAGACCTCATATTTCTACATAAGGCATGCATGTGGCATGTATTGCATGAGTCATATCACATATCCTTAATATTGAAACACAAACACTAGAAGCACTACAAGGTTAAAGGTGGAAACTGTGTGTACAATCCCACTTGCTCATTCATGAGGGAAAATCACCCCTAGTCACCTTGCCCCACTTTAAACATGACAAAATGGAGGAATGATCAAGATATGTGGATTGGTACCCCTCCATAAGGAACTTAACCAACATGATTTTAGAAACAAAGGAAGGTATTGATTCCATTGATGCCTATATGTGGTCGAAGAAGTTTGAAGGAAGTTATCATCAGCAAAGTATAGTCTATAAAGCTTCTATTTGGGATTTCCTTCTCCCTTTTCCTCTTACTTCGAGTTGGAACCCCATCTAGAGTGTGCATATCAGAGGTTATATTCTTGTTCTTATCATCTTGGTACTCTATCTCTTTATGCTCTTGTCCATGTATTCCCATATGTTCTCCCACACCTTGCAGATGCTCATAGTGATTATCCATTTCCTTTGGTTTGAATCAGTCTTATTCATATATTTTTCTATCCTTCTTGGTGGTCTAGAAGCCGACTCATTGGGTCCCCTTATCTTATGACCATGCCCCTAGGAAGTTATTATTTTCTCTGTCCCTTAGGTGACCAACTTCTCTTTCCCTATCTTAAGCCTCTATGGATCCAGAATTGAAATGGACGACTTGAAAGTATTGATGCTTCTTATCAGATTTATGTTGATAGTATTTATGACTAATGGAGGAGTGGTGCTCATTAAGCTTCCCTCATTGAAATTCAATGCTCTTATACACATGGTTGGGTCAGCTATGAACATCAGAATCTATGTGCCCACTCACTGTTTCTAGGTAACTATAGTGAATTAGAAGGTAATTTCCATAGATGAGCACAAAAAATATCATTTTTCTAGATAAATTCTCTAGGAAACATCCCTCACTCGGAAGGAAGCCATATCTATCAATTATGATCCTATAGATTGATGTTTAATATTAAAGTACAACTTTTCCCTTTGGATCATATCCGTACTCATTTGGAGAAGAATAACCAGACAATATGAAGACACATTCATCCCCAAATAGCAACTGTTATATAACCTGACTCTGCTAGCTTCATGAATTGGAAATTTTGTTTTCTAGTTGATTGCTTTTGGTGTGTTTACAAGCGTTGGAAGGAGATTAGCTAATCAAAAGGCTTAAATATGATGTATGTAAAAAATAGAGATTGGGTACAAGTAAAAATTATATCTTTGAGACCAATATCACTAAATAAATATGACATGTAGCTCACTTGAGCCTTATGTTCATGCTTCTTTTAATTCAAAAATCCTTGGTGATTGTTTACACACAAATTTATGGTATTTTCCTTTGACATGTTTTATATTTTTTTGATTTAAATTTTTTAATGTGATATGCACACACACACACACACACACATATTGTAAATATTAAATTTTTATATGCTTTTTAATTAAACATAAATATAAAGTTTTGAAATACAATGGTAATTCTATTATTTAATTTATATAGTGAAATGAATCTTAACTTATAGCACCGACACACACATAACAATATTTTTAATTTTATTTTTAATGTGAATAATTACTATTTATATTTATTTTAATGTGATATGTGTATTATGATTTAAAATAATTTGTAATTTTATTAAAAACAACAAATTTACAATATAATAAATTTAATTGATTTTTTTATTATTTTTATTTCTTTTTTAATTGATTCAAATGTATGTTTTATTATTATTGTTTATTTATCTGATGCTTCATTTTACATACATTAAAACATATATGTTATATCGAGTCAACAATTAAATGTTTACACTCATTTTGAAACCACTACAACATCTCCCCCATATTGGGTTGTACAATGCCTCCCTTCCCAAAAATATAATTTTAAAATCTCAAATTTAGTGTAAAAAATATTCTCATTTATTTGTAAATAACATATCTCTTTATTTGTTTTACCATGGTGAATATGTAACTAGTTGGAGTAATATAGGGAAGGCCCATGACCAAACCATTCGGCAGCTACTATAACACCAAGAGTATTGCTAACTATAAATATGAATAACCTATGAGTTATCAAGTGACTTAGAATGTTAGAAGAGCCAAGATATTTAGCAAGTGACTTATCACTTTGGAATATCTGGACATCTAACCCCACTGGAGCCATATATACAAATAACTTATGACTTATCACTTAGCAAGAGCAAGAGATGAGACATCCCCACTCTACCAGAGTGAGATCTATCCTAGTGGTCAGCTACTCTTTGAGCTTTATAACAAGGGGCCAAAAATGTCCTTTGGAATTTAACCCAGGTGGATGGGAGAAAAAATTATGCTCCTAACCACTAGAGCTATTAACTTGGGAAAAATAAGACATCTCTTTATAATATCTTGGGGTGTATACTAGTGGGGTCACTGTGTATTGTTAAGGTACTGCTTGTGGAATGACCACCAATTCAAACCTCCTGTGTTTGTGGATAGGTGCAATAATGGATAAGGGTAGTCGTGAACACCTAGTGGTTATAGTGGTAGCGAGCCGAATTGACCCTGTGTCAAGTAAGTATAAGCTCAACTCATACTTGTCTAGTTGTAAATTCCTCTCGCTATCAAAATGAAAGAAAAAAAAAAATATCCTTTATAATATCGTGTTACATGAATTTTTGTAACTTAGATATAAATATTGGAACTCTTAAATATAGTATAAATTTATCAAGAAATTTTAAGTGGAGAGTAATAATCTTATATATTAAAAAATATAAAAATATTTTATATGTGTCTATGAAATAATACATTTAATTTTTTGTTTTGGTAAACTAACTCACAATAGTTACATATTAATTAAAGGAAAAACATATCCAACAAGCATTACCACTAATATTCCACTAGGAAAACTAAACGAACAAAAAAAAGAGTCTTAGTTGATCTTATGTGACACAAAGAAACTATGTATGTAAGAGTAACTATAATTTTATTAATTATAGTCATAGATTTAACAATGGTGCTACTATGCCTTTTATCGAATAAACAAAAATAACATAAGTAAAAACATATTATAAATTGGCTAAAGGTTATCTATTTTTAGTTTCAACAATTTTTTTCTTCTAAATCTATGACTTTGCTATCCACCAAATTTGAAGTTGCAACCCATGAAATGGAAGAAGAATATCATAATAAACTTTATTCCTCTCCACTAGGAATTTTCCAATTATGGTCAATCTACCAATATAACTCCACAATATTTATATATTTAGTGTCTTTGCCTCTATTGTTACTAGTAATTGGAACCCACAATGAAATTCCCTCCTCTATTTCTACATCATATATAAACAACCTTTCTATTCATGGTTGTGCTTGATAAATTTATATCTTATAATGAACTTCTAGTGGAGTTTTCTCCAAAAAAAGTGTGGTTAAAGATGAAGCCCATTGATGGGAAAGGGACACAGGTTAATGATGCCTTCCACTTTGTCCTCTTGTGCCAAAATGATGATGAACCATATGTTTATAGTCTAAGACAGAAGGGTCCCTTAAGGTCATATAAGATCAAGGGTGGAGTGATTAAACATGCCTCAATCTACTAATCAAAGGCCTCACCCTATCATGTGTTGGCTATAATACTAAATCAAAATTTTTCTTCTCCATAGATGTTTGACAAAGACTTGAAGCATTATAGAAAGAAAACCCCTACTAGGGCTCATGAAGAGGAAACACCAAAAATAAAGGTAGAGGAATTCATCACTACCACACAATAGGTATAGGTTTGCGATGGCATGAGATCTAGGCATAAAAAGGTCTAGTTCATTATTCCTTCATTGGTTGTAGAAATTATAGCAAAGCTTGGGTATTGAAGCTTCTTGAGCATACTGATAGTGAGACTAATTTCTCTCCCATAAACAAGAATTATGGAAATAATGGTGTGATTATCCACCTCAAATTCCCAAATGTGTAGTGGAGATCAAGGTTTTTTGGAAGCGAGAGCTAAAACAATGAGTAGAAGAAGAAGCAAGAGCGAGGAGTGACAATTTTTGAAAGCTTCTAGGTTAGGAGCAAATCATGAGTGAGTTTTATATAATATATATTTTTATATATTTTGATGCATATATGTTAACAAAATCACATAGAATGACGAATTAGTTATAAAAAACATAAAAACATGGAGTAAACCATATAACATCAATCTTATAGTAACTTTATAATCTTCATCAATCGCAAGTCCAAAAATTGGAAGTTCTCAATTATATAGCATGTAAGGGTGCACATGTATTTTCCTTTGACATGTTTTATATTTTGTATATTTTTTATTTTTAATTTGATATATATATATATATATATATATATATATATATATATTATTGTAAATATTGATTTTTTATATGCTTTTTAATTAAATATAAATATAAAGTTTTGAAATATAATGGTTATTTTATTATTTAATTTATATAGACAATATGAAGACACATTCATCCCCAAATACCATCCATTATATAACTTGACACTACTAGCTTCATGACCTGCAAATTTTGTTTTCTAGTTGATCTTTTTGGCGTGTTTACAAGCGTTGGAAGGAGATTAGCCAGTGAAAAGGCTTAAATATGATGTATGTAGAAAATAGAGATTGGGTACAAATACAAATTATATCTTTGAGACCAATCTTACTAAATAAATATGACATGTAACTCACCTGAGTCTTATGCTTATGCTTCTTTTAATACAAAAATCCTCGGTGATTGTTTACACACAAATTTAGGGTATTTTCCTTTGACATGTTTTATGTATTTTTATTTTTAATGTGATATATATATATATATATATATATATATATATATATATATATATATATATATATATATATATATATATATATATATATATATATATATATATATATATATATATATATATATATATATATATATATATATATATATATATATATATGTACATAATTAAATATAAATATAAAGTTTTGAAATATAATGGTTATCTTATTATTTAATTTACATAGTAAAATGGATCTTAACTTATAGCACCGACGCACACATAAAAATATGTTTAGTTTTATTTTTGATTTTATTTTTAATGTGAATAATTATTATTTATATTTATTTTAATGTGATATATGTATTATGATTTAAAAATAAATTGTAATTTGATTAAAAACAACAAAATTACAATATAATAAATTAAATTGAATTTTATTATTATTATTATTTCTTTTTTATTTGATTCAAATGTATGTTTTATTACTATTGTTTATGGATGCGATGCTTCATTTTACAGACATTACAACATCTATGTTATATTGAGTCAACATTTAAATGTTTACACTCATTTCAAAACCACTACAATGTCTCCCCCATATTGGGTTGTACAATGCCTCTTTCCCCATAAATATAATTTCAAAATCTCAAATTTAGTGTATAAAATATTCCCATTTATTTGTAAATAACATATCTCTTTATTTGTTTTACCATGGTGAATATGTAATTAGTTGGAGTAATATAGGGAAGGCCCATGATCAAACCATCCGGCTGCTACAATAAAACCAAGAGTACTACTAACTAGAAATATGAATAACCTATGACTTATCAATTGACTTAAAACTTTAGAAGAGCCAAGATATTTAGCAAGTGACTTAGCACTTTGGAATATTTGGGCATCCTGACCCCACCGGAGCTATATATACAAATAACTTATTACTTAGAACTTAGTAAGAGCAAGAGATGAGACATTCCCACTCCACCGGAGTGAGATCTATCAAAGTGGTCAGCTACTCTTTGAGCCTTATCAAAAGGGGCCAAACATGTCCTTTGAAATTTAACCCGGGTGGATGGGAGAAAAGGTATGCTCCTAACCACTAGAGCTATTAACTTGGGAAAAATAAAACATCTATTTATAATATTTTGGGGTGTATACTAGTGGGGTCACTGTGTATTGTTAAGGTACTCCTTGTGTAATGACCACCAATTCAAACCTCCCGTGTTTTCGGATAGTGAAAATAATGGATAAGGGTAGTCATGAACACCTAGTGGTTATAGTGGTAGCGAGCCGAATTGACCTCGTGGCAAGTGGGTACAAGCTCAACTCATACTCTCCTAGTTTTAAATTCCTCTCGCTATCAAAATAAAAGAAAAAGAAAAAAATGTCCTTTATATAATATCTTGTTACATGAATTTTTGTAACTTAGATATAAATATTGGAAACTCTTAAATATAGTATAAATTTATCGAGAAATTTTAAGTGGAGAGTAACAATATTAAATATTGAAATATAAAAAAATATTTTATGTGTCTATGAAATAATACATTTTTTTTTTTTTTTTTTGGTAAACTAACTTACAATAGTTACGTATTAATTAAAGGAACAAAAATTCAACAAGCATTACCACTAAAATTCCACTAAGAAAACTAAACGAATAAAACAAACAGAGTCTTAGTTAATCATATCTCACATAAAGAAACATTGTGTATAAGAGTAACTATCCATTCTAGTCATAGATTTAACAATGGTGTTGCTATGCCTTTAACGAAATAAACAAAAATAACATAAGTAAAAACATATTAGAAATTGGCTAAAGGTTATTTATTTTTTTGTTTCAACAATTTGTTTTTTTCTAAATCTATGACTTTTCTATCCACCCAATTTGAAGTTGCAACCCATCCAATGGAAGAAGAATATCCTAATAAAATTTATTCCTCTCCACTGGGACTCTTCCAATTATGGCCAATCTACCAATATAACTCCACAATATTTAGATATTTAGTGTCTCTGCTTCTATTGTTGCTAGTAATTGGAACCCATAATGCAAATCCTCCTCTATTTCTACATCATATATAAACACCCTTTCTATTCATGGTTGTGCTTGATAAATTTATATCTTATATCGAACTTCTAGTGGATTTTTCTCCGAAAAAAGTGTGGTTAAAGATGAAGCCCATTGTTGGGCAAGGGACACAGTTTAATGATGCCTTCGACTTTGTTCTCTTATGCCAAAATTATGACGAGCCATATGTTTATAGTCTAAGAGAGAAGGGTCCCCTAAGGTCAGAGAAGATCAAGGGTGTAGTGATTAAACATGCCTCAATATACTAATCAAAGGCCTCACCCTATCATGTGTTGGCTACAATACTAAATCAAAACTTTTCTTCTCCATAGATGTTTGACAAAGACATGAAGGATTAGGAAGGGATGAATCCCCCTGTTAGGGCCCATGAAGAGGAAAAAACAAAAAAAAAGGTAGAGGAATTAATCACTACCACACAAAAGGTAGAGGTTAGCAATGGCACAAGAGAAATGCATAAAAAGGTCTAATTCATTATTCCTTCATTGGTTGTGGAAATTATAATAAAGCTTGGGTATTGAACCTTCTTGAGAAGACTGATAGTGAGACTAATTTCCCTCCCATAAAGAATAATTATGGAAATAATGGTTTGATTATCCACCTCAAATTCCCAACTATGCAGTAAAGATCAAGGTTGCTTGGAAGCAAGAGAAAAAGCAGTGATTAGAAGAAGAAGTGGGAGGGAGGAGTGATAATTTTCGAAAGCTTCTGGGTCAATAGCGAATCATGAGTGAATTTTATATCATATATATTTTTATATATTTTGATGCATATATGTTAAAAAAAGCACATATAATGATGAATTAGTTATAAAAAAACATAAAAAAATGGATTAAACCATATAACATCAATCATATAGTAGTTATAATATTCATCAACCACAAGTCCACAAATTACAAGTTCTCAATTATATAGCATGTAAGGGTGCACATAAACAAAATAAATTAAGTGCAATCCATCTCTGAATTGAAAATACATCAAAAAATAGGCTCTAGATGGCCTCTATCATCCAAAAAATGATGCGAAAACAAATACCTACATATCATCAAAATCATTGCCTATTTTGGGATCTTTGTCATTAATATCACCCTTTAAGCATTAACATAAGATATACAAAATGTAGCATGTAAAACCTAGGTTTTGTTTGAGTGATGGGTATATTTTTAGTAGGGTCATAATAGAGGAGCTCGACAACCAATGTCATTAAAATCAAGGTACATAGAGGGTTTGGTGCTCTTGATTACTAATTAGAGGAAATTTTAGCGTAAAAGTGCCTATGAATTTTTCATGTGATTTCCATGTCATAATATGTCATAATTTGATTTCTACTGAAAAAGTTTCAATATACAAATACAAATATTTTAAATCTAAAAAGAGGTACATGTCTTAAATAATTTTAAATTATTTAATTTGCGTATCCGTGAAATATTTTATTATTAATTTGGGTATGAGTGAAATATTTTATTATGAATTTGGGTATTTGTGAAATATTTTATTAATATTATCTAACTATCTTACCCATATGAATTAGAATATCAAAAGTGTTATTAATATTGCAATGTAAATATTCATATTAGAGAAAAATATAAATAAAAAATGCAGTCCCATTTGACATTAATAACCATCCCTAAAAAACACCAAAAAATAGTTAAATATAAAATATAAAATAATTAAATAGTTAAAAATAAAATATAGTTATAGTTAGATATAAAAAAGTTAAATAGTTAAACAATGTTTTAAAGGTGTAGTCTAATTTATAGACGAAATAGACTTTTTCACCGAAATCTGACAAAACAATTTCAAGAATGGATGTGAAATTTTGTTGTTTAAAATGATTTTTTGAATGCATAAAAAGATTCAACACCATGGAAAACCCCCATGGGCCACTCAAATTCTACAAATTAAACAACTTAAACTCAAGTTTTTAAAAATATCTACTGAATTTTGGTTAAAATTGACGAGAAAAATATTGTGAAAACAATCATTTATTCTATAAGTTAGACTGCACATATTTTAGATATAAAATAGTTAAATAGTTAAATATAGTTAAAAATCCCCCGATCAGGGTGTGGAGAGGGAACAACTCCAAATACAGAATGATGATGGTAGTTAATGTAAGGTTATATGACATGCAGACCAGCCTAGTCGAGTGTAGGTTTCATGCTAATGGTGACGATGGTGGTTGCATACAGAGAGGTACACACTCCTTCCGAGGGAGGCTCAATGTGATGAAAGCGGGTAAATCAAGCGGGATGAACCACAGGAATGTTATTCTGAATGTTTGGTTTCTTGCATGCATGGTGAGAAGGGTAGAATATCTAAGGGAGAGGGAGGATGGAAGTGTTGGTCTAGACTACTGCAACCAGCGACATCGCCCTGCGACATAAGGGTATGTATAATTCCATATTCTGCCAAACCCCCTATATATGGATCAAGTTAAGGTCTGCGTGTTGAATGTTGTCAATTGGGTGAATGTGATGTGAAGCATAGTTGTGATGCATGGTTGGGTGTTTGGGGAAACCAACAAGAGTACTTTGGGCATGCACCAGTTAATTTCTATTATGTTCGGGATTATGCTTTATAAGATGGGGGATAGGGACATGGGTAGGGGAGTAGAAGGTTGGGCTGACCAGGGAAAGCCTAGGCCAACCACCCGACATCTAGGATGGAACTATGAAATTATGAATTTGAATGGTAGGATGGATTCCAGAGGTTGCGAGTTTGATTGCTGGGTGTATGGTAACAGTAAGGGAGGAGGAAATTCCTCTGTTGGAGGATACCTAGACATACCTCAAATCGATGTTGGAGGTGAGGGGTTTGGGTTACACTTGAGAGGGTATACAGAGAGTCAGCTTCATTGATAATACCACAAGAGACCTTGGCATGGTGCAGGGGGTGAGGAAGTTGGGTTACAGTTAGGAGTTTATACGAAAAGTCGGGTTTGTTAAGTGTATTGTCAATGTAGTGAATTCTTAACGTCGTGGTCTATGAAAACTTTCTTTGTCTCTATGAAAACTTTTGGAAGGTAGAAAAATACCTCTGGTGGATAGGCATGGGTCCTTAGAGTTGCTGCACCCCCCATTCTTGCTGAGCAATGTACAATCCCTCGAGTGAAGGAAATAAAGGAGGAAGCAGGAGGAGTAAACATGTGACATATATTTAAACAAGGTCTGCATAAGGAAAAATGGGAAACATTCCCTCAGGGTCCTAGGCGGCCGGGGAGGAAACCTCGGGCTGAACACATCACTGATGCAATGATCACTTACCTTCAGGAAATATCCATCCAAGTGAGGAAGGTCATTGCTAAATGGGAGGAATCTCTCACTTGCAAAGCTAAGGAGGAGGAGGTAATACTGTAAGGAGAAATGATAGTGCCCGATCCATGAAACAGTAGAGGAAGAGTAGCTCAATATTAGCAAACTCTACAGTTATAATGGTGAATGAAGCACTTGGCGGAAAAATCCATCATGCATACCACAGAGTTTATGCAAGTAGATCCTGTAATGCATGAAATTCAGAAGGATTTTTAGTTATTGTAGTTTCAATTCCAACAAAAAAACGCCCAATTGGGAAGAATCGAGAAGCTCCTGAAGAGTACAAAACAAACAAATATGCCTGGGTCCAATGCTAGAGATCCGACACCTGTCGATTCCTCAGAGGGATGAGATGGTTTTAGCCGTGTTTGTCTTTAATGTTAACGCTTATTTATGTTTATGTCCTTGATGCTGAAATATGTAAGTAGTAGGCTTATGTCCAGTTTGTCGAACTATGTCAAAGTCATCAAATTGTGGCTTTAAAAGCTGAGTATGATAGACTAATTTTTTTGTTTGTTTTTGGATAGCTTACAATGACTTCTGATGGCCAACAGAACTAGTTTCCTAGCAGGGCATATTGAGTCCTCTGAAGAAATTATATTATGTAATCTACCCTTTTGAAAATGAATGAAAACAAGGTACTACTCAGCTCACACACACACACACACACACACACACACACACACACACACATAGTTAAAAATAAAATATTTAAAAACAGTTAAAAAATGTATTCCATAAAGGACAAATTACTAGATTTCAGCCAAAAAAAAAAATATTCCAGGCGAAATAGTGGTCTAAGTAGAAAACACATTTAAAAAAACACCACAAAAAATAGTCAAAAATAAAATATATATAGTCAATAAATATAAAATATAAATGTAGACAGTTAAATTTAAATATAAAAATATATAAACAATTATTTTAATAAAAGTTCCATATATTGATGGATTTGGATAAAAGTAAAAAAAATTAGAAATAACATATTAAATTTGTTTATTAAATCTCGTGCTAATAAATATTATAGAACATAGTTAAAAGTAAAATAATATTAAAAAATTGTCTACATGACATTTTTTACGCTAAAATTTCCTCTAATTTGAATACGAGTTCCATGCCCTAATACATGAAAAAATCCAATGGAAACATCACAATATCCCCCAATCCTGAAATATTGAAAAAAATGATAAGTCTGCTGGATTTTGAGTGAGATCTAAAATTCTAATTTCCCTATATGAAATTCAATAAGGTTAGAACCACTCTCAAGCATCCTCAGGCATTTCATGGTAATGTTAAAAATTTAAGTAAAATGATGAAAATGAAAGATAAAGAAGAATGTCACTTTTACTTCAAGAATTTAACTTTACCATGAATTGCATATCAATACCAGGTCCATATGCTTGAATATTCAGCTGCTCCAATAAAAAATTCTTGTTTCTTTGAAAAAAAATTGCATTCGAAATGTCTTTGCAATTTTATTTTTGTGAAGAAAAGCTAGGGAGCGAAAAAAATTTGCGGGAGCCCTCTCCCGAAAATTGTTCCCAAACGGGAGCACGCTCTTGGGGTCACTCCTTGAGCACTTCCATCTAGAGCGTGCTTCACGAGTAGGAAGGGGGGCGCACTCACGCGGGGTGTGAGTAGAGATGCCGAATTGGTGTTGATCCTCAAAAGGAGAGAAGAACTATGGTTGTCATTGCCTAGAATACATCCTTATCACCCCATTGAAGGATAATTTTGAAACAAATTGCAGATCAATATTAGACAACTTAGACTTTACTAGATTATTAAATTAATTCTATTTTCAATATTCATAAGTATCCATTTTTATTTGTATTGTAATATGAAAAATTAAAACATTATATTTTTTAAACAAATATATTGTCTAAAGTATTAACTAAGTTTATGCTAATAAATATATTTAGCAAAATGTCAAATGAGGTTAACTCTAATGGTATGGCACTGTAAACTAGCCCTTGTGGCATTTATAAAATATTTGTGAAATAGTGACAACTACCAATAGTTGCTCTACCTAGAGAAATAATGACAACCACCGTATATACAAAGTTACTACTTCCAAAACACTAAAATTTAATATCCTTAAACATTCAATTAGAAAATGAGAAATTACTCCTTCATTAAATAATAATAATAATAATAATAATAATAATAAAAAACAAGAAGAAGAAGTGAAGAAAAGATCAACAAGTGAATATTAATAAGTTTTTTTTTTTTTAATTAACTTTTGAGATAAGATTTAAGTGTAGTTTAGTCTTTGTTTTTAGTGATATTATGAATACATATAATAAAAATATTAGTAATAAATTAGGTATTTGTAACAATTAAATAAAAATATTTTCATTTTAATTATGCTTATAAGTGTGTTTATTTTTAGTGATATTTTGAATATATATAATAAAAATATTTGTAATAAATTAGGTGCTTGTAATAATTAAATAAAAATATTTGAATTTTAATTATGTTTATAGGTTTGTTTATTTTAGACTAAAGCTTCTTAAATTTCAATTTAATTATCAATAATTATTAAATGGATGGCAAAGACTTAACCTTTATAGAATATTCTTAGTCATAGTCACATATCAAATATTGATATTTATCCCAAAAGGGTGATAACATGGAGTTGGGTTACACTTTTTGGCGAAACTGGGCTCATTTTGGTGAAAAGATGATGCTCTATCGAGCTGTTGAGACACTTAAAAATAATTCAATCGAGCATTTAAAAAAACCCTTGGTCGAGCTCCATGCAACCTTAAAGCTGGAAATTTTAAAATTTATCTAAATATCAATAATGATATGCAAAATTTAAAATTGTAAGTATTTGATAGTTAGAAAAAAAAACATTTAATTACTAATTAAATTTGTATAGGTAACTAACAATGATGTGGATTAATTTCTCATTACATTTCTAAGGTTTTAGTGTATAGATTTAAAAAATGATTATATTCCACTTGAAATTGAAATTGTAATATTCTTATATTTATAGTTTAGTAACTTAAAATTTAGTTTTCACTATGATTTGAAATTTGAAATTTTATAATTTAAATAATAAAGTGATAAAACATAAGAAAATTTATCAATTTGATTTTAATAAATACTATAATTTTTTTATATGAATTAAGTGTAACTCCAAAATGTAAATTTGATGCTGTTGGAAATGTATATTTTTCCCTTGGCCATAATCATATCTATTAAAATCAAACTTGTATATATGTGTGTGTGCACTAATATCCACGTGTTATTAAAATCAAACTTGTATATATGTGTGTGTGCAGTGATATCCTGTTTAAGAAAAAAATGAGTGTAATAATAAGTTCAGTAAAAAAATGAGTGTAGTAATAATTAACGTAGTTGTAATAGTTGTAAGTTATAATTAATATAGTTGTAATAGATGCAATGGTATGATATCTGCGGTTATAAATCTCTCTCAACTTGAAAATATGATTACACTCAATTTAGTCCTCATTTTAACCTCTCTCAACCTTGAAAATATGATTACACAGTCAATTTGGTTCTCATTCTACACAAGTGCGAAGTATATATAGGAATTTTTACTAATGACTTAGCTTTGCAATATATATTTTTAAATTAATAAAAATATAAGGAAATCATAAAATTTAAACCATTATTTAACTAATTGAGTTTGAGTTATTTAGATTTAAATGTGTCTATGAAATTATTTTTAAAATAATAACATCATAAAGTTTAGTTTGTTTTTATTTATTTATTATAATATGATTTATTTTTATTGAAAATTTTTACATAAACAAATATAAAATGATTAAGTATAAAAATATGTTATATTTAAAATCAAAACAATAAAAAAATTATATTTTTAAGAATTTGAGAATTGAACAAACAAAGTTAAAATCTTTTATAGAAAATTATTTATATATTATTATAATTTTATTTTTGGTAAAATAAAATAAAATTTGATTTTATAATTAAGGAAAATTAGAGTTTGAAATTTATATGAATATTTATAAAAATTACTTTTTGTGAAATAAATAAAATGTATAATTCCATTAAAGATAAGTATTGACAGGTTTCATTTTTTTTTTTTTAAAGATAATTATGATAGCTCAATCGAGCCTCTGTTTAACTACGTTAGGGGTTTATCAAGGGTTTCTTAAACCACGTTAAGTGTTTATCGAGAGGTTCTTAAACCCTCGATCTAGCTATTTGAAATTTGAATTTCAAACACTGGATCGAGCATTTTAAGAGTTGGATTGAACTCTTGAGGGCATAAAAAATAGATTTTTAACTCCCCTTCTACAGATTATACCATTTTCTACCCTAGTGGACTCGAAGCAAAATTTTTCCTTAAGTGGGGGAGTATAATTTTTTTCTTAAACCCTCTATCCAATGGCATATGAGTTTGACATTTTCGATTTAAAATGATATTTTTTATCAAATTTATTTTAAACATAATGGTTGAAACTTTTTTGGACAATTTCAAAGGGGTTGAATAAAAATAAATAACATAAAATACACACAACCAAAAAATTTCAAAAACACCACTCTTTTTGTTTACTAGTCCTCTTCAAAAGGGTATTTTTGGTTTTTCAATTTATTTAAAGAGTTGAAAAAAAACTTATGTAAACACGTGTTTCCAAAATGTAATTGAAATATTACTTTGCCAAATTCAAAAAATAAAAATAAAAATATAATTTTGCATTAAAAAAATTAATATGAAAAACTTAGTTCTCTCTATGAAGATCTCTCTCACACACACACATATTAAAAACTGCACATTTTAGACTAAGTTATGCTACGTGAACACACACATACTACTTAAGTTTTGCAAAAATTTGCAAGGACATATATCGCATTTAATGGAAAATTGAGAGATTATATGACACTAAGATTTTTTTCAAAAAATATCATTAGGACAACATCATAATTCTCCACATATTGCAGTTTTACTAGGAATCAAAATTCACAATGGTTATATGAATTTTGAGAGTTGAAATTCCATAAAAGAGGAAAATCATGAAATTTCATTGCCACATTAGGCCCAAAAATGTACCCATCTTTATGCATTGACCCAAAAGTAGTTATTTTATTTCTTCTTTTTAATTAAATTAATTAATTAATAAAATATTATATGACAAATGCCATATAAAATGAATTATAGTTTTTTTGACATGTGGTATTGTAACAAATCCTATTTATAAGTTAACAATTTCCATGATAAAGTGGAGTGGATATTTATTGTTAAAAATATTGTTACATATATTTTTAAATATATACATGTGTAATACTCCTCCTTTAAAAGATTCCATAAAAACATATATATATTTACATGAGCGAAAAACAAATATTATTAACCATTTCCATATAAAAAATTGGGAAGTTCAACCAGATTTTCATAGCCACCTTATTCAACATTCATTTTTCAAAAAGGAAAATACAAAAAAACAAACAAGATTTTGAGGGGGATAAATGGAGGGGGGAAGATCATAATGGAGGGGGATAAATGGATGTTAATAGTAGTTTTATATGTTGATGATGTTATTTTCACAGGTAATGATGATTACCTCATTGAAAATTTTAAAACAGTCATGAAAGAAGAATTTGAAATGAGTGACATGGGTTTGTTGAGATACTTCTTAGGAATAGAAGTAGAACAAGATGAAAATGGGATTTTTATCTCACAGGAAAAATATGTTAATGAAGTGCTGGAAAGATTTAACATGCAGGAAAGCAAAGTAGCAATAACTCCCACAGTGATGGGATTAAAACTCAGCGGAGAGGACAACAACAAGGATTTTGATCCTAGCTTGTACAAGAGCATAGTTGGTAGCCTCATGTATTTGACTGCAATTAGACCCAATATAATGCATGTTGTTATTTTAATTTCCAGATTCTTGGAAAAGCCAAAGGATGCACATTGGCATGCAGTAAAAATAATTCTGAGGTATGTTAAAGGTACAAAAAGGTTTGGTATTTTATATACTACTTTAGAATGTTCAGATTTATTTGGATACACTGACAGTGATTGGGCTGGAAGTGTAGATGATCGGAAGAGCACTTCTGGTTATGTTTTTCACATGGGTTCAGGAGCCATTTCATGGGCTTCTAAGAAACAACCAATTGTGGCATTGTCTACAGCAGAGGCAGAGTATGTGGCAGCTACAACAGCAGCATGTCAAGTGGTTTAGATGAGGAGAATGTTAAGAAGTTTGTGCCAAGAGCAGACAAAAGGGACAGTGATTTTTTGTGACAATAGCTCAGCTATTGCATTGTCTAAAAATTCAGTTTTTCATAAAAGGACAAAGCACATTGACACCAAGTTTCACTTCATACGTGAATTGGTTAACAATGGTGAGATAGTTTTCCAACATTGCAGAACAAAGGATCAATTTGCAGATATCCTCACAAAGCCACTTTCGCAGAAAATCTTTGAACATTTTAGGAAATGCCTGGGTATGCTAGAAAACCCAGCAATTGAATTTAAGGGGGAGTGTTGAATTTTAACTTCAATTGCAGCAACGCAGAGAAGGAGAAACAGAAAAGGAATTTGTCTGGAGCATGCCATCCAGAAATTAAAATATGCATTTAATTAAACCTGCAAGTTGTTGATTAATGGCTCTGCAGCAGCCACTTGAGCATTGAAGAGATTGTGGTTCCAAACCACGCAACCAAAAAAATTAAATGATATCCTTATCACCTCTTAATTCCTGCAACCACCACATTCAAAGATCATAAATTCACCGCCAGATTTTTGTTTGACTGAAAGGGCCATGTGGAGCAGTAATATTGAATCGCGTTGTTTTGAAGCCTACGTCAGCAAGCAAATTATCGGACCTGAAATTTTATAAGGTGGATTCTATGGAGTTTTCACATAACACTTTGGGCCTACGTCAGCATCCCTTTTTGGAATGTGAAGATCCTTTGCAATAGAGTTTGATTTATCGTTGAAATCCATGAAAATTTCATAAAGTTTTTAAAACCTTTGGTAAATTTTTTTTTTCTAAGGTTAATATATATTATAAATATTTTTAATATATATAAATAGTGTTTCATTTTTAGTAGTTATGTTCTGGAAAGTTTTAAAAGGCTCGAAAGCCAAAACAAAAAAAGGGCCATGAATGTAATTTTTTTTATTAAAATTTTATTTACACAGCAGTGTGTATAAAAAAAAAAGACAGAGTGTAATTTTTTTTTAGAACAAGTGAATGCACAACAATGCGAAAGAAAAAAAACACAGTAGAGTGTTTTAGAGACAGAGAATTTTTCTGTGTGAGACAGAGAAAAGTTTTGTTTGGCACTGTGTCTTGTAACAGTCCATCATCTTGTAATCCCTCTTAGAGGAAGAAGTTTTTTTTTATTGTAATAGATTTTTACAGTGAATGAAATAGAATTTTTCAGTGTTGAACTCTGTCTCTTGTGAGTGAAGTTTTAATATTTTCTCTGTGTTGAAGAGGGGAGTTTTATTCTCCATTTATTGTGCTGGAATTTTCAATATTCCAACATGGTATCAGAGCTAGTCCAGGCTCTTTGAAGATCAAAGAAGCTGAAGGAAAGGAGTTCTTTTTTGCAGCAGCTTCTCCAACAGTGTGAAGACTCAGCCAAAAGAATCCAAATGTATTTCTCTATACAATTTTTGTGTTATTGTTGCAGAATAGTAAAGTGTTTTTGAATCATAGTTAAGAGTGTAGAATGGCTGGAGCCAGCACTGGTATGGGTATGGGAAATATCCATCTCCCAATGTTTAATGGGAAAAATTATGACTATTGGTCAATAACTATGAGGGCTTTATTTGTCTCCCAAGACTTATGGGAATTTGTTGAGGAAGGCTTTGAAGAGCCAGTAGATGAACATGAGTTTAATATGTTAACTCAGGCAGAAAGAGAGATGCTGAAGAGAAATAAGAAGAAAGACTCCAAAGCTCTTTTCTTTTTGTATCAAGCAGTGCATGAGAGTGTGTTTCCGAGGATAGCAGCAGCTAAGAGATCCAAAGAAGCATGGGAAACTCTCAAGAAAACCTATCAAGGCATGGAAAAAGTGAAGACAACAAAGCTTCAGTTGCTGAGGAGAGAATTTGAGACTCTCTGTATGAAAGAGTCAGATACTATTGACTCATTATTCACTCATGTGATTGGAATGGTCATACAAATAAGATCTCATGGAGAGACTCTTGAAGACAAGAGGATTGTGGAAAAACTCTTGAGAAGTTTACCCTCAAGATTTGATGTGATTGTCACCACCATAGAGGAGACTAAGGATCTCACAAAGTTCACAGTGGATGAATTACATGCATCACTGATGACTCATGAACAGAGATTGGGTAGGAGTGAAAACTCATCTCTTGAACATGCCTTCAAGACCCAGGTGTCTTTCGGAAGAGGAAGAGGGCAAGGCAGAGGAAACAAAAGAGGAAGAGGCATAAACCAAAACAGAGGTGGAAGGAATAACCCTTCACATTCACATGGAAGGTGCAACAGTCAAAATCACAGCCACAGCCAAGGCAGTAGCTAGCAGAGTGGTCAGCAGAATGCTCAAGGATAGAGGTATGATAAGTCCAATGTCCAGTGTTACCATTGTAAAAAATATGGTCATTATGCTAATGAATGTAGAAAGAAGCAGCAAGATATGGCAAATAGAACTAGTGCAAATTTCACTAGAGAAAATGTCAGCCAAAATAATTTGTTTTTAGCTTGTAATATGGCTGAAGAAAAAAGTGAGGATTTATGGTTTCTAGACTCCGGTTGCAGTAACCATATGACATGAAACATAGCAATGTTTTCTATGTTAGATGAGAGTGTGAAGTCACAAGTCACACTAGGAACTGATAGCAAAGTTTTTGTTATGGGAAAAGGAAATGTAAATGTATTAACAAGGAAAGGTGCAAAGAAATCCATAGCAGATGTTTATTATGTTCCAGGAATGAAGTGTAACCTCTTAAGTATTGGACAACTTGTCCATAAGGGGTATAATTTTTTCTTTGAGGATGATGTTTGTACCATCATGGACAAACCACCCAGCAAACAATGTATTGCTGAAGTAAAGATGACAAGGAACAGGATGTTCCCTCTTAGAATGAGAGCAGATCTGAAGAATGAAGAAAAGATAGCAGCAGTGGCACAAGAGACTTTCCAAAGCAAACCAAAAGATGATAATTGGTTATGGCACTTGAGATTTTGACATCTCAACTTTGAAGGTCTTAATTTGTTGAACATAAAAGGAATGGTAAGTGGTTTACCATTGATAGAGAAACCGGACAGCCTTTGTGAAGGTTGTATCTTGGGGAAACAACACAGAGAAAGTTTTCCTTCCGAGAAAAGCATAAGGGTAAAAGCACCCTTATAGATTGTCCACTCAGATGTGTGTGGACCGATGCAAACTCCATCGCTTGCTAGTAGCCACCACGTGTTAACATTCATAGATGATTTTACAAGAAAAACTTGGGTTTAATTTTTGAAAAACAAAAGTGAAGTGTTTGAAAAATTTCGCAATTTCAAAGCACTTGTGGAGAACCAGAGTGGGCTGCATATCAAAGTCCTAAGGATTGACAGAGGAGGTGAGTATATCTCTAAATATTTTCTATGTTTTTGTAGAGAAAATGGTATTCATAAACAATTTACAACTCGATATACTCCACAGCAAAATGGAGTAGCCAAAAGGAAGAATAGAACCATAATGGATATGGCAAGAAGTATGTTAAAGGCAAAGCATTTGCCGAATGATTATTGGGCTGAAGCTGTACATTGTGCAGCGTACATTTTGAATAGGTGCCCTACAAAAGCAGTGATGAACAGAGTGCCGGAAGAGGCATATAGTGGCACAAAGCAAGGTGTCACACACATGAAGGTTTTTGGATGTGTGGCTTATGCACACATACCGGATCAGGTAAGAAAGAAGTTGGAAAGCAAGGGGGAAAAATGTATTTTCATTGGATACAGTGAGGAATCCAAGGCTTACAGGTTATATAACCCATCCACCAAGAATTTTATTGTGAGCAGAGATGTTCAGTTTATTGAAGAGGAAGCTTGGGATGGAAGCATAGAGAAAACAGTGAACGTTAAACACTGTTTATCTCATGATGAAAATGATGATGAATTGGCTGAAATACATCCCCAAACAACAACACCAACACAAGAGCAGCAAAGCACACCCTTGAGGAGAAATGAAAGTGCTTCTCCAAGCACACCACAAGGAGGAAATTCAAGTGCTTCTTCAAGCTTTTGTACACCTAATGAAAGAGGTAAGAAATTTAGAAGTTTGAAAGATATTTATGAACAAGATATAACAAATGAAGGTATCAATTCTTTGTTTTCTTTATATTGTCATGTTGAAGACCCTATCCACTTTGAAGAAGCTGTTAAAAATAAGAAATGGATAGAAGCTATGGATGAGGAGATTAATGCCATAGAGAGAAACAAGACTTGGGATTTGGTTGAACTCCCAAAAGGTAAAGATGTCATTGGAGTTAAGTGGGTCTATAAGACCAAGAGTAATGCTAAAGGAAAAATAGAGAGACACAAGGCTAGACTTGTTGTCAAAGGATATAAGCAGAAGCATGGGATAGATTATGAGGAAACTTTCGCACCGATTGCTAGAATGGAAACCATGAGAGCAGTGCTGTCCATAGCATCACAAAACAAGTGGAAATTTTACCAAATGGACGTGAAGTAAGCATTCCTAAATGGAGTGTTAATGGAAGAGGTTTACATTGAACAACCTCTCGGTTATGAAAAGAAAGGCCAAGAGCACAAAGTGTGTAAGTTGAAGAAAGCTCTTTATGGGTTGAAGCAAGCGCAAAGAGCGTGGTACAGTAGAATAGACCCCTATCTACTGGAAAATGGATTTGAAAAGTGTGAGGGAGAACCCACCCTCTACATTAAAGAAAAAGACAGTAAAATGTTAATAGTTGTTTTATATGTTGATGATGTTATTTTCACAGGTAATGATGATTACCTCATTGAAAATTTTAAAACAGTCATGAAAGAAGAATTTGAAATGACTGACATGGGTTTATTGAGATACTTCTTAGGAATAGAAGTAGAACAAGATGAAAATGGGATTTTTATATCACAGGAAAAATATGTTAATGAAGTGCTGGAAAGATTTAACATGCAGGAAAGCAAAGCAACAATAACTCCCATAGTGATGGGATTAAAACTCAGCAGAGAGGACAACAGCAAGGATTTTGATCCTAGTTTGTAGAAGAGCATAGTTGGCAGCATCATGTATTTGACTGCAACTAGGCCCGATATAATGCATGCTGTTATTTTAATTTCCAGATTCACGGAAAAGCCAAAGGATGCACATTGGCACGCAGCAAAAATAATTCTGAGGTATGTTAAAGGCACAAAAAGGTTTGGTATTTTATATACTGCTTCAGAATGTTCATATTTAGTTGGATACACTGACAGTGATTGGGCTGGAAGTGTAGATGATAGGAAGAGCACTTCCGGTTATGTTTTTCACATGGGTTCAGGAGCCATTTCATGGGCTTCTAAGAAACAACCAATTGTGGCATTGTCTACAGCAGAGGCAGAGTATGTGGCAGCTACAGTAGCAACATGTCAAGCGGTTTGGATGAGGAGAATGTTAAGAAGTTTGTGCCAAGAGCAGACAAAAGGGACAATGATTTTTTGTGACAATAGCTCAGCTATTGCATTGTCTAAAAATTCAGTTTTTCATAAAAGGACAAAGCACATTGACACCAAGTTTCACTTCATACGTGAATTGGTTAACAATGGTGAGATAGTTTTCCAACATTGCAGAACAGAGGATCAATTTGCAGATATCCTCACAAAGCCACTTTCGCAGAAAAGCTTTGAACATTTTAGGAAATGCCTGGGTATGCTAGAAAACCCAACAGTTGAATTTAAGGGGGAGTGTTGAATTTTAACTTCAACTGCAGAAACGCAGAGAAGGACAAACGCAAAAGGAATTTGTCTGGAGCATGCCATCCAGAAATTAAAATATGCATTTAATTAAACCTGCAAGTTGTTGATTAATGGCTCTGCAGTAGCCGCCTAAGCATTGAAGAGATTGTGGTTCCAAACCATGCAACCAGAAAACTTAAATGATGTCCTTATCGCCTCTTAATTCCTGCAACCACCACATTCAAAGATCAAAAATTCACCACCAGATTTTTGTTTGACTGAAAGGGCCATGTGGAGCATTAATATTGAATCGCGTTGTTTTGAAGCCTACATTAGCAAGCAAATTATTGGACCTGAAATTTTATAAGGTGGATTCTATGGAGTGTTCGCATAACACTTTGGGCCTACGTCAGCATCCCTTTTTGGAACGCGAAGATCCTTTGCAATAGAGTTTGATTTATCATTGAAATCTATGAAAATTTCATAAAGTTTTTAAAACCTTCGGTAAAAGTTTTTTTTCTAAGGTTAATATATATTATAAATATTTTTAATATTTATAATATATATAAATAGTGTTTTATTTTTAGTAGTTATGTTCTGGAAAGTTTTAAAAGGCTCGAAAGCCAAAACAAAAAAAAAGGGCCGTGAATGTAAATTTTTTTATTTACTATGTAATTTTTTTTATTAAAAGTTTATTTACACAGCAGTGTGTATAAAAAAAAAGAGACAGAGTGTAATTTTTTTTTAGAACAAGTGAATGCACAACAGTGCGAAAGAAAACAAACACAGTAGAGTGTTTTAGAGACAGAGTATTTTTCTGTGTGAGACAGAGAAAAGTTTTGTTTGGCACTGTGTCTTGTAACAGTCTAGCATCTTGTAATCCCCTCTTAGAGGAAGAATTTTTTTTATTATTGTAATATATTTTTACAGTGAATGAAATAGAATTTTTCAGTGTTGAACTCTGTCTCCTGTGAGTGAAGTTTTAATATTTTCTCTGTGTTGAAGAGGGGAGTTTTATTCTCCATTTATTGTGCTGGAATTTTCAATATTCCAATAGTTACGAGCCAAGTATGGATTGATTGATAACTACCATAATATTGGTTCTAGTAAAAATGAGTGGAGAGAAGTCCTTTGGAACAATGGTGTATGCTGTAGAAATTGACTCTCTTGTGTGTTGGGGGGAGGCATGGATTAATACACACATTAAATATGTTAGTGACTACATGCTTGAAAAACCCTTGTACGATCTGTAGAGCGGAGCATATCAAGAAATATTAGAAATCCATGTTGGTTGTAAGTTCCATTTTGAAGCATGTCCCATTATTCCACATTGTGAAAAATGCACACAATTAGATCAAGAATTGTCCATTAAAAATCTGCGGGTTTGAATGAAGCAAAAGTACATATAAGTTAATTGTGGTATTTTTTTTATTGAAGATGTTTTCATAACTTATGTACATAAAAGTTAGTCGCCATATTCTCTATTAGAAACTTAAGGGTAGATTCTTTTATTAGTACCCTTGCAAATAATTGTGAAGTTCCAATATATCAGATTTCTTGAATTATTTATAGGGGTTGGTGTGTAAAAGGATTATGTAGCTCTCTTATTGTCTTGCAAGAAATTACATGAGAATTTTGTGTATAAGTTAGCTCTATTTTGGAAAAGAATATATAGGAATTTTGCATATAAGTTTTGTTATTTCATTAAAATATTTCACGCATACATGTGTATATCTTACTAAGTTTTTGATTTTTCTTTCTTAATTTATGCACAATACAAGAAAACTCACGTGAATCTTGCACACAAAGGATTAAAGAAATCACGAATTTTTTTATGAAAAGAATGTACGTTATATGTGTGTGTAAAATATAAGTAACCTTGCTTATATATATATATATATATATATATATATATATATATATATATATATATATATTGCACATGCAACTTCTATAAGAAAATATAGGATGTGTGCTCTTTTTTAAAAAGTGGAATGGATGAATATAGACTAAAGAGGGTAATTGGTGGAATATTTTCATGGGTGTTGAAAAAGAAAAGATAAAAGTTAATTAGATTAATTTTTATTGGAAGGGTTTTCATAAATCTGTATGCATATATTACCCATGTTGTTTATTTAAAGACTACAAGGATTTGATTGTAGAAATATTGCATACAAATTCTTGTGCATTAAATGTTAAGAACCAATATTATCTCTCTTAATTTCATTTTGAAAGAGATTGAAACCATTCTTGTGTGCATTTGATGCAGCCATAGGCCGAAAATATTCACTTATGCAGAGTTAATGGAATTAACCCCACGTCTAACCACATCATGCACCTTTTGTAATATCCCATTTCGGGGATATCTCTAAAACACGACAAACTCCAACCAGAGATGGACTGGGAGGGCATTTACCAGATATTCCACCTTTGAAATAGGATGAGATCCAAAGGCTACCTGGCCCTTTCCAGACTCTGTCTATAGATCTGCTTGAAGAATCCCACTCAAAAGCTCTTATACCACTGTAATATCCCAAAATTGGATTTCTCAGCAAATCATGCCTGGAAAATGCATTATTTAGGAATATGTACTTCATCTATCATAAAATGTGTTTAAAAAAACTCAGAAACCCACTACAAATACTGCATCAACCTTTAATCAACTTTTATGGGCAAAAAGGTGGGGAAAAGTGAGGATTTTGGCCCTAAAATGAGTGTATAAGAAAATATGCGTAAAATGAAAGGTAAAGGTTCTAGAATACATTATATTAGGTCAAGAGGGACATTTGTGTATAATTTTAGCAAAATAAAAGGATTTTTACTAAGTTAAACAGTTCCTCCTTCCCGACTAGTCAAGAAAAACCCTGATTTCCCATGACTTTGAGTATGTAGAAATTTACTGAAGCAAGGGCAGCATATTTTATAAATGTATGAGATGTAAAATAGTATGAAAAATTAGAGAATGATTTTATTAATGTGGCATAGGCATTAAGAAATGTTAAACAATAGTTTTACATAGAAAATCCCTCAAGATTAAGGTGCTGCAAGACAAGAGAATGACCCAGAAACCCTTCAGCGTTACTTCCAGGAGGCTGAAGCTTATTTTTATTATATTATATATCTGAAACTAATAAATACATGAAAACAGAGATATACAATGGAACAAAATTCCCAAAGGGCTCTCTATTACATTCCCCTCGGGGATTTCAGCAATACATGAAAATGTCGGAGTAGCTGGGCAGCTACAGAAACTATGGAACTAGAAATATGTAGAGAAGGCTGAATAAGATGAAAATATTTGAAGCAAACCTCCTCCAATGGATCTCCAAAGTGGAAGGCTGATCCTTACACTTGAGATCCCACCCTCCAATCAATCTGCAAAACCCCACAGCAAATGCACTATGAAAATAACGTAGTTATTGGAGAAAACTGCGTAGTAGGGGCAATAATATGTGTTGGACTGATGCCAATATCTCCAAATAAGCTCTCAAGCTTCCAAACTGATCCTCCAAAGGCAAGAAAGACTCTCCCCTCTGAAAAATAAGCAATGGAAGTGGTGTTGTGGAGTCTCCACGACAACACACTACAACACAGTATTATGCTACTGCAGCAATAACGCTGTCCTGGAGGATGATGCTTCGGTATCCAGCCAAAATAATGATGGGAAAACCTCACCTGAGCAGGCACTTGAAGTCCCTCGGGGCTGAGGGTGAGATCTTCGAACGGAGACACTCAGTGCACTAAACAGTGCTGCAGACTAGTTAAACAACCAGCGTGCTCAAGAAGTTGAGATGACCAACTAAATATCATAAACATATGCATGAATGGAAATAGCTCTCCTCCCCTCCATTTATATAGCAATTCAAGACTCCTCATGGGCCTTTCCTCTAGAAGCTTCCCTCCTACGTTGTCATGTAGTGCTTTCCAAATCATACCCTGCGCTGGTTGACTTGGTCAAACCTCTTTGCAAATATCTCCTTTCACACATGAGGGTGTGAAATCTGGTTCCATGGTTGATCCCTTTTCATACTAGAGGGATTTTATTTATGTTTTTATTATCCTTGGGCCTCCTTACCCAATTATTCATCTCCTAAATGAGTTTAGACAAAATTTAATATTCCAATTTATTGAAGAAAAATTTGGAACATTGCAATCCTCCCCTCCCAAATGTTGCTTGTCCCCAAGCAACTGCAAGGATAGAACTGAAGAATCTCCACTCAAGGCATGGAGTCTGGAATATAATGAGGAACATCTCCCTCATGTGGATCCTCCATCCCCAAGCAATCATCCAAACAAAATGAGCCACCTCCCAACAAGGCAACTCCTGAAAATATCCTTCCACCTCAAGCTCCGGTAATGAAGGTGGGCTAAAAATATGAACTTGGAAAGCATCATAGCTTACCCCATGTTGTCCTTCTCTCCACTCATGAAAATTTTATAGTGTATGCTAATCCTGGGCTACAAAATTATTTCCCTCCAATGGCAAAGTGAAGAACAATCCTCCAAAGAAGGCTCCTCCAACAATGAAGAACAAGTTGGCCCAAAACAATCCATCCATGAAGAATAGGACATGGTCATCATGGAACATCCTAATGAGAGGTTTTCTGAAGGTTTTACATGATGATACATGATGCAAACAATTTCTCACAAGGATACAGCGCAGTCTCATCCACTGCAACTTCAGAAAATTACATGGCAAGCAATATCCATGATTCATCACATCTACTAAAGGATAGTAAATGGTTGAATGTAACAACAATAATACATGATCAAGCACTTGCCCATGGCTGTACAATGGATGAATATCAATCTTATGGCCCACCTCAAAAGAGAACAAACATTTGGCTGTGGTGGCCATATCTCCTCTCATGCTCCCATTAGAACATGTAGTGCAGAAATTGTGAGAATTCTTCCCACTCAAGGACACATCCAGCTCATGTGACTCCCTCATAATCGAGCCTCCCATACAAATCTGATCTATATCAGCAAATGAAGACATGATCAGCAGCAAAATGAAGAAAATGCTGAAGGTTACAAGTGATGCAAGAAGGTACCAACAACTTTCCCAGTAGTGACAGCGCAGTTTTACAAGTTGCTGCTTGATAAAAGTACATGGAAAAATGTTTCTTTTTACATGGTTAATCATGCATGTCTTTATATGATACATGCTATAGTGCAGCAACTAAACATACATGTGGTGATAAAACATTTTCCCAAGGCCACAAAAGAGATGGCTGCCTCCATCATGTAGATTGGCCCAATACAATTCATGGAGCAATTTGACGAGCTTGCCCTCTTGTGAAGCAATGCACTGCATAAGAATGGTAAGAGTGTGCAAATCAATGAATGTATAAACAAGATTCTCACCATATGATGGAAGTAAGATGGTACATGGGTCCATACATGAGTCCTTCATAGTGTTTTGGCATGCTATGAATAAGAATGAACCATGTGCTGCAAAAAGATAATCCTCCTTATGCTTGAAAACCCAAGTCAAGAAGAATATGCCATAGATGTCTCTATCATCATTACCTCCTCTTTGTTCATCAAGTGCAACAAATATGAAGTGATCCTGGGACCTATGGGTTATGGATCCACCATATCTCTGCTGGGCACACTTCATCCATAAGTCTTTACTCCAAGGTGACAACTCTGTGAGCTTATGCAAATAAGCTTCTGTCAATACACAACTATGTTCTTTGACACGATCCTTGTCAAAGATTCTTCCAATAATGCTGTAACAAATGTGGAATACTTCCCAAGATGGAAGTTCTTCCCAATCATCATCAAAGACCAAGGAGATAGTACCATCCCCTCCTCCTGCAACATCATACAAAGTGTGAGAGCAAATCTGCCCTTGCTCTCCCAAGCAAAGCAACAAAGTATTTTGCTGCCTCCTCATACTTCCATCATACAACTCATGTGATGAAGACACATCAAAATCATGCCTCCATTCTATATGATGCAAGTATCCTGCCATCTTTTCCCCATCCTCCCACTCTTAGGAAGAGTGTTTTCCAAGTGATGGCCAAACTCTTTCAAGAGTAACCAGCGCAGCCAAGCCTCCTGTTGCCCGGTATCATAGATTTGTAAGTAGCCTCCTAGCTCCTTGATCATCAACCACATCCACTCAATCACCTGTGGATGCCTCCTTCTTCTCCTCATCCTGGTACTCCTCCCATGAGGGCTACCATCCTCCCAAATCAAATTCTTGTCTTTGCACTTTATGGGATTGTGAAATGTAAGCTTCTCAAGGATCAATGAGATCCTATCAAGAATAAAATAGGCGGTAGGCAAAAACCTCCCATCATGATGTGTATGGTTCAAGGGATGTCCAACACAAGCATGAGAGATGTTATCCATCCTAAGATTTCCTCCATATTCTATCTGCTCTTGTGAGAAGGGAAGAAAAACATTGCATTCCATGGTGTGTCGAAGTGAATCTCCAATGAGATCTCTCCTTGAGACCTTCCTTTCATCCATAGTCTTCCAAAACCAATGAGGTCTTGGATTTGAAAGTAGAAGTTTCTCTTGAGCTGAGAAGAGCTCATTGAGAAAGTGTCGTCTTGAAGGGAGAAAAGGTTTCTTACTCCAAGATGTCTACCATCAATCTTCAAGGCTTCAAACCCCAACCTCCAATGTGATGTACAATCCAACAATGGCTCATGAGAATGATGGTTTGATTCATTCTTGAGTGTTTCCATGTTTCACAGTGCAATGCAACCAAGCTGCTCTATAGTAGCAATGAGATTTGACCCTTGGTCATGCAAAAGTAAATCTCCACATTGATCAAAATAAATTGCTCCAACAATGGAATGTGGAAATATTTTCATACCTTGATGTGCATTTGGAACTTCTTGTAGGGCTACAGGAGGCCCTTCCTCAAAAGTGTTGGCTGCCCCAACTGTTGATGCATGTGGCTGCTCCTCCATGAGTGGGACAATGTTATCACAAGCCTCCTCAAGAGGTGATGTGATCTCTTCTTTCTTTGTTCTTTCTCCATCAAATGTTTGGATCAAAATTTGAGTGAATTCTGCAAAAGTATTCACCCTTGCATGGCTCAAGTGGCTGCACCACCAATCATAGGCTTCACCCTCCAAATGCAGCACTGAGATTTCAACAGCTTCTTCCCCTGCTACAAGATGTAGTAGGAAAAATGCCTCCAACTTTCTCACCCAAGTTCTTGCATTAGATGACCCATCAAAGGTAGACAACAAAAATATATTGCCTTTGATTTCTTTTCTACTACATGGTCTCTTCTCTTCCTTTAGCTAGATGAAATGAGGAAAATCTAGAGTCTCCCTGAAGGCTCTAGGTTGAGATCTATACTCAACAAGGTAATCACTGAGAATCTGATGATCCAAATATCTTCCATGCTCAATATCTTCTTCTTGATGAGAATAGGAAGCGCATGGCACTTCCTCTTCTTTTTCTTCAATCTTCTTGACCTCCTCAAAGGTGGATGAATTTCCTCTAGATCTAAAAATAGATGAGAATAAACTCATCTTTTTCAATGTTCTGATCTTCTTGGGCTTAGACTCACAAGGATCAATGGATTCCTCATACATGGGAAAAGGTGACCTCCCAGTGATATCAGAGCATAGTTCTGGCTCAACCTGTGGAGCTAATTATCTACGAAACCGGAAGAGAAACTATGGGGACATTATCACAATGCCTACATTCTTACCTCCAGTACCGAGTGAGAAAGGGAGGCACCATGATCATATACCCTTTGGAGACAATTTCCGTAAATGGAAGTCCATGGGGGAAGACTTCAGAGAAGATTTGCCTTTCAAAGATTACTGTCAGCTCAGGCAGGATGAAAGTGAATGGAACAATGGGGGATTTAGCACGCAGAGTTCAAATTTGTAATATCCCGTTTCGGGGATATCTCTAAAACATGAAAAACTCCAACCAGAGATGGACTGGGAGGGAATTTACCAGATATCATGCCTCTAAAAGAGGATGATATCTGGAGGCTACCTATCCCTTTCTAGACTCTGTCTATAGAGATGCTTGAATAATCCCGCTCAAAAGCTCTAATACCACTGTAATATCTCGAAAATGGATTTCTCAGCAACTCGTGCCTGAAAAACATATTATTTAGGAATGTGTGCTTTAGATATCATAAAAAGTGTTTAAAAACACTCAGAAAACCACTCCAAATACTGCAGCAACCTTTACTAAGCTTCTATGGGCAAAAAGGTGGGGAAAAGTGAGGATTTTGGCCCTAAAATGGGTGTATAAGAAAATATGCATAAAATGAAGGGTCTAGGTTCTGGAATATGTTATATTAGGTCAAGAGGGATATTCATGTCTAATTTTAGCAAAAAAAAAGGCGTTTTACTAAGTTAAATAGTTCCTCCTTCCTGACTAGTCAAGAAAAACCCTGATTTCCCATGACTTTGAGTATGCAGAAATTTACTGAAGCAAGGGCAGCGTATTTTATAAAGGTATGAGATGTAAAAAATTATTAAAAATCATAGAATTATTTTAGGAACATGGCATAGGAATTAAGCAAGGTTAAACAACAATTTTACATAGAAAATCCCTCAAGATTGAGGTGCTGCAAGACAAGAGAATGACCTAGAAACCATTCAGCGTTACTTCTAGGAGGCTAAAGATTATTTTTATTATATTACAGATTTGAAACTGATAAATACATGAAAATAGAGATCTATAATGGAAAAAAATGCCCAAAGGGCTCTCTATTACATTCCCCATGGGGATTTCAGCAATACATGAAAATGCCGGAGTAGCTGGGAAGCTACAGCAACTATGGAACTAGAAATATGTAGAGAAGGCTGAATACGATGAAAATATCTGAAGTAAACCTCCTCCAATGAATCTCCAAAGTGGAAGGCTGATCCTTACACTTGAGATCCCGCCCTCCAATCAATTTGCAAAACCTCGCAACAAATGCACTATGAAAATAACACAGTTATTGGAGAAAAATACACAGTAGGGGCAAGAATATGTGTTGGCATGATTCCAAGATCTGAAAATAAGCTCTCAATCTTCCAAACTGATCCTCGAAAGGCAAGAAAGACTCTCCCCTTTGAAAAACAAGCAATGGAAGTGGTGTTGTGGAGTCTCCACAACAACACACTACAACACAGTATTATGCTGTTGCAGAAATAACACTATCCTGGAGGATGATGCTTCAGTCTCTAGCCAAAATAATGATGGGACAACCTCACCTGAGCAGTCACTCGAAATCCCTTGGGGCTGAGGGTGAGATCTCTGAACGGAGACACTCTGTGCACTAAATAGTTCTGCAGACTAGTTAAACAACCAGCGTGCTCAAGAAGTCAAGATGACCAACTCAATATCATAAAAATATGCATGAATGGCAATAGCTCTCCTCCCCTCCATTTATATAGAAATTGGAGACTCCTCATGGGCCCTTCCTTTAGAAGCTTC
This sequence comes from Pinus albicaulis, assembly GCA_034641835.2. Lineage (NCBI taxonomy): Eukaryota > Viridiplantae > Streptophyta > Pinopsida > Pinales > Pinaceae > Pinus > Pinus albicaulis. The sequence goes on along the minus strand of CM076584.1, from coordinate 1,262,838,179 downwards.
CCTTCCTCTAGAAGCTTCCCTCCTACGTTGTCATGTAGTGCTTTCCAACTCATACCCTGCGCTGGTTGACTTGGTCAAAACTCTTTGCAAATATCTCCTTTCACACATGAGGGTGTGAAATCTGGTTCCATGGCTGATCCCTTTTCATACTAGAGGGATTTTATTTATGTTTTCATTATCTTTGGGCCTCCTTACCCAATTATTCATCTCCTAAATGAGTTTAGACAAAATTTAATGTTCCAATTTATTGAAGAAAAATTTGGAACATTACACCTTTAAAATCAATTACACGCAGAAGCTTATCCATAAGTGGCTCTTGGGTTTTAACTCAATAATATAAACCCTTAATTTTACCTTGTCACCCCTTCATAGCCTTAATTCATACACACCTTCACTTATACAATTAATTCAGGTCTGGGGTTATGGCCCACATAATTCCTTATTACACACAGTGGATAATACATACATACTTTAGCAATCAACATCCCTTAGATTTATAACGGAATCCACATAACCTTAATTCACTTACATACACACGGAACAGAGTTCCAGGGTCCCACCATATGTAGACCAATCACAGTGCGTTGCAATCGCTTGCTCGCAGTTTACCTCTATGCCGATAACATTAAACCATAAGATTAGTGATGAGCACTAATGCACAATTACAACATGTGGCTCCTCCCATCGCATTGCATCCCTCATTACTTACTGCATCACATCACAAATTATCTTTGTTACCTTGCGAAGTCTTTAACACTAAAATTTAAAACCATCGATGTGTGATTTTGCGCAGTGCTGATATGTGGCACCTCATTTTCGCCACATCGCAACGTTTGAATGTTATTGCATCACAAGTTATTCAGTTTATATTGCGAAATCCTTGAATTATAAACTTAGTCATCACCGATGTGAAATAGCGTCTGACACATGTCCACTTCGTACTTTCACAACTTACTCTGGGAAGCCATCTTAATCGTTCATCTTGCGCTGTTGACTTAATCATGACCGTCTGATCCACCTCTTTGGAAATCTCTAAGTGTTCCCTGCCTTTGTTGATTCCTCTGCTTTATGTCACTCTACTGCTCTGTTTTCTTCCTTCCACTCCTCCTTAGCTCATTCAGAATTATTCCATGTGAATCTCTCCTCAAATTTTCTTCTGTCTTTAAAGGTGTTGATCTCTCTTGAGCTTCCTCGTACTTGATTCTTGATTTGTTTCTTACTTGACCTGTACACGCATCTATTAACTCCATATTGGAATCACCCATATTCTACCCAGCTGTTAAGTCTTTTATCACTCAGAAAGACTTTAAACATTCGATTTGAATTCATTCATCATGGTTTATAACACAGAAACCATAAATTAACAGTTATGGATCACTCGGCACGTAAAAGGAATAACAAACACATTCAAAATGAATTCAGTTTCCTCATTCATTAAATAAATGTACAGATACAAATAAAAACCCGTTTTACAATCTAGCTTTGGCCTGATCTGCCTTTACATGGCCCTTTTCTCTTCCTCCCTTTCTGTATGCCTGTAGGCTTACAATTAAGCTTCCTCTCTAAGGATCTATCTATCTTTTTTTACTGTTTGTGCCTTTGAGGCTTTACAATTATATAAAAAAGGTTCTGTAACCAATTTTGGTTCAGATCCATAGGTTTCTCAACAAAATCCTAAGAATCCTCTGAGTCCTCAATTAATTCCTAAAATCTCTTCTTTATCCCTTGAAGATCTCAAAATTCAACTAAATCCTAAGGATCCCCCATAAATCATGACCTACTTTCTAATCTAAGATTTACAATATTTTAGAATATCTCAATCCACACTAATCTCTCATCAATCACTCATGTTCTCCTACATTCAAGAACATTTACAAATATGGCTCTCAATAATTAATTAAATCCTATTCTAAATGTCTCACATAAATCACTCAAAATATTGGAAATTACATTAATTAAATACTTAAGAAATCAACTCTTTTGAAAAACATAAGACCCCCTAGATTATAATAAATGTACACATTTTCGGAACCATGATGCTCCTACATCAGGCTCCCAAGGTAGAAAATAATCATGATCTCCAGATCATGTGTCTTTAATGTTGTCCTCCTGGATCCCAGACTTTGTTCTGTAATTTGTCGTTGGTTGTCTCTCTTCCTTTCTGATGTTTTTCTGTTGTTGTTCACCAGGTATCCATACTTTATGCTGCATTGCCCCACCGGCTATGTTCTCATAGTCTGCTGCTACTGCTTTGCTTTCTTGTTGTTGTCTTCTTCTGAGACACCTTCATCATTAACCTTATTATTCTTTCAATTTATATGTCCAGTTTATGTTCTTACTGCTAATCACTCTGCCATTTGTTTCTTCTTCTTTTTCCAGCTCTTCTTGCTTCAATTTTTGCTTTTTCACTTGGAATTACTCCATTTACTACTTCAAATATTGTTTTATACATTGCTACAAATATTACTCAGGACATTGCTACCTCCCAAACTTCCTAAATATCTCTTAAGATATCTCCCTCTGCAACATCCCTCTTCTGCTCACTACCCACAATTTTACTTTCAAAAAATAAATTTTCCTCTAATTCTCTTTGTACTTTTCTCATCTCGAACACATCATCAATATGGTGTTCATCAATTCCAACCTTCCTCTTCCTTTACAACCCTCAGTGATTGTCCTTCACTTCCTTGACTGATTCTGACAGTCAATTTAGCTTCTTCAAGCATGGTATCTTCATGCTTTACATCTTCCCCATCATTATGTCTTACCTGGAAAATTTGAGTCTTCTTCAGTTCTAAAACTGACTCTCCTTCAAATTGAAACATGTTTGCCTCATTTTTATCAAAACCTGTAATCATAAAACAATTATCAGAATTAAAAAGATAAGGCCTCATTTCTTTTTCCTTCTCTGGAAACATCTTAGTATGTTGCTCTGAGTTTTCCTCTAACTCCTTTGTTAGCACATCAATATGCTGATTTAAATTCTCCAAAGACCTCACGAGACTGTCCACTAATCTCTCCTCCATATCATCTATTTCAAGGATATCTCCCTGATTTGGTTCACAATAATGAACTCCTTCATATGGAATGTCAATTTTTTGAACTCTTATTACCATTCTTACATCCTTACTCTCTTCTTTATGATTGTCATTCATGACAATTTCTGTCTTCCTTCTTCAACAATTTATCCTGAGTATATATCCTATGCTTTTCCAACTTTCTTCTTTGAAGGTCTAACTTTCTATATAACTCAATAATTTCAATTGGAGTAGAATTTGGAAACTTTACATAGTTTTCAGTACCTTCACTTGTTGTTGACCCATCATAAAATGGTCCTTATTCCTCTGCTAAATCTAAATCGTCATGTTTAAAAATTCCAAACTCATTAGGCATAGTAAATAACTTTTCTTCATTTTCATGTCTTAACTCATATCTACTATTCCAATCTTCACTGTTACCAACTTGAATATTCTTCTGCATATTTCCATGAGACCTCTCTGTCTCCTTTCGTTTTTGAGATCTTGCTATCTTAGTTTTAATCTGAACATATTTCAGATTCTTCTCATTATTTTTAACAAACTCTAAAGTTTGTTCATCATCTTGTGATGTACCTGCAATCATACACAAATCATTAGTTTTAAAATACAAGACCTTTCAGTCTCGTTTAATGCTTCAAGCACCAATCTTTCACAATGTACTTTCTGGTTTCCAGCAGATCCTATTTGTTGTGACTCAACTCCTTTGAGTCTCTGCTTCTTTAACAAGTCAATATGTCTCTTCTCAAGTTCTTTGAAATCGTTTATCAGTTTGAAATTCCATATTTTTTGCAGCATATTACATCTAACTCGTTTCCTCATTCTCCATCCATGTCTTTGGTATTCATTCTCTTTCTCTTGTAGCCATCCCTGTAGTACGTCCAAATGTACTCTCATCATTGCAATATTTCTCTCTCGCTCCTCATTACTCATGTTACCTTTATGGCATTCTCTAGAACCCCTTCTATGACCCTCCATGGCCATCTTCCTCTTGATATCATCCATGCTCGATTGGTGATCTGCAACATATCCTTCTCTTGTAGCAATCTCCTCTTGCTACTCAATACACTATCAAGATTCCTCTCTAAGCTTGATCTCTTCCTAGGTATTCTCTCTCTCTTGGTTCACCCTCTTGAACCTTTTAGAGCTTCGTTTCTCCTCCGGCTTCTGCACTTAGTCACCTCTCTCATTTCTTCCAACCTCTAGTTGCATAGGTTCATTTCCATCATCATAAAAAATCTGCTTGTTCTTGGCTAAAATCACCAAACATCTTCATAGCATTTATTTCAATCAATAATTAATCATTAATTAACTAAAAACATGAAGACCATACCTCACTATCAATTTTATGAACACATGTTGCTGTTGCAGTTTCTCTTTTCTGTCCTTCAAAAATCTGATCTACTTTCTCCCAAAGCAGATTTTCCTTCTATCCCTTTACTCAATCAGATTCAGATCTGATTCTTACCTTCACTTCTATTGTGCCACTCTAATTCTCTGAAAACTCTTCCCGTTTTGTTCTCTTCAAAGAATTCTTGTTGTCCCGATTTATTCAAAATCTATTCTTTGTTCACAAATTTGTTATGCCAATTATAAAATAAAACAATTCCACAAGTTCTAAATCATCTTCAAAGGACAAACCCACTCTGATTTCTCTTTCATGGAGCATACCTACTCTAAATTTCTCCCAAAAGAGCTTTTTATCGCTCTAATACCAAATGATGCAGCCATAGGCCGCAAATATTCACTTATGCAGAGTTAACGGAATTAACCCCATGCCTAACCACATCATGCACCTTTAAAATCAATTGCACGTGTAAGCTTATCCATAAGTGGTTCTCAGGTTTTAACTCAATAATATAAACCCTTACTTTTACCTCGTCACCCCTTCATAGCCTTAATTCATACACACCTTCACTTATACAATTAATTCAGGTATGAGGTTATGGCCCACATACTTCCTTATTACGCACAACGGATAATACCTGCATACTTTAGCAATCAACATCGCTTAACTTTATAACATAACCCACATAACCTTAATTCACTTACATACATGCGGAAAAGGGTTCCAGGGTCCCGCCATCCATAGACCAATCACAATGCGTCGCAATTGCTTGCTCGCAGTTTACCACTCTACCGATAACATTAAACCATAAGATCAGCGATGAGCACTAATGCACAATTAAAACACGTGTCTCCTCCCATTGCATCGCATCCTTCAGTACTTATCGCATCACATCAAAAATTATCTTTGTTACCTTGTGAATTCTTTAACACTAAACTTTAAAACCGCCAATGCGCGATGTTGCACAGTGCCAACACGTGGCACCTCCCTTTCACTACATCACAACTTTCGAATGTTATTGCCTCACAATTTATTCAGTTTACCTTGTGAAATCCTTGAATTATAAACTCAGTCATCACTGATGTGAAATAGTGCCAAGTTGACACGCCTCCACTTCGTACTTTCACAACTTACTCTACAAGCCATGTTAACCGTTCATCTCTCGCTGTTGACTTGATCACGACTGTCTGATCCACCTCTTTGGAAATATCTAAGTGTTCCCTGCCTTTGTTGATTCCTCTGCTTTATGCCGCTCTTATGCTTTATTTTCTTCCCGCTACTCCCCCTTCGCTCATTCGTAATTATTCCATGTGAATCTATCCTGACCTTTTCCTCTATCTTTAAAGGTGTTGATCTCTCCTGAGCTTCCTCCTGCTTGATTCTTGATTTGTTTATTACTCGACCTGTACACGCATCTATTAACTCTAGACTAGAATCATATAGATTCTACCCAGTTTTTAAGTCTTTTATCACTCAGAAAGACTTTAAATTCAATTTGAATTCATTCATCATGGTTTATCACACATAAACCATAAATTCACAGTTATGGATCACTCAAAATGTAAAAGGAATAACACACACATTCACAATGAATTCAATTTCCTCATTCATTAAATAAATGTACAGATACAAATAAAAATCTGTTTTACAATCTAGCTTTGGCCTGATCTGCCTTTACATGGCCCTTTTCTCTTCCTCCCTTTCTGTATGCCCGTAGAGTTACAATTAAGCTTCCTCTCTAAGGATCTATCTATATTTTTTCACTGTTTGTGCCTTTGAGGCTTTACAATTATATACAAAAGGTTCTGTAACCAATTTTGGTTAAGATCCATAGGTTTCTCAACAAAATCCTAAGAATCCTCTAAGTCCTTAATTAATTCTTAAAATCTCTTCTTTATCCCTTGAGGATCTCAACATTCAACTAAATCCTAAGGATCCTCCATAAATCATGACCTACTTTATAATCTAAGATTTACAATATTTTAGAATATCTCAATCCACACCAATCACTCATAAATCACTCATGTTCTCCTACATTCGAGAACATTTACAAATATTCCTCTCAATAATTAATTAAATCATATTCTAAATGTATCACATAAATCACTCAAAATATTGGAAATTACATTAATTAAATACTTAAGAAATAAACTCTTTTTAAAAACATAACACCCCCTAGATTCTACTAAATGTACACATTTTTAGAACCATGATGCTCTTACATCAGCATTAGATAAGTTATTAAAAATAATGCACAAAACATGATAAATGAACCATGATAGATTGCATAGAAAAAAAAATACTATTAAGTTTTATTTTTCTTGGAAATAAATATGTATATATTTATTTTTCTATTCTTTGGAAATAATTCTTGCATATGATCCTTGCACGTAAAATACATAAATACATACCATTTCTTGAAAAGGAAATATTTTGTATTAATTTTCTCTTGAAATAGTATTGTTTTGCAAAAGAACAAGTATTGCATATAATTAATTTTATGTTGGAGAAGAACATGTAGTTGTATGCAAGTGTAATAGTTATTATGTCAATTCCTTTTGGAAATATTATTTTTGCATGCAATTATAATAATTATAATGATCGATTGCAGAAAAGGTTATGGTTGTGCGCTGGAATAATAACTATTATGGGAAATATTATGTATTCACATTATGTATTTCTATGAAAGAATAATAGTCGTAGTGCCAATTTCTTGCAGAGGGGTATATGTTTAATTTTTATAGATTCACTGAGGAAAATATATGTATTGCATGCATAAGGAATAGTCAAATTATGATAGGCTTACTTAAAACAAATATTTCTTTACATGCACGAAAATAGAGCTATTGTGTTAGATTTTTTTAAAGAGAAATATGAATTTGCGTGCAGAAAAGAATAATTATTATGTTAGACCTTGGAAATGAAAACAAGTAATTTCATGCATAATAATAATAATAATAATAATAATAATAATAATAATAATAATAATAATATTTATTGTATTGGAATGGTTACATATTTGAAATATTACTTAGTTACATGCACAAAGAAAAGTTGAGGGACTAACTTTCTTTGAATACGTTTTATCTAATTACATGTTTGGAAACAAAATTTGAGATACTAGTATCCTTTAAATGAATGGTTACAGTGGTTTTCTTTTGGGAAAGAACGCGTGTTTGTGCAAGAAGAGCCATTATAATGTGGTTCTTATTTTGACATGTCTTAATAATTATATGCTTATAATTAATGTATGAGCACTGTTGTTAGAGGAGGCATGTTGTGATATTTTATTTACATTTCATGTATGCACATGAATAGATGTTGGTGAATCCTGATTAAAGATCGATTATTATTTGATAAATACTCTATGTAATCTTGATATTGAAGTTGGTTGATGAAACAATAGCCGGAAATGATGATGACTTGTGCAAATGATAGATTGTGTTTAACATTGCGGTAGGTAAAGAACTAATGGTCCATGCAGATGAGTGTGAGCTGCAGGATGGTCCATTGATAGAACAACCATACCAAAAAGATATAAATATTGAATACTATGGGTAAATGATATCATGATGATTTTAATATTTTTTAGCTAGATATGCTATATTTAAACAAAATTTCTTTGTAATATTTTATGAAAATGGCTAAGGGATGGACTCCATTATAATCCATTGAGTGAGGGGTGAGCAACCTCAGAAACATTTAATAATAAAATTAAAAATTTGTTGGTTTTAACCCTATGGGGTTTCTAGGGTATATAAATGTTCAATGATGTGATTTATTATTGTATTAGTTTGATGATGTTGATTCATTGCATGATGTGATCATAATATAAAGTATGTGATAAACTAATGTGGTTAATGAAATCATGAAATTGATGCAAGGTTACATCAAAGATTTTATGTTAATATTCTACAACAATGGTTTTCAATAGTTATGTAACTTAATCTTTTTAATGATGAAAATTCCATCTAAAGGTTAATGAGGAATCTGGAATAATAAGTTGGATAGTTACCCATGGGTAAATTGTGTAAAAAATTTCTAAATCCATGAATTTTTCATGCGAGGATACCGGGGGATGCTACAAGTAGTATCAAAGCTTAAGGTTACGGCACTGGCACCTTTTTGGGAATTGTTAATTGGAAAAAATATCGAGGTATGATACTAGTGGGCATCAACTCAGGTATGATTCTAAGAATCTACATATCAAAATATATAGTAGACTAATTTAGACATTAGATGCCTGATGCATGTTTATAACTGAATTGAAGAGTAATAAGTAATAAAGTTTGGTGAAAAACTGTGTTCATGACATTTGAATCATGTTTCCGAAAAAAGATAATAAAACATTTGTTGCACTTATAAACAACCTAAGGACTCACTAGTGAAAGTGAGATTTGATTACCAACCTCTGCAAATATGAAAACATTAATGATACATTTAATGAGTATGTATAAAAGCTACAATGCAACAATTTTTATAATTAATGAATGCATAAATTTAAAATATAGGGAATTTCCTTGAAGAGGACAATAGAATGTTCTTAAAGGAATTGAAAAGAACCCCTATAGATGTTAAAATAAAAAATGAGTCATGTAGTGAAACATGACTGTAATAGCTAGTTGTTAATTGAGTATTGTCATGGTTGATTAGTTAGTGTTACAGGGATAAATATTAAAACTTATATGCATGCATTGGATTTGATTTAATATTATTGCAAGTTGTAAAAAAGTGATTATGGTAGTTACTTCATGTGTCAGTCTGTTGGTAAAAATACACTATGGGAATTGGAAATGTTTGGATTGTTACCCTAATCGTTATTGAAATATACACATTAATTAATATTTGTATATACTTTTATGCATGAAAATAAAATGATTGCGAAAGCGAATACTTTTTTAAACAATGCATATTTATGATTAACGTTGTTGATGGGATTAAGTAGGGGTGGCTTAATGGAAACAAGAAAACCTTTGAAGGTAAAAGATTGCAATGCTAATTGAAACCGTAAATGAGAAAGTATAATTTTATGATATGCATGATTGTATTATTTGGAAAATCAGAATGTATATGACATGTATCTTAGTTATGTTTTATGTCAATCTAGATATCGTAAACCCATGCTGAGGGTCAAGCATGAATCCATGATGTAAATAAATGTTTCTTTTGTTTTAATGATAATGTGCATATGGTTCGTTATGTAAATTACTGTGGGAAATAGTGCTAAAACATAATTTTACATGTCAAACAGTTGTTCACAGTTGTGAAAGGCCAAGAGACCTTGGGTTGATGGTAGTTTCCTGCCTGGAGGGGTTGATGGTGCTTGCCTGCCCAAATTTCCTCTCCCTAGAGATAGATCATCTTGGTAAAGGAAAAGAGTTCGGAAAGATGGTGAAGAGGGGAAAATCCCAAGGAAACTCTATTGATTTTGGAGCCTATTGGAGGAGGCTCAAAATTTCTCATAGACAGGACGTTGTTGGAGGAATATGCAAGACACTGCTAAGAGGAATCGTGTATTGGACCTTGTGTGGTCATTGGAATTCTTGAGCTGATTGGCCAGTAGAATTCTAGACTGGACCTGGTATGGTATTTGTCAAAGAACTATATGGATATGAACATGAATCGATCTAGTTGTGGAAATTAGTTCCCATTGGTTGAGAGGAGCATTATTTATCATAATGTGGTTCTCATAGCAAAAAAAATTAACTAATCAGTTATGTGTTATGTTAATTTTTTTTTTATATAATTATGTAAATATTTTATGTACATCTTGACAGGAAAGGAGCCTAGTGCTTAGAAAGGAATTACTAAAACTGTAAGTTCCTTTATTGTTACTAATATTTTGAATGTCTTAGTAGTGGCTAAGACATTATGCACTTGGTGCATTTATTGATCATTTTGACGATTAGAGAGCTAGGTTCTCTCTGAGTACTTTCAGAAGTACTATGTGGAGTTATTTAGTAGGAGCTAAGATAGTGTACATGCAATGAAGTGACTTATCATTTTGATGATTAGAGGGTTGGTGTGTTCTGAGTACTTGTAGAAGTATTGTGATTAAAATATTTCTTGACATCACATGAATGATTTATAGTTAAAATTATTTCATTTGAATGAAAATGTTGTGAAGAATGTGATTATGTTGGATTTAATGATCATAGATTACAAGGTGTTTTTTATTGGGTTATTAAACCATTGGAGAACTTGTGTACAAGTGATCATGACTTCCAAGAGTACTTGGTAAGTAACAATAAGTTGGTATAGAGATTATGTTTTTCTCCTATGAATTTGAATAATGGCTAAGTAGTTTAAATTAGAATTTGCATATTTGTGTGGTTGTAAATGCTTATGGCTGTTGAAAAAAACATTATTGTTTCATTTAATGGTATTTCTTAGAAACGAAAGTCCTTAATTTTTAAGGGGAAGGATTCCCCTTTTGGTTGTTTATATGTTTATATCACAAGAAAAATCTAAAGTCTAGCGATAGATGAACACTGAAAACGATGTTCTCTCTAAGGAGGGGAGTATGTAATACCCCTCCCATAGAAGACTCCATATATATATATATATATATATATATATATATATATATACATGAATGTAAAAAAAGTATTATTAACTGATTCCATCCAGAAATTGGTGGGAAGTTTAATAAGTTATTCATAACCTCCTTTCATTTCTTATTCAAAAAGGGAAAAATAAAAACAAACAATATTTCGGGGGGGTGGTGGGAATGAATGGAGGAGGACAGAAGATCATAAGGTTTCTGAAAGGTTACGAGCCAAGTATGGAACGAATGACAACTACCATATTGTAACAATACTATTGGTTCCAAGAAAAATGAGGGGGGAGTAGGCCTTTGGAACGATGATGTATGGGGTAGAACTTGACTCTCTTCTATGTTGGGGGGAGGCATTGATTAACACACACTAAATTTTTTAGTGATTATGAATTTGAAAAACCCTTATGAAGTCTGGAGAGCCAAGCATATCAAGAAATATTAGAAACGGATGTTGGTTGTAAGTATAAGAAAATATTTCCATTTTGAAACATGTCCCATTATTCCACATAGTGAAAAATGTGTACAATTAGATCAAGAAGTGCCCATTAAAAATATGCACATTTGAAGGAGGGAAAAGTACAGATAATTTAATTGTAATATTTTTTTATTGAAGATGTTTTCATAACTTCTGTTCATAAAAGTTAGTCACCATATTCTCTTTTAGAAAAATATTGCATATGCTTTAAGGGTAGATTCTTCTATTAGTACCCTTGGGAATAATTGTGAAGTTCCAATGCATATGATTTCTTGAAATAATTATAGGGATTGGTGTGCAAAAGGATTATGTAACCCTCTAATTTTTTTGGAAGAAATTACATGATAATAAGCTAGCTTTACCGTCTTATTGGAAAATAATATATAGGAACCTGTATATAAACCTTGTTATTTCATTAAAAGATTGCACACATAAATGTGTATATCTTGCTAAGTTCTTGAAAATGTTTTCTTAGTTTATGCACAATAAAAGATAAGTTAGGGATGCTGTTTTATTGGAAATAAAACCCATGTGAATATTGCACATAAACCATTAAAAAAATAATGATATTGTTTAAGAATGTATGTTAAAATTTTGAATATATATATATATATATATATATATATATATATGCATCTTATGTAAGAAACAAGCGAGGATGAATGCTCTTGTTTTTAAAAAGAGATTTCATAAGGACCTAGTGTATGAAATGATAGGAAATCCAAGGTATTTTCTTAAAAATGAATATAGATTAAAGAGGGTAATTCGTGGAATATTTTCATGGGCGGTGAAAAAGAAAAAAGAAAATTTAATTCGATTAATTTTTCTTGAACGAGTTTTCATAAGTCTGTATGCATATATTACCCATGTTGTTTATTTACGGACCTAGTGTATGAAATAATTCGTGGAATATTTTCATGGGTGGTGAAAAAGAAAAGTGAAAAGTTAATTCAATTAATTTTTCTTGAACGATTTTTCATAAATCTATATGTATATATTACCCATGTTGTTTATTTAAAGACTGCAAGGATTTTGAGTGTAGAAAGATTGCATATGAATTCTTGTGCATTAAATGTTAAGAAGCAAGATTATATTATTGGAAACTTGACTATGAATCATGTCCCTATAGAGAAAAGTATCTTTGTTAATTTCATTGGAAAAGAGTTTGAAAGAATTCTTGTGTGTATTAGATAAGTTATTATTTCAAAAAAAAAATTCAAAAAAATACATAAAGAAACCATGCTAGATTGCATAGAAAACAAATACTACTATGTTTGATTTTTCTTGGAAATAAATATGTATATATTTATTTTTCTATTCTTTGGAAATAATTCTTGCATGTGAACCTTGCACTTAAAATACATAAATGCATACCATATCTTGAAAAGGAAATATGTTTTATTAGTTTTCTCTTCAAAAACATTCTTTTGTAAAAGAACAAATATTGCATATTAGTTTTTTGTTGGAGAAGAACATGTAGTTGTATGCAAGTGTAATAGTTTTTATGTCAATTCCTTTTGGAAATATTATTTTTGCATGAAAGTATAATAACTATAGTGATAGTTTCCTTGGAAAAGGTTATGGTTGCACATTAGAATAATAACTATTATAGGAAAGATTATGTAATCACGTTGCATATTTATATGCTAGAATAATAACAATAGTGCTAATTCCTTGTAGAGGGGTATATGTTTAATTTTGATAGATTCCTTGAGGAAAATATATGTATTGCGTGCATAAGGAATAGTCAAATTGTGATAGGCTTACTGAAAATAAATATTTTTTTTACATGTTATAGAGCTATTGTGTTAGATTTTTTTAAAGAGAAAAATGAATTTGCATGCAGAAAATAATTATTATTATGTAAGACCATGGAAAGAAAAATAAGTAGTTTCATGCATAATAATAATAATAATAATAATACTACTACTAATAATAACAATATCTATTGTATTAGAAATATTACTTATTTGAAATATTACTTAGTTACTTGCACAAAGAAAAGCTGAGAGACTAACTTTCTTTGAATAAGTTTTATCTAATTACAAGCCCAAAAAACAAAGTTGAGATACTAGTATCCTTTAAATGAATGGTTACAGTGGTTTTATTTGGGAAAAAACTTGTGTTTGTTCGAGAAGAATCATTGTAATGTGGTTCTTATTTTGACATGACTTGATAATTATATGCTTATAATTAATGTATGAGTAGTGTTGTTAGAGGAAGCATGTTGCGATATTTTATTTACATTTCATGTATAAACATGAATAGATGTTCAAGAATCAATATTAAAGATTGATTACTGGTTGATAAATAATCTATGTAATCATGATATCGAAGTTCATTGACGACAAAAATGACAGGAAATGATGGTGACTTGTGCAAAATATAGATTGTGTTTAACAATGTGGCAGGTAAAGAACTAATGGTCTATGCAGTTGAGTGTGAGTTGTAGGATGGTCCATCGATAGAAAAACCAAGCCACAAAGAGATAAATATTAAATATTATGGGTAAATGATGTCATGATGATTGTAATAGTTTTTAGGTAGATATTTTGTATTTAATGATATTTCTTTATAATATTTTATGACAATGGTTAAAGAATGGAATCTGTTATAAGCCATTGAGTGAAGGGTGAATACTATCACGAGAATTTAATAATAAAATTAAATGTCTATGAACACCCTCATGAGCGTTTGATAATAAAATTAAACGTTTGTTGGTTTTCACCCTACTGGTTTTCTAAGGTATATCAGTGTTCAATGATGTGATTTCTTATTGTGTCAGTTTGATGATGTTGATTCCTTGCATAATGTGATCATAATATCAAGTATGTGATTAACTAATTTGGTTAAAATAATCTAGAATAATAATTTAGATAGTTACTTGTGGGTAAATTGTGTAAAAAATAATCTAACTCCATGAATTTTCATGGGAGGTTACTGAGATGTTACACATGTTTAAATCATATTAAGTTGTTTTAATAATGGATAATAATAATAATAATTTAAATAGAATTATAATTTAGTTGTTAATTTTATGATGTTTTAATTTTGGTAATGTGAGATGCATTATGAAGTAAGTGTTTTGATGTTTATCATGGTGTGACAACTGGTTTAAGTGCCAACTATTTTTTATGTTATTTTATTTTAAGAAACTAAGACATTTATTTCTTTGTTAGAAAAATTAATTAATTAACATAAATTAATTTTTTTTGAATTAAAAGAAATAATAAATAAAATTTAGTTATGGAAAGTGGTTCCATAAAAGAAGAAAAGTAAAAAAGACTGATGGTAAAAAGTATTCCAAGAACTGAGAAGTGGTTGAATAGAAACAATTCAGATAGTTACCCTTTCTTCTGAGGATAAGGGTACATCCCAGTGAGGAAGAGGGGTTCTGATCTGTTCGGTGGCTAAGGGAAGGAAAATAGGAGAGAGTGTTAATTTCCTGAGCTGGTGGTGACCAGTGGAAAAACTCTTAGCAATCCTGAAATCCCTAGAAAAGAAGACTGGACTTGGGGTCCCGAGGTCTCTTTCGGATTCTCTATCAACCTAATTATCTTGGGTGTGGAGCATGGGGGGAGATGAGGTTGTAATCACCTCTCTTACGATAGGGAGGAAATCATTAGTCAAATTCGGAAAAAGAAAACAAATAAGTGAATTTACTGAGTCTTCTATATAGATAGAGATGTATTTTGTTACAATTTCCTAAGATATTTTAAGTTTCCGTTATATAACTTTCAGATATTTTCTCTATTATAGTTAATGTTTTCTAAGGGTAACTGCTTAATCTTGAATTACTATTCTATTGAATAAATTTCACTTACAACTAATGTTTTCTAAGAGTCACTATGTGAAATTTGAATACCTTACTTTTGAAATACATTTTGTTATAGTTAAGTTTCCCAAATTATTGGTTTAATATAGTAATGATAATTTAGGATGTGAGGTGCATAATTCTTGTTTCTGAGGGTTGCGAACATGAACTTAAAAATACTTTTTATTTACAGAGAGATGATACAGTAGAAAGGAAAGGGTTATTCCCGGACTGTTAGAGATGTCATGATGGAATAAAACAATGAAATTCCTAGAAAGAAAGACAATCAAGACGTTATCATGTAAATAAGAGAACCAAGCCAAGTACATGTAGGAAATTTAAAGCAGGAAATCATCAACCCAGGTTCGAGAGTCGAAAACTCCGAATCCCAGGTTGGTTGTTCCTATCATCCTATGATAAACATGAAACAATATTGAAAGGTTTAAACAGAAAATGTTATTCATAACAAAGAGACGAAAGCCACCATCGAAAGTCCAAAATAACGTCTTTATAACTAAACATAACAATTTGAAGGATTCCTTCATAATGTGTTATTGAAGAACAAGAAATTACATCACTACACTAATAATGAAAGAGAAAGTAGAATCGCAAATGGACAAAGAATTCTTCTGTCAATGCCTCTAGTAAATATTAAAGAAGAAAACTCAAATAAGCTAGAGAATATCAAACAGAGTTCTTGTTGGATATGAGTTGGTCTCGAAACCAGAAGAGAACCATTCTCCTAACTTTACAAAACATAAATATTTATACAACTGTAAATTTTTAGTATCTCATTGCTATGAAGCCTAAAAGATATCAAATAAACGTCACCGCTCTAAACCTAGAATATTTTTGTCATGATACTCGGTACCTTTAGAGAAAACCACGAGCAGGGTGGGGGGGTGAGACCCAAATATTCATTAAGAAGCAAAGACGTAGCGACGAGAAAGTACACCAAATATCCTCGAGGTTCATACTACACAAGCCAATGAGGGCGAAATGATACATAACATGTAGTTGTAAAAGAAAAAGAATTGAAAATGTAAAGATAGTCAACAAAAAACCTAGCATACCTATATTAAGTAACCCGCGGTTGGAATAGGAACACCATGGAAAAACAAAAGTGAGGGTAAGAAACTATAATGTCAAGAGAAGGAAAAAGGAACCACTGGCTTAGGAGCTGGGGTTAGTGCGAAAGACATTACCTACAACGATTTTCCAACACAATATGCCGTTGGTGAAGGCATGATGCACAACTCAACCCTGGAACAACCCAGCCAACACTTATATAAATTAACGGAGGAATCTCCAAGGAAAAAAATGAAAAAGGTGCATGGAAACCTGCCAGAGGGAGTAACCCTGTTATATAAAATGAAGGAGAACCAGTCATTCCAAACAAGGGAGAATAGTAGTAGAGCCGTGGACAACCCAAACTCAAAAAAAAAATGAAAACATAACAGTTGAAACATAGCTCACCTGTAATCGCCATGCCGTGGACACCAAGGGTAGGGTTTGGAGATGGAGATGAAGAGCTTGGAGTTGTGACTTGATTGCAGAGGAGCAAAGCCGCAGAGCTTCGCAAAAATGACCAAAGTAGTTAGGGTTCGGTGGGGTCAATATGCTAAGCCGATACCCAGCATACCCAACCCTAGATCTCACTTCTCAGATCCAAAGGTAAACCAATAAGACAAGTGTACATCAATTAAACCCAAAAAAAATTCGAGGGTACAACAAAACCTCATGATATTAAATATTGAAAACTATAATTGCAATCCCCAATATGCGATGCAATCAAGCCTGATATTTTTTTTAAAGACATTAAGTACTCTTGGGATTATAAAGTATCCGTACTATGGCATCAATCAAAATGAAGCATTTCCCATAAGTAAAGAATGACATATGTGTTAATGCGTACCCAAAATATAGCCAGTTAAGGTGAACCTTATTACTTTAACATAAAAACATGATAGCCAAAGTATGTGATTAATATATGTGACAAACATAATATGTTATGATTTGTGCGAAGTATATCTCGTTAAGCAAGGTAATTTTTTTTTTTTGTTAATATATGTTAAATGTTACAAGTGGTATCAGAGCAGCATTCGCACACTGGGACCTTAGGGGTCACCTAATATGACAAATTGTGTGTAAACGATGAAAAAATAAAGCAAAGAAATAGCACAATAGGAGGTGATATGAGGAGGGGTCAATGCAGCAAATACCCCAACACACGAGGGAACCTACACCCCAACCACAATAAAAAATGAATCCTAAGACGTGGATTCAGCTAAGTGTAGATCAACACCAACATACTAGTAGACTGTTGGAGGAAACAAAAACGCTAGACCAGTATTCTACTAAGCACAGTGTAGAAGCTACAAGAGGAAATGGTCCAGGTCAGGAATGACAATGAGCGCTTAATGTAAGAGTAAGAAAGGATACTCAAGAGCCTTTCAGACAAACAAAATCAGGGAGTGATACAACCCAGTCCTGATAGAGACATGCAGGAAGGAAACGAACAACAAACAAGGGCTCAAACAACTGACAAAATGGAAAGAAGCCATTCACAACGAAGTAACAAAAATAGAAACTACAATGAGGCTGAGTCTGGTAATGTGTCGGAATAGCAAGAAAATAAGAAATAGAAAGTGGAACTACAAGGTGAGTTCCGGAAGATAAAACCACCTACGTTTGATGGAGAAGCGGAGGAGGTGGCTGAAGCATGGTTGATAAATATGAATAAGTACTTTCAAGTCTACGAGTATAGCAACAATCTTAAAGCTAGGCTAGCCATCTATCAGTTGAGAGAGAAGGCCACTCTGTGGTGGGAGGAAGTTAAGAATGTCTGCAACATGGAAGATCATGATGTGACTTAGGATACATTTCAGAAATATTTTAAAGACAAGTATCTAACTGAACACTTTTATGAAGAGAAGTCCAGATAATTTCACGATTTAAAATTGGGTCAAATGATGATGGATCAAGACATAACCAAGTTCACCTCCTTACTTAGATACGTTCCTTATCTAAGGGACAAAAAGGCTAAGGTGCAACAGTTCTTCAGTAGTTTTCTGACTCACATGAAAGAAAAAATTGAGTTTGTGAATACAAGGACCATGGACAAGGCAATTTGAAAGGCAAGAATGTTTTACCAAAAATCCAAGGCAAAAGCAGAAGTGGGTAAAAATTGGCAGCCCAAAAAAGGGCAGAAAAGCAACTCAAATTTCAAAAATGGTAAAATCAACAATTTTAAGACTTCTATAAGGAGTTTAGTAAATAAACAGTTTGGAAGGAACCACCAAAGAACCCGGTGGCCTATGGAAGACAAGCCCACAGAGGCTTCCGGCAAGCCTGAGCAAGGGAAAAATTAGAAACTACCCCTACAGTGCTGGGGGTGTGGTGAGGCTCACTATTATAGGAACTGTCCGTAGTAGGGAAGAAGTGAAAGAGTTTCTAATCTACATGAAGCTTCTATAGTGGGAGATGTAGCCCGAAACATACCCTAAATTAATGCAGCATTGGAATATTGTCAGGAATATTACCAACCAACGATGATAGAGCTGGAAGGTAAGTTAATTTTGCTACCAATTTCTATTTTTGTTGACCCAGGTGCAATTTTAAGTTATATAAATACCAAATTAGTAGAAATATGTAAATTAAAAAGTAAAAAATTCAAAAATCCATGGCTAGTACAACTAGCCATTGGAGAAAAGAGAAAGGTTTGGGAAAAAATTCCAAACTAAACACTGGAAATTGGCGAACAACAGTTAACTGTGGATATAAATGTATTACCTTTGGGATCCTACGATGTGCTATTGGGAATGGATTGATTGGAGAAGCACTAGACATTGGTGGATTATAAAGAAAAGATTATATATTATAGAATGCACAATCGAACACGTAAGGAGATACAAGGAATCAAGAAGCATCTACAACTACGTCCTATTACAACCTCTCAAATGAGTAAGTGTATGAGGAAGGGATGTCAGTTATATGCCATTCAAGTGGGTTTTAATAATTCCAAGGAAAAGAATCCGATGATGGAGAACATACCTGTAGTGCAAGATTTCATGGACGTGTTTCCAGAAGATGTACCAGGTTTACCACCAAGAAGAGAAATTGTTTTTACTATTGAGTTGATTCCAGGAGCATCACTGATTTCAAGGGCACCCTATTGAATGAGTGTACCAGAGTTGACCGAACTGAAGATGCAGTTACAGGAGTTGTTGGATAAAGGGTATATCTAACCAAGTGTGTCCCCTTGGGGAGCACTAGTGCTGTTCATAAAGAAGAAGGATAAAACCATGCAAATGTGCATGGAATATTGACAACTTAATAAGTTGACTGTAAAAAACAAATACCCACTACTGCAGATTGATGATCTGTTTAATTAGGTGAAGGGGGCCACTATATTTTCAAAGATAGGCTTAAGATCAGGATACCACCAGATCTGGATAAAAGACGAGGATATTTACAAAACTGGTTTCCGTACCAGGTACGGGCATTACGAATTTGTGGTATTACCATTTGGATTGACTAATGTACCAAAAACATTTATGAGGCTGATGAATGGTATATTTCACACCTTTTTGGACAATTTTGTGTTGATATTTATTGATGATATTTTAATTTATTCAAAGAATGTGGAAGAGCATAAGGAACAGTTCAGGATAGTGTTGGAGATGTTTCAAAAACATCAATCTTACGTTAAGTTCAGCAAATGTGAATTTTTCAAGGAAGAAATCCAATACCTAGGCCATTTTATTTCTGTTGAGGGAATAGAGGTTGATCTAGAGAAAATTAAGACAATTATGGAATGGCGGGTACCCCAAAATGTGGCAGAGATTCGATCCTTCATGGGATTGGCCGGATATTATCGACGTTTCATTGAAGTATTCTCAAATATTTCTTTTCCAATTACCCCCTTACAGAGGAAGGGAAAAGTATTTAAGTGGACTAATGAGTGTCAAAAAAGTTTTGAAAAGTTGAAACTTTTGTTGACCATTGCCCCGGTGTTGAGGGTAGTTGATCCCAATAAGGAATTCGAAGTTTGTATGGATGCTTTTAAAGAAGGAGTTGGGGCAATCTTGTCGGAAGAAGGAATAGTGGTTGCCTATGAATCTCGGAAGTTAAAAGAGCATGAACAGATATACTCAACTTATGATCTAGAGCTTACAATGGTAGTGTATGTGCTTAGGGTATGGAGGCACTACTTGCCAGTGAAGAGATTTGTACTAAAAACTGACCATAATAGCCTAACCAGCTACTTCAAGCAATCTGATCTCAACTCTCGCAAGGCAAGATGGAATGCATTTCTAAGTGATTTTGACATTGATATGCATCATGTATTCATGCCTTTTACCTTTTACAAGAAGGATCCTAAATACCAATTTATATGGCAGCAAGTGGAGGAGGCGCGAAGGCAAGAAAAACCTTTTGACTATGGAATTAGCAAAGATCAGTTACTAACCTTTAAGGAAAATATATATATTCCAAATCGAATGGATTTGGAGGAGATGATCATGAAATAATACCACCGTAGCAATTATTCAGGACACCCAGGGTATCATAAAATGCTAACAACAATTAGAAAGATTTATTTCTAGCCCGGTATGCAAAAAAACATTGCAGAATATTTAAAAAAATGTCTGGAGTGTCAGCAGGTTAATGCGGAGCATCAACATCCAGCTGGATTGTTGCAGCCCATACAAGTACTGGAGTGGAAGTGGGAAGTTATATATTTAGACTTTATTATTGGTTTATCAAAATCAAAGAAGCACAATGACTCCATTATGGTGGTGGTTGATCGATTGAGCAAGGCAAAATATTTTATACTAGTACAGTCTACCTACAAAATAGTGCAGATTGTAGATATATTTATGAGATAAATATTTAGATTACATGGCATTCAAAAGACTATCATATCAGATAGAGATGTGAAGGTTACTTCAGCATTTTGGGAAACCTTGTTTACAGGTCTGGGAACTCAAATTAATTTCAACGTCGCTTATCATCCCCAAACGGATGGAAAAACTGAGCGGTGAATCAAATTTTGGAGGAGATGTTACACATGTACATAATGCAGCAACCAACAAGATGGGAAGAGTATCTACACTTTGTAGAGTTTTCTTACAACAATGGTTATCAGGAATATCTGAAGATGAGTCACTTCGAAGCCTTGTATGGACAACAATGTCATACACCTATCAATTGGAGTAGCCTTGAAACCAAGTTGATGCTTGATCCGGAAATGTTAGCAGAAATGGAATCAAAAGTAAGAAAGATCAAGAAAAATTTGAAGGCATCTCAAGATCCGCAGAAAGTATATGCCGATAAGAAAAGGACTTATCACGAATTTGAAGTGGGTATTCATGTAAAAGGTAAGGATCTCTCAGAAAGTTATAATTAGAACTGAAATTTCCATGAAAAACACATTTTCCTCACCACTAAGTCCACATATTTCCCATCAAAACCAAAGTAATATTTCCAATCAAAACCAAAGTAGTGAAACTCTTTTTTTGAAAGGATATATTTACCATCAAAACTAAAGTAGTAAAATTCTTTTTTGAAGGATATCGATATTACTGGAATAATAAGACTCGTCAGGTCATATCGATATTGATGGAATAATATTATTTTTTGTCACCTGCTTTCAAAACATAAATAGAAAATAGCGAGGCACTACTAAATTGACAAAAAAAAAGATATTGATGGAATAATAAAATTCTGTAGGTCAACTCATTTCATGAGAAACACATTTTCATTGCCATTAAATCCCTATATTTCAAAAGACATTAAATTCATATATTCCAACAGAGAGACATTAATCGTTATGTTGAATAAATCAATCGTAGAGTTACGTGAAGAAGGGTAAAGCACCATGTGGGAAAAGACTGATCCACAACGATGTGTAAAGCACCATGTGGGAAAAGAATGATAAAGTGATGCGTTTAAAGTAGGTAATAAAATAATAATAATAATAATTTAATTTTAAAGTTAGGGTTAAGTTAGACATCATATTGGTGTATGAGACTTTTCGTTTGTGAGTCAACGGATCTATCTCTGATTTTGAATATCTAAACTTTAAGGAGGAAACACATTCTCTTAACCATTAGGCCCATTCAAACTATATTCACTATATTGTTAATTTATTAATGATCTGTAGTGTATATGCTTATCATTAGATTTAAGCCACTACAATATTAATAGGTATATATAGCCATACTCATTTGTAAATGAAAAACATATCATCATCAATTTTATCTTGATAATGATCATCATAAATTTTATTTTGATAATAAACCTTTGTCGCTGGTTAGAAATGTCTATATGAAAATCTATGTCGATAAGAAAATTTACTTAATGTGATGGATCCGGAAATAACATTAACACAAAATAGAGATTGCAGAAATTTGATGTCACACTCATTTAAAAAAAAAAAAAAAAAAAAAAAACCTATACTTTACTAGAAGAAATCCTAGATCTACTTCCTATCCTATTATCTATGTAATTTTAACCTTATTATTTTTCCTTAAACCCATAACAGGGATACGTAATGCAATTGTGTAAATATTATTTACCTTACTAAGGTTCAACCCATATCAGGGATTCATATATATGTTATGTGAGTAAAATTTACTTTCCAAAGTTTATCATTGCACATAATGAAACATATTAAGGTTTGACATAGAATCGAAATGAACAAATTAAAAACATTTCATACAGTCACAATAACATTCATGTTAATGTATACCCATCGCATGTAACACTTCCACCAACACCTAAGCTGGTGCGTTAAATTCCATTGAAAGCCGAGGTACCTCACTTTAATGCAATAGTACAACTGGCAGACATTTCCGGATCTCGATGAAATTTATTTGGTTTGCTATTGAAATCCTCTCCGTTGATCTTGGTTAGATCAACGATCAGGAATTTGGGCAGGAATTTTCTTGGTTCTTCTGAAAACCCTAGCACATCCCGACACTTGACTCCAAGAAGGGTTTCTACCCAGTTCATTTCTCCACTGTTTGCTGTGAAATCCGGAAATCCGAGGCTTCAGCTATGCAGTGAATCCTTATAGCATTTTTTTTTTATGAAGTTAATGAGAAATTCCTTCGCTGGTGCTGTGCTTTACGCTGTGGATCTTCCCTGCAAGATTTGTTATTGTTGATTCATCTATAGAGGCGAGCTTGTTTCTGAATACAACTGGAATTATTTGCTTAATAGAGGTATTTTTGTTCGCCACTACTCTCATGGCTTCTTTTTAATTTAGATTTAATGCATTGTATTTGATTTTCATTTTCCACTGTTTATAAATTTACTGAGGTTTCTCCCATTTAATGAATCTAGATGCTTCAGAGGAAGAATATGCTCGAATGGTCGCCTCAAACCCTCCAGGTAATTTATCAGTTAAAATAGTTATTATCATTAAAGAGTTTCTGTTCCTATGCAATCTTGTGCTATGCGTTTTATCTGGCTCATGCGACAGTCTCGGTACTGATAACTATACCTTGGTTTAATTTCTTCGCAGGTTGATTGTACCGCTTGGGTAGGTGTGATCAAATTTCATCATGAATGTCTTCTAAAGACCCCGACCAACGATTGCCTATGGATTTTCTTCTAGGTATTTAATACCCAACAACAACCTTGCTCTCGTTAATCAGCTGATGCGACCTTCCTGCCTTCTCAAGGATCTTTAAAATAAAGAGAAGTATTGACAATCTTAACTAGTCGATATTGGAATTTAGTTCCAAGTTTTATTATTGGCAGTAGTTGGATGTAAATATTTCCACTTAGTTGAGAATATTGGTTTTTCTGTAATATTTATATACATTCGTATTGTTGTACCCTTAAGGGTTTTAATGCTATTCTCTGGTATGAACAATTTTGTGGAACGAATTTTATGATACAATGGACTATTATGTCCCTCCTTATGGATGGTTGGCATAACCAGTATAACTTTTGTTTTGTTTTCTTTATTGTTTCATGTAAGCAAAATCTTTATATATATATATATATATATATATATATATATATATATATAGATTAAGGTTACTTATTGAAAATGTGAAATATTTCACCGTTATATTGTTTACCAGGTTAGCTCTTGTTGGTTCTCATGAATTTACTGAACTTTGCTTTGCTCTGTTTTTAATAAATATAGTTTCTAACTCTGGATTTGAGCACTCACTATAATTTAAAAGATCTATTTCCGATTATTCTTCAGTTCCTTATAGAACTGAGTTTTTTTATTATGATACACTCTGAGTTTTCGATATTTATATAAATACCGTTGAAATTGGAAAGATCATATAGAATTTGAGTATATACATTTCCTTCCCTTTTTCTTTTACATATAAGCTGTTATGTGATGTGAAATTGATTAAAAAGGGTTCGTTTCACTTATAGTCAAATTTGGTGACCGGACCACCCTTCATAGTGTTCGTGTATGACTGTATTTATAAGGACGAGGTATCATGGGTAGGGTTTTTGCCCAAACCCAAGATAAAAAGTCCAGATAATCTCTCATCGAATTGACCTAAAACTTAAACTGAAGTTTTCCAGTTCATTTGTCTATACAGATTTTTTGATTTTATCTCTTTTCTAAATACATTTCCAGTAAATTAAAAAGGTAGAATGTATAAGAATGAAAGTTACAATATTTTTATATTATAACAACCTTATTTACTGCAATTAAGATATTTACTTATTTATGTACAGTCTATCTATTACGTGCACAATTTATAGAATTTTATAATAACTACTGTCTAGCTGTCATTTGTGAATTTTCAGAATTTCTAGAAAATTTAACAGTCTTTCTACTATTTAACATAATTTCAAGAATTCTATCTAATACACTTTCTTTTTACTATTTAACCTAGCTTCAAAAATAAACATTAAACTTCAAAGAAACCCTGATACTAGCATTTCTTTACAGAAGTTATGACATATACTGTTATATAAAGAATTTTTATCTGCAACATAAGAAATCAAACAAAATTTCATAAAATTTACTTATCTGATTAGCAGATTTATAGCTGTGGTCCTCCCAACCTTCAGGAGAGGCGATTATGTCCTGCTCCTACCCCCGTGCTCCAGATTCTGGAAAGCTACAAGTTAATAGTGGATTTTTTTTCTGCTATGACCTTAGGACAGAAAGTCCAACCAGCACCAGAAAATTAGTTTCAGGCTTTTTTGAGTGTTTTTCCACTGGTCTCTACCAGCTCTGGAAAATCCACACTCCTTCCTCTAAACTAGAACATAACCCTTACTCCTCACTGGGATAACCTTTTATCCTCAGAGGAGCAGGTAACTATTTCCAACTATCCCCAACCACTTCTAGTTCTTGGAATTTTTTTTACCATAAGCTTTTATTTACTTTTATCCAGTTTATTTTCTATAATAATGCTATTATTAAAATAAATAACATAAATTTTCTCAGTTTTTTCCTTAAAAATTATATACAAATCACTTAACTAGTTAACCAACTAGTTAGCAGTAAATGTAGCTGTCACAACTCCCCCCCTGGAAGTAACACTGTCCTCGGTGTTTTCACTCTAGCTCTGAAAAGAGCTCTGCGTAGGCTTCCTTAAAAAATATTTCATCCTCCCAAGTAGCCTCATCCGGGCTGAAGTGATTCCATTGCACTTTAACTTGGGTGATAACTCGCTTTCGGAGCATGATTTCCCTTCGATAAAGTATGTGTTGCGGCTCGACCAGGTACTCTCCGTCTGCTTCTGCCTGCAACAAAAAAATTTCTTGTCAATTTCTCACAAAGGAAATCACATTGCAAGTTAGGACTCCTACCTCTATATGTTGCCAATGAATTACGTGCTTTGAATCATGCACATAACGGTTCAATAAGGACACATGAAATACATTATGCACTCGAATGTGACTGGGTAAGGCCAGCCGATAGGCCACAGGTCCTATCCTTTCCAAAATTTGGAAGGGTCCACAGAACCTGGGGTCCAATTTGGCACAAGAGGTCCATCATAATGTGCTCCTCTTGGGTTTGATTCTTACATACACATGGTATCCCACCTCGAATTCTCGATAAGACCTCTTTTTATCCGCATAGATCTTCTGCTGATCTTGTGCAACCTTCAGATTTTGTCTTATCCTTTTTACTTCTAATTCCATTTTAGCAAGCATTTCGGGTCCCAACATTAATTTCATCTCGGGGCTACTCCAATTTATGGGTGTGCGACACTGCCTCCCATACAAGGCCTCAAAAGGACTCATCTTTAGGGATTCTTAATAGCCATTATTATAAGAAAATTCGACCAGATGCAAATAGTCTTCCCATTTAGTTGGCTACTGCATTACGTACATGCGCAACATGTCTTCCAATAACTGGTTTACTCGCTCCGTTTTCCCGTTAGACTGGGGATGATAAGCTGTGCTAAAGTTTATCTAAGTTCCTAGTCCTGTAAACAATGTCTTCCAGAAGGTAGAGGTAAAATTGACATCCCGGTCTGAGATAACTGTTTTCAGAATTCCATGTAGTCTAAAAATATCCTTCATAAATATATCGGCTATTTGTACAGTCTTGTATGTAGACTTTACGGGTATAAAATGTGCAGATTTACTCAATTTTTCCACCACCACCATTATGGAATCATTTTGTTTTCTGGTCCGCAATAAGCCTGTAAGGAAATCTAGGGATATGAGCTCCCACTTCCATTCGGGTATTAGTATGGGCTGCAATAATCCTGCAGGATGCTGATGCTCTACCTTCACCTGCTGACACTCTAAACACTTACTTAGATATTTAGAAATTTTTTTACACATACCCGGCCAAAAGTATACCTTTCTTATTGCAGTCAACATTTTTTGATATCCTGGATGACTCGCATAACTGCTGCGATGATATTCATTCATTATTATCTCTTTCAGATCCATACGGTTAGGCACATATACCTTACCTCGGAAATTTAACATATGATCTTCATTTATTCCATACTCAGATGTATGTCCTTGCTTTTTGATTTCTTCCATTTGTTACCACAAAAACTAGTACTCGGGATATTTTTGCACTTCTTCCTTTATTTGTTCTGAAAATCTACTTTCCAGCTGATTATAATATAGCTCATATATACCATGTAATTTTATGCTTAAAGCATCAGCTACTCAGTTTTCCTTTCCTTTGACATGTTGAATATGCATGTCAAACTCACTTAGGAAAACATTCCATCTTGCCTGTCTTGAATTTAAATCTACTTGCTTGAAGTAACTCGTCAAGCTGATATGATCCGTTTTTAACACAAATTTTTTTCCCAGAAAGTGGTGTCTCCATACCTGGAGTGCATGAACTACTGCTGTTAACTCTAGATCATACGTGGAATACCTTTGCTCATGATCTTTCAAATTTCTAGATTCATATGCCACCACTTTTCCTTCCTGAGACAGAACTGCCCCAACACCTTCTTTACTTGCGTCCGTACATACTTCAAATTCTTTGTTGGGATCACCTACCCTTAATAAAGGAGCAGTGGTTAAAAGCTGTTTCAGTTTTTCAAAACTATTTTGACATTCCACAGTCCATTTAAAAACTTTTCCCTTCCTCTGTAAGGAAGTAATGGGGAAAGAAATTTTGGAAAATCCTTCAATAAATCTTCAGTAGTACCCAGCTAGTCCCATAAAGGATCTAATATCTTCCACGTTCTGGGTACCTGCCATTCCATGATTGTTTTGATCTTTTCTGGATCAACCGCAATTCCCTTTGCTAAAATCACATGTCCTAAATACTGGATTTCTGTTTTAAAGAAATCACACTTGCTGGACTTTGTACAACTGGTGTCTTCTTAGTATTTGTAGCACAATCCTCAAATGCCCCTTATGCTCTTCTTGGTTTTTAGAATAGATCAAAATATTGTCTATAAATATAAGTACAAAATTATCCAGGAAAGGATGGAAGACTCCATGCATTAGCCTCATAAAGGTTGCTGGTGCGTTTGTTAACCCAAAGGGTAACACCGCAAATTCATAGTGACCATACTTGGTACGGAATGCTATCTTGCAAATGTCTTCATATTTGATTCGAATATGATGATACCTAGATCTCAAATCTATCTTGGAAAACACCGTAGCCCCTTTTACTTGATCAAATAGATCATCAATCCTTGGTAAAGGGTATTTTTTCTTGATTGTTAATTTGTTGAGCTGCCTATAATCCATGCACATTTGCATGGTCCCATATTTCTTTTTCACAAACAGAACTGGTGCTCCCCAAGGGGACACACTTGGGCGAATGTAACCCTTATCCAACAATTCCTGTAACTGCACCTTCAGCTCTGTTAATTCTGGCACACTCATTCTATAAGGAGCCCTTGACATGGGAGAAGCTCTAGGCATTAAATCTATAGTAAATTCAATGTCTCTCCTTGGTGGTAATCCAGGAATATTTTCTAGAAAAACATCCAGAAATTATTGTACCACAGGTATATTTCCCATTGTAGGCGATTTGTCCTTAGAATCTGCATACCCCACCTGAATCGCATATAACCGGTACCCTTTTCTTATACATTTATTCATTTGGGATGCTAAAATTGGACGTAGCTGTAATGGATTTTTGATTCCTTGAATTTCCTTATGTGTTCCATCGTGAATTTTGTAATAAATAATCTTTTCCTTACAGTCTACTAGTGTCCAATGCTTTTCTAGCCAATCCATGCATAACAAAACATCATAGGATCCTAATGGAAAAACATTCAGATCCACTTGTAACTGCTAATTCAAAATTTCTAATATACAATTCAGAATTTTGGCAGTTACCTTACGCTTTGCTCCAGTGACTAACTATACTAGACATGAAATTTTAAATTTATGTTCTTTCAGTTTACACAACTCTACCACTTTGGGACTAACATAGCTCATAATTGTGCCTGGATCTACCAAAATAGAAATAGATTGAGTTAATATTACCTTCCATCTCAATCATTGTTGGATGATAAGCTGCTTGTCTATCCTCCAATGCCGCATTGACATGGGGTATGTTTCATGCCACATCACCTACTGTAGAAGCTTCCTGCATATTTGCTACAATGTCATTTCTGGTTCACTGTGGACATTTTTTGTAGTAATGTGCTTCACCACACCCCCAACATTGTAAAGGTGGCTTGGTCACCTACCCTTGCTCAGGCTTTCCAGATGCTTCTATAGGGTTTTCATCTGCTGGCCATCTGGTTCTCTAGTGATTTTTTCCAAACTGTTTGCTGACAGGATTTCGTGTAGAATTCTTAAAGTTTCCGCTTTTGGCACCCTTGAAACTCGAGTTACTTTTCTGTCCCTTCTTTGGCTACCAAGTTTTTCCAACCTCCCCTTTGGTCTTGGATTGCTAATAGCACATTCGTGCTTTATGAATGGCTTCATCCATAGTTCGGGGATTTAAAAATTCTATTTGCTCCTTCATGTGTGTTGGAAAACTTCTCAGAAATCTCTGTACTGTAGCCTTTTCCTCTCGAAGATACGGAACATATCGTAACAGGGAGGTAAACTTAGTGATATATTCATCCATAGTCATCTGTCCCAGACTTAGTTCATGAAATTCCTTAGCTTTTTCATCATAAATCATTTTGTTAAATACTTTTCCTTGAAGTATTGTTGAAATTATTCCTAGGTAACATCCTTTTCCTCTATGCTGCGAACATTTTTCACTTCCTCCCACCATAAAGTGGCTTTCTCCCCTAACTGATATATGGCTAATCTGGCATTCAGGTTGCTACTGTACTCGTACACCTGAAAGTACTTCTTCATGTTTATTAACCATGCTTTAGCCACTTCTTCAGCTTCACCATCAAACGTTGGTGGTTTTATTTTTCGAAATCCTCCCTGAAGTTCTATTTTCTACTTTTTAACTTCTTGCTGATCAGACATATTGCCAGATTCTGCTTCATTGAAATTTTTGTTTTTGCTTCGCTGGGACGGGCTTCTTTCCACTCTGTCAGTGGTGTTATTTCTCGTTTGTTGTTCTTATTCATCTTGCATGCCTCTGTCAATACTTAGATTTTCCACTTCTTGGTTTTTTTTATTTGACAGACTTTTTAATATTTTCTCCTGATCTTGCAATAGTCGTTCATTATCCTTTCGAACACGTACCATTTCCTCTTGTAATTGCTATACCGTATTCAACAGGAAACTGATTTGGTGCTATTGTTCTTCCAATAGCCTACTATTTTGTTGGTGCTATTCAACACTTAACTGAACCCACATTTTTGGGTTCATCACTGGTTGACCTTGTGGTTCCCCGACTTCTTGGGGAGTTTGCTGTGTATTTCCCCTTCTCATAATTTTTGTTAAACTCTCTCTGTGCATCAATAAACATACAGATTTACCGTTAGTTGACCCTTAGGGTCCCAGTGTATGAATGCTGCTTTGATACCACATATCACACTCATAAAAAAATAAAATAAAATAAATAAAATAAAACATAAAAAATAAAAATTAACTATACTTTACTAGAAGAAATCCTAGATCTACTTCCTATCCTATTATCTATGTAATTTTAACCTTATTATTTTTCCCTAAACCCATAACAAGGATACATAATGAAATTGTGTAAATATTATTTACCTTACTAAGGTTCAACCCATATCAGGGATTCATATATATGTTATGTGAGTAATATTTACTTTCCAAAGTTTATCGTTGCACATAATGAAACATATTAAGGTTTGACATATAATCGAAATGAACAAATTAAAAACATTGCATACAGTCATAATAACATTCATGTTAATGTATACCCATCGCATGTAACGCTTCCACCAACACCTATGCTGGCGCGTTAAATTCCATTGAAAGCAGAGGTACCTCACTTTAATGAAATAGTACAACTGGTAGACATTTTTGGATCTCGATGCGATTTATTTGTTTTTCTGTTGAAATCCTCTCCGTTGATCTTGGTTAGATCAATGATCAGGAATTTGGGCGAGAATTTTCTTGGTTCTTCTGCCAACCCTAGCACCTCCCAGCACTTGACTCCAAGAAGGGTTTCCACCCGGTTCATTTCTCCACTGTTTGCTGTGAAATCCGGAAAGCCAAGGCTTCTGCTTTGCAGTGAATCCTTACTGCATTTTTTTTTTATGAAGTTAATGAGAAATTCCTTCGTTGGTGCTATGCCTTACACTGTGGATCTTCCCTGCAAGATTTTTTATTGTTGATTCATCTGTAGAGGCGAGCTTGTTTCTGAATACAACTGGAATTCTTTGCTTAACAGAGGTATCTATGTTCACCACTACTCTTAGGGCCTCTTTTTAACTTAGATTTAATGCATTGTATTCGATTTTTGTTTTCCACTGTTTATAAATTTAAAGAGGTTTCTCCCATTTAATGAATCTAGATGCTTCAGAGGAAGAATACACCTGAATGGTTGCCTCAAACCCTCCAGGTAATTTATCAGTTAAAATCATTATTATCATTAAAGAGTTTATGTTCCTGCGCAATCTTGTGCTATGTGTTTTATCTGGCTCATGCGACAGTCTTGGTACTGATAACTATACCTTGGTTTGATTTCTTCACAGGTTGATTGTACCGCTTGGGTAGGTGTGATCAAATTCTGTCTTGAATGTCTTCTAAAGACCTTCACCCAACTAACGATTGTCTGCGGATTTTCTTCTAGGTATTTAATACCCAACAACAACCTTGCTCTCGTTAATCAGCTGATGCGGTCTTCCTGCCTTCTCAGGGATATTTAAAAGGGAGAGAAGGATTTCCAATCTTAACTAGTCGATATTGGAATTTAGTTTTGAGTTTTATTTATCACAGTAGTTGGATGTAAATCTTTCCACGTAGTTGAGAATATTGGATTTTTTTGTAATATTCATATATATTTGTACTGTTGTAGCCTTAAGGGTTTTAATGCTATTCTCCAGTATGAACAATTCTGTGGAACGAATTTTATGATACAGTGGACTGTTATGTCCCTCCTTATGGATGGTCAGCATAACCAGTATAACTTTTGTTTTGTTTTCTTTATTGTTTCATGTAAGCAAACTCTTTATATATATATATATATATATATATATATATATATATATATATAGAGAGAGAGAGAGAGAGAGAGAGAGAGAGAGAGAGAGAGAGATTCGTTACTTATTGAAAACGAGAAATATTTCACCGTTATATTGTTTACCAAGTTAGCTCTTGTTGGTTCTCATGAATTTACTGAACTTTGCTTTACTCTATTTTTAATAAATATAGTTTCTAACTCTGGATTTGAGCTCTCACTATAATTTGAAAGATCTATTTCCGATTATTCTTCAGTTCCTTACAGAACTAAGTTTTTTTTATTATGATGCGCTCTGAGTTTTCGATATTTATATAAATACCGTTGAAATTGGAAAGATCATATAGAATTTGAGTATATACATTTCCTTCCCTTTTTCTTTTACATATAAGGTGTTATGTGATGTGAAATTGATTAAAAAGGGTTTGTTTCACTTATAGTCAAATCTGGTGACCGGACCACCCTTCATAGTGTCCGTGTATGACTGTATTTATAAGGACCAGGTATCATGGGTAGGCTTTTTGCCCAAACCCAAGATCAAAAGTCTAGATAATATCTCATCAAATTAAATACATTTCCTGTAAATTAAAAATGTAGAATGTATAAGAATGACAGTTACAATCTTTTTGTATTATAACAATCTTCTTTACTGCAATTAAGATATTTAATAAGTTATGTACAGTCTATCTGTTCGTGCAATGTTTATAGAATTTTATAATACCTACTGTCTAACTGTCATTTGTGAATTTTCAGAATTTCTAGAAAATTTTACAGTCTTTCTGTTGTTTAACATAATTTCAAGAATTCTATCTAATACACTTTATTTCTGCTTTCAAGCTTTTCTGAGTGTTTTTCCACTGGTCTCTACCAGCTCTGGAAAATCCACACTCCTTCCTCCAAACTAGAACAGAACCTCTACTCCTCACTGGGATAACCTTTTATCCTCAGAGGAGCGGGTAACTGTTTCCAACTGGCCCGAACCACTTCCAGTTCTTGGAAATTTTTTTACCATAAGCTTTTATTTACTTTTATCCAGGTTATTTTCCATAATAATGCTATTATTAAAATAAATAACATAAATTTTCTCAGTTTTTTCCTTAACAATTATATACAAATCACTTAACTAGTTAACCAACTAGTTAGCAGTAAATGTAGCTGTCACATTTGAAATAAAAAAACATATCACCATTTTCATTATTTCTTACTATCAATTTTCTCTTGCCTTATTTTCCACCATCACATCTAGTTTTTCATTTTCAATTTCTTTACATGAAATTTTACACTTTTCATTTTCAATTTCTTTACATGAAATTTTACACCATAATACTTTTTATAGTTAATTTAATGGAAAACCATAAAGTAGTTTCTTATCTCTATAAATTAATATATCATAGAAATAATTTAATATAATATTTTGACTATTTTATATATAAACTAGTCAGAAGATTATGAACATAGGAAAAAAAAAATATTTTTAGAATATACAAGGTTAAAAATAACATATAAAAAAACTTAGAAAAATCACAAACATTTTTACTTTGGTGCCTCCTCAATCCCAACGTATCCACCTTCACAAGCTTGATACCGACTTGATACTTATACAGATCGAGAGAATTTATTTATTTATTTTATTTTATTCTTTATTTTTTTAATTAAATATTTTTATTTATTAAATAATCAATTTAATATAAATAACATATTTTAAAATCATTAATATTAGCCTTATACTTTTTATTAAAATTAATTATTATTTTTAAATATATCAATAACAAAAGTTAATATTTTAATATAATTAAAATTTATATTTTATTTATATTTTAATTTATTAAAAATATATAAGTAAATTTGTACCAAAGTTAAAGTTTACATTGTCTAACTTGCTTTACTTCATCTAGATTTGAGTTTATCCTAAATTATTAAGTCCACTTAAACTATATATTTAAATAAATATAAATAAAGTAATTTTGAGACTAAATTTTTAGGAGTTTAGAAACATAGAACTAAATATTTCTAATTAGTGAAAATGATTTTCTTAATTTTGGAAGTTTTAGAGTGCTTTAACATTTTAATTTTGTTATTATTATTTTGTTTCCTATAAGTTTGGTGGGACTACAACTTCATCATGTTCAATATATCATCTCGATTGGGAATTGAACTAATGACTTCACATCAAGAAGTGCCTTAACATAAACCCTGGATTATTTTTATTATTATTAAACAAGTATTTTAGTATTATTAATTTAAAATGTAAATTTTTTATGTAATTATTACAAATATCTACTTTATCACAAATATTTTTATAATATTTATTTAAAACATCACTATAAAACAAAAATTAAACTATACTTAAATCTTATTCAAAAACAAAATAAAACACCTTAATCACTTTATAATTATGTATATGAATAACTTTGAAGGCATGTAATACTTATTTTTGTGTTGTGACTAAACATGAAATTTTAATAATTCAATCTTATAGTATATTGTTGTTAGCAACCAATCACATTATTAATTTTTATTGCATTTTCATATTAGAGAGTAATACTATTTTTTTTCCCTATTCCACCCCTAACACTTATTCAAATTTACAAAGATATTTAGTGTTTTTATATGTAAAGTTTAATTTTTATTTAGATATGTAAAATTTAGATAAGTATTTTGTTTCTCATTTATAAATGAATATCTATGAATATTGAAGTTTTAATATTTTTTTAAATATATTTATATCATAATTAACATAAATTTAAATTTATAAGGTTTTAGTTTTGAATATTTTAATACAATTTGAAATTGATGTTTATTTTTCATTTGAAATAAAATTTAGTGTATTGACATGGTAAACTATAATATGATGTAATATATCATATAGAAATTCACTAATTTGGTGGGTGGCTTGGCTGTGACCCTAAAATTGGATAACAACAATAATAATAAAATTCTAGAAATTCTAGCATAGTAAGACTAGAATTTCAAGAATTACTCTAGATTGACCTCCAATTTGTTTGAATTAATACTTAAGATGTTTTTATATATATAGAAAATAGTTATTAGCAAAATATATGGGTAAATGCACAACAAAGTTTCATATGGACTTTTGATAAACATAAGTTCCATTTCACCTTCACTTTTATCTCTAATGAGGCCATCAAGAATTACTGATCTAGATTACATAAAAGCATGGAATTCTAAATATGAACACTTTGTATAAAATAGCTCAAGATGACATTCAAAACTAAACAACAAGAAGGTCCTATTTGTTACACATTATGTTGGAAGAACTCCCATATTCGAGTTTAGGAGGGTAGAATTAGAAGGGAAGACCAAATTTACCAAGGAGCAAGGACATTGAGTTTTGCATGGTGCTAGCACAATGGAGATCCTTCAATTGTCTTCTAAAGTTGTTTAGTTCATCATCCATCCATTGGATTAGTAGCTGGGGTTGAATCAATATTTCCATGGTGAAATCAAATTACATTACTATATGAACTTAGTGGACTTGAAGAAGATTGAAGCTCTTTTGCAACTATAAAATCTCTAAAAATCCTTCCACTAGTTCCACTAGCTAGGGACTTAACGAGAAGCTATTGTATCTATATTGTAATGATAGGATATTGTATCTAGATTGTAATGAGAGGATATTTTGATGTATCACAATCAACGACCCTCACACCAAATTAGAATAACTACATGTTTTGAATGAATCTTGTAGAAACCATAAGATTATGGGGACTTGTGTGAGGAGGCTGTGAAATTAGGGTCATTAACAATCCTCATGACAACAATTAACACCATTATACAACCCCCTATATGTCATAGTAGGTAGGAAATACACCCCAACAATTCCAACGATGAATTTCATAAATAGAGTAATCATACCCCATGACATCCGAATCCACTCGGTGATGAGCAATGCTCCTAAGTGATGCTCAATAATGAGAACAAATGTCATATTATACATGTCATGGGATAGTGTGGAACTTTGTACAATAATTGAGTTTCAGGGTTCCTTGAGTTCTGCAAACCATTTGAGATACCAAAGAGGCCGCAAGACAATTGTTTATGTGTAGAACATAGGAAAAATAGATTTGTTGGAGGGAAGCAAATTTTTTGATAAATGATATAAAGTTTTAAATTGTAAGAGACATAGCCAAATTTCAAATCCTTTATTGTGTCGTTGAAGTCCCTTATAATAATTAATTTGTAAAAACACAAAATTTTAAAAAAATCAATCTCTTTAAACTTTGCATAATTATTAGTGACTTTACCCAAACTTAAGAAAATATTAATTCTGTTTGTTTTAAAAATTGAATAAACATCTCCACATCTAATACCAACTTATAATAAATATTTTTAATATAATTATATTTTATTTTATTTTACTTACACTTTAATTTATTAAATTTTCAAATTTATATAAAAAAATTATATATATATATATATATATATATATCAATTCTAATATTGAATTTTGTCAATATGCAATCATTTGCGAAAAACAAATAATCTCCCGTGTTATTACCAGATCATCATGAAAATCATACTTTAAAGTAGTATAATGCCATTATCCTTCGTGCGGGATCTTAAAACACCATTTTAGATTATGGGTATGGAGCTCTATAACATTAATAGAGCGTTCAAAAAGTTATATTGGGAAATTTGTAATAGTATTTAGCATTTACCATTTAGTTTAAATATAATTTAATGAAATTTAAAAAAATAAAATATAGATTTTATTAAAAAATAAAACAATTATTAAAAAATAAAACAATTATTAAAATATAGAAATAAAAGTTATTAAATAATTTGTAAAATCTCAATCAATCATTTTACAAATAAATAAAGTTAAATAATTTTAAAAAATAACAGAAATTAAATTTTTAACGTTAAATTATGGATAAGTCAAATATTTTTGGTCAATATAGGTAATACCATGAATGCTACAAGTATAAGAAGATATCGTTTTGGTAACATTAATTTATACTTTTTACAAAATTTTTCAATTTTATATTAACTTTTGGAAAATAGTAATTTTTTTTATATTCAAATAACTATAGGGAAAATATTTATCATAGTTTTAATTATGTTGATACACATGTCTATTTTGAAACAAAGATTTTATAGCTTCAATTTAATCATTAATAACTATTAGTTGGATAGTACAAATTTAACTTTCATGGAATATTTTAAAATAATTTTGGTAGTATACATAAATCAAAGATTAAGATTTATTTATAAAGTAGTTATGCCATTTTCCCCCTTTTAATTAAAAAGAAAATCATATGAACAAGTATCATATGAAATTAGTTACGGTTTTTTTGAAATGTGGTATTGATAAGTCAT
This sequence comes from Pinus albicaulis, assembly GCA_034641835.2. NCBI lineage: Eukaryota > Viridiplantae > Streptophyta > Pinopsida > Pinales > Pinaceae > Pinus > Pinus albicaulis. Next base: position 1,262,800,600 of record CM076584.1, on the reverse strand, counting down.
GGTATTAGCATATAGTATTGTAACAAAGTCTATTTAAAAGTTAATAAACTCAATGATAAAAATTGTTGTGACATGTCTTTTTTTTTAAAGGAACATGTGGTTAGCTTACCTATTAAATATTTTTATCAATAATAATAATATTTATTATTATTCTAAATAAGTTATAATATAGTTAAATCTTGTGATTTTTTTAATTTTAAAAATTTGAGATGTATGATAAAGTAAGTTTTTAGATGCATATTATAGATTGATACATATTATCATTTACCATCCATTTAATTTATATGGTTGTGCTACTATATAATATATTATTTAATTTTTATGTATAGTTATATTATTTATTTTTTATATGTATAAAAAAAATACAAAATAGCACTGGAACTACACTAACGTTTAATGTTGTTGAATGTTTCATACTTAAAAGTTTACAAAATCTTCCGATTTTGATATGTATACACTAGTAATAATAAAGATAAAAAATAAAGAATATATCTTTGAGACCAATCTCACTAAATAAATATGACATGTAACTCACCAAAGCCTTATGCTCATGCTTCTTTTAATACAAAAATCCTCAGTAATTGTTTACACACAAATTTATGGTATTTTCCTTTGACATGTTTTATATTTTTATATTTAATTTTTTTAATGTGATATGCCCCCACACACATATTGTAAATATTGAATTTTTATATGATTTTTAATTAAATATAAATATAAAGTTTTGAAATATAATGGTTATTTTATTATTTAATTTATATAGTGAGATGAATCTTAACTTACAGCACCGACACACACATAAAAATATTTTCAATTTTATTTTTAATGTGAATAATTATTATTTATATTTATTTTAATGTAATATGTGTATTATGATTTAAAAATAAATTGTATTTTTATTTAAAACAACAAAATTACAATTAATCTAATAAATTGAATTGATTTATTATTATTATTATTATTATTTTTAATTGATTCAAATGTATTTTTTATTGATTTGATGCTTCATTTTATAGACATTACAACATTTATGTTATATCCAGTCAACATTTAAATGTTTATACTCATTTTTAAACCACTACAACATTTCTCTCATATTGGGTTGTACAATACCTCTCTTCTCAAAAATATAATTTTAAAATCTCAAATTTAGTGTATAAAACATTCTCATTTATTTGTAAATAACATATCTTTTTATTTTTTTTACCATGGTGAATATGTAATTGGTTGGAGTAATATAGGGAAGGCCCATGATCAAACCATCCCGCTGCTACTATAACACTAAGAGTATTGCCAACTAGAAATATGAATAACCTATGACTTATCAAGTGACTTAGCACTTAGAAGAGCCAAGATATTTAGCAAGTGACTTATCACTTTCGAATATTTGAACATCCTGACCCCACTGGAGCCATATATACAAATAACTTATGACTTAGCACTTAGAAAGAGCAAGAGATGAGACATCCCCACTCCATCGGAGTGAGATCTATCCTAGTAGTCAGCTACTCTTTGAGCCTTATCACAAGGGTCCAAACATGTCCTTTGGAATTTAACCCCGGTGGATGGGAGAAAAAAATATGCTCCTAACCACTAAAGCTATTAACTTGGGAAAAATAAAACATCTCTTTATAATCTCTTGGGGTGTATACTAGTGGGGTCATTGTGTATTGTTAAGGTACTCCTTATGTAATGGCCACCAATTCAAAACTCCCCTGTTTGTGGATAGGAAAAATAATAGATAAGGGTAGTCATGAACACCTAGTGGTTATAGTGGTAGCGAGTCCAATTGACCCTGTGGCAAATGAGTACAAGCTCAACTCATACTAGCCTAGTTTTAAATTCCTCTCGCTATCAAAATAAAAGAAAAAGAAAAAGATATCCATTATATAATATAGTGTTACATGAATTTTTTTAATTTACATATAAATATTGAAAACTCTTAAATATAATATAAATTTATTGAAATTTTTTAAGTGAAGAGTAACAATATTATATATTAAAAAATATAAAAATATTTTAGATGTGTCTATGAAATAATACATTTAATTTTTTATTTTGGTAAACTAACTCACAATAGTTAAAGGAAAAATATATTCAAGAAGCATTACTTCTAATATTCCACTAGGAAAACTAAACGAACAAAAAAAAGAGTCTCAGTTGATCTTATCTGACATAAAGAAACTATGTATATAAGAGTAACTACCATTTTACTAATTCTAGTCATATATTTAACAATGGTGCTGCTATGTTTTTTAACAATGGTGCTGCTTTGTTTTTTTATGAAATTAAAAAAATAACATAAGTAAAAAAATATTAGAAATTGGTTAAAGGTTATCTATTTTTAGTTTCAATAATTTTTTTCCTTCTAAATCTATGACTTTTCTATCCACCCAATTTGGAGTTGTAACCCATCCAATGGAAGAAGAATATCACAATAAACTTTATACTTCTCCATTAGGACTTTGCCAATTATGGCCAATCTACCAATATAACTCCACAATATTTAGATATTTAGTGTCTCTGCTGCTATTGTTACTAGTAATTAGAACCCATAGTGCAATTCCCTCCTCTATTTCTACATCAGATATAAACACCCTTTCTATTCATGGTTGTGCTTGATAAATTTATATCTTATATTGAGCTTCTAGTGGAGTTTTCTCTGAAAAAAGCATGGTCAATGATGAAGCCCATTGATGGGAAATGGACATAGGTTATGATGCCTTCCACTTTGTCCTCTTGTGCCAAAATTATGATGAACCATATGTTTATAGTCTAAGAGAGAAGGGTCCCCTAAGGTTTGAGAAGATCAAGGGTGGAGTGATTAAATCCAATCCCTTACTTAGGGCTTGGCCGGTCTAAAATAAAGGGAGGGACAAAGAAGAAAGGAGATAAGACAACGAGGACCAACCCAATAAGAAATCAAGGAAGGCAGGGCTCGACCGTAAGGGTGAGGGCGAGCCAGCCAATCCAAAGAAGCCTTCTCTTCTATTACTCAAGCCATACTGGGCTGGGTTTTGGAGGCAAGCCATCTGTCGGTCTTCTACTTATTGCTTTATCTGTTGATAGCCCTGTTTATTCATTTGGGGGTGGGCGAATATAGAGAAAAGGTAGATTGCCAGGCGGAGCAAAAGAGGATCTGGACCCCGTACCGGCTCACTATAGGGTAGGGCGATCTAACTAACTAACCACCAGTTTCACTCTCGGTCATGTAATAGCCGGCACAATTTTGAAATATAATAGTTATTTTATTATTTAATTTATATAATAAAATAAATCTTAACTTATAGTACTGAGACACATATAAAAATATTTTTATTTTTAATATGAATAATTATTATTTATATTTATTTTAATGTGATATATGTATTATGATTTAAAAATAAATTGTGATTTGATTAAAAACAACAAATTTACAATATAATAAATTAAATTGATTTTTTTTAATTGATTTAAATATATTTATTATTATTATTATTATTGTTTATTGATTTGATGCTTCATTTTACAGACATTACAACATCTATGTTATATTGAGTGAACATTTAAATGTTTACACTCATTTAGAAACCTCTACAACGTTTCCTTCACATATTGGGTTGTACAATGCCTCTCTGCCCAAAAATATAATTTTAAAATCTCAAATTTAGTGTATAAAATATTCTCATTTATTTGTAAATAACATATCTCTTTATTTTTTTTACCATGGTGAATATGTAATTAGTTGGAGTAATATAGGGAAGGCCCATGATCAAACCATGGGGCCGACGGCTGCTACAATAACACCAAGAGTACTGCTAACTAGAAATATGAATAACATGTGACTTATCAACTGACTTAGCACTTTATAAGAGCTAATATATTTAGCAAGTGACTTAGCGCTTTGGAAGATTTGGACATCCTGACCCCACTAGAGCCATATATACAAATAACTTATTACTTAGCACTTAGCAAGAGCTAGAGATGAGACATCCCCACTCCATTGGAGTGAGATCTATCCAAGTGGTCAACTACTCTTTGAGCCTTATCACAAGGGGCCAAACATGTCCTTTGGAATTTAGCACGGGTGGATGGGAGAAAAAAGTATGCTCCTAACCACTAAAGCTATTAAATTGGGAAAAATGAAACATCTCTTTATAATCTCTTGGAGTGTATGCTAGTGGGGTCACTGTGTATTGTTAAGGTACTCCTTGTGTAATGACCACCAATTCAAACCTCCCGTGTTTGCGGATTGGGGAGATAATGGATAAGGGTAGTCATGAACACCTAGTGGTAGCTAGCCAAATTGAGCCCGTGGAAAGTGAGTAAAATCTCGACTCATACTCACCTAGTTTTAAATTCCTCTAGCTATCCAAATAAAATTAAAAGAAAAAAATATCCTATATATAATATCATGTTATATGAATTTTTGTAACTTAGATATAAATATTGGAAACTCTTAAATATAATATAATAATGAGAGATTTTAAGTGAAAAGTGACAATATTATATATTAAAAAATAAAAAAATATTATATATGTATCTGAAATAATACATTTAATTTTTTTTTGGTAAACTAACTTACAATACTTACGTATTAATTAAAGGAAAAGAATATTCAACAAGCATTACCACTAAAATTCCACTAGGAAAACTAAACGAATAAAAAAGAGAGAGTCTTAGTTAATCTTATCTCGCCTAAAGAAACATTGTATATAAGAGTAAATATCCATTTTACTAATTCTAGTCATAGATTTAACAATGGTGCTGCTATGCCTTTTACCAAATAAACAAAAATAACATGAGTAAAAACATAAAAGAAATTGGCTAAAGGTTATCTATTTTTAGTTTCAATAATTTGTTTTCTTTTAAATCTATGACTTTTTTATCCACCCAATTTAAAGTTGCAACTCATCCAATGGAAGAAGAATATCCTAATAAACTTTATTCCTCTTCACTAGGACTTTTGCAATTATGACCAATCTACCAATATAACTCCACAATATTTAGATATTTTGTGTCTCTGTTTTTATTGTTGCTAGTAATTGGAACCCACAATGCAATTCCCTCCTCTATTTCTACATCAGATATAAACACCCTTTATATTCATAATTGTGCTTGATAAATTTATATCTTATATCAAACTTCTAGTGGAGTTTGTTGTGAAAAAAGCGTGGTTAAAGATGAAACCCATTGTTGGGCAAGGGACACAATTTAATGATGCCTTCAAATTTTTCCTCTTGTGCCAAAATTATGACGAGCCATATGTTTATAGTATAAGAGAGAAGGGTCCCCTAAGGTTAGAGAAGATCAAGGGTGGAGTGATTAAACATGCCTCAATCTACTAATCATAGGCCTCACCCTATCATGTGTTGGCTACAATACTAAATCAAAAATTTTCTTCTCCATAGATGTTTGACAAATACCTGAAGGATTAAGAAGGGAAGAAACCCCCTACTAGGGCCCACGAAGAAGAAACACCAAAAATAAAGGTAGAGGAATTAATCACTACCACACAAAAGGTAGATGTTCGCAATGGCACGAGAGCAAGGCATAAAAAGGTCTAATTCATTATACCTTCATTGGTTGTGGAAATTATAACAAAGCTTGGATATTGAAGCTTCTTGAGCAGAATGATAGTGGGACTAATTTCCCTCCCATAAACAAGAATTATGGAAATAATGGTTTGATTATCCACCTCAAATTCCCAACTGTGTATTAAAGATAAAGGTTTCTTGGAAGTGAGAGAAAAAGCAATGAGTAGAAGAACAAGCGGGAGTGAGGAGTGACAATTTTTGAAAGCTTCTATGTTGGGAGTGAATCATGAGTGAATTTTATATCATATATATTTTTATATATTTTGATGCATATATGTTAACAAAAGCACATAAAATGATGAATTAGTTATAAAAAACATAAAAGCATGGATTAAACCATATAAAATCAATCATATAGTAGTTATAATCTTCATCAACCACAAGTCCACAAATTACAATTTCTCAATTATATAGCATGTAAGGGTGCACATAACCAAAATAAATTGACTACAATCCATCTTTGAACTTAAAATACATCAAAAAATAGGCTCTAGATGGTCTCTATCATCCAAAAAATGATGCTAAAACAAATACCTACATATCATCAAAATCATGGCCTATTTTGGGATATTTGTCATTAATATCACCCTCTAAGCATTAATATGAGATATAAAAAATGTAGCATGTCAAGCCTAGGTTTTTTTTGAGTGATGGGTACAATTTTAGTAGGGCCATGATAGAGGAGTTCGACAACCAATGTCATTAAAATCAAGGTACATAGAGGGTTTGGTGCTCTTGATTACTAATTAAAGGAAATTTCAGTGTAAAAGTGCCAATGAATTTTTCATGTGATTTCCATGTCATAATATGTCATAATTGATTTCTATTGAAAAAGTTTCAATATACAAATAAAAATATTTTAAATCTAAAAAGAGGTACATGTCTTAAATAATTTTAAATTATTTAATTTGCGTATCTATGAAATATTTTATTATTAATTTGGGTATCATTGAAATATTTTATTATTAATTTGGGTATTCGTGAAATATTCTATTAATGTTATCCAAGTATCTTACCCATATGAATTAGAATATACAAAGTGTTATTAATATTGTAATGTAAATCTTCATATTAGAGAAAAAAATATAAGTAAAAAATGAAGCCCCATTTGATATTAATAACCATCCCTAAAAAACACCAAAATAAAATAAATATAAAATATAAAATAATTAAATAGTTAAAAATAAAATATAATTATATTTAGATATAAAAGATTTAAATAGTTAAACGATATTTTAAAGTTATAGACGAAATAGACTTTTTCACTGGAATCTCACAAAACAATTTCAAGAATGGATGTGAAATTTTGTTGTTCTAAATGATTTTTTGAATGCATAAAAAGATTCAACACCATGGAAAACCCCCATGGGGCACTTGAATTTTACAGATTAAACAAATTAAACTCAAGTTTTTAAAAATATCTACTGGATTTTAGCTAAAATTGACCAGAAAAATGTTGTGAAAATAGTCATTTATTCTATAAGTTAGACTACACCTATTTTAAATATAAAATAATTAAATAGTTAAAATATAGTTAAAAATCCCCCAATCGGGGTGTGGAGAGGAAACACCTCCAAATACAGAATGATGATGGTAGTTAATGTAAGGTTATACGGTGGGTAGGCCAGCCTGGCAAAGTGCAAGTTTTAGGGTAATGGCGACGATGGTGGCAGCATACAGAGAGGTACACACTCCTTCCAAGGGAGGCTCAATGCGATGAAAGTGGGTAAATCAAGTGTGATGAACCGTAGGGATCTTATTATGAATGTTTGGTTTCTTGCATGCATGGTGAAAAGGGTGGTAGAGCTAAGGGAGAGGGAGGATGGAAGCGTTGGTCTAGACTGCTGCAACCAGTGACATATCCCCACGACACAAGGCTATGTAGAATACCATACTCCCCGAAACCCCTTGTATATGGATCAAGTTAAGGTCTACATGTTGAATTTTGTCAATTGGGTGATTGTGATATGAAGCATAGTTGTGATGCATGGTTGGGTGTCTGGGGAAAGCAACGAGAGTACTATGGGCAGACAGCAGCTAATTTCTATTATGTTAGGGATTATGCTATGTAAGATGAAGGATATGGACATGGGTAGGGGAGAAGAAGGCTGGGTTGACCAGGGCAAGCCCAGGGCAACCACCTGACATCTAAGATGGAACTATGAAATTATGAATTTGAATGGCAGGATGGCTTCCAGAGGTTGCTAGTTTGATTGCTGGGTGTATGCTAACAGTAAGGGAGGAGGAAATTACTCTGTTGGAGGATACCCCAATAGACCACAGTTTGATGTAGGGGGTGAGGGGGTTGGATTACAATTGAGAGGGTATACAGAGAGTCAGATTTGTTGATAATACCCCAAGAGACCTTGGCACGGTGCGAGGGGTGAGAAAGATGGGTTACAGTTGGGAGTTTATAGGACAAGTCATGTTTGTGAAGTGCATTGTCAATGTACTGAATTCATAACTTCGTGATATATGAAAACTTGATTTTTTCTCTGTGACAACCTTTAGAAGGTAGATAAAGACCTTTGGTGGACAGGCATGGGCCCTCAAAGCTGTTGTGCTCCCCATTCCTGCTGAGCAATGTGCAATTCCTCGAGCGAAGTAAGTAAAGGAGGAAGAAGGAGGAGTGAACAGGTGACATATATGAAATGAGGTCCACAGAAGGAAAAAGGGGAAACATTCACTTAGGTTCCTAGGTGGTTGGGGAGGAAACCTCGGGCCGAACACATCATTGATGCAATGATCACTTACCTTCAGAAAATATCGATACAAGTGAGGAAGGTCACTGCTAAATGGGAGGAATCCCTCACCTGCCAATCTGAGGAGGAGGAGATAATCCTGGAAGGAGAAATGATAGTGCCCAATCAAGGAAACACTAGAGGAAGAGTAGCTCAATATCAACAAACTTTGTAGTTATACTTGCGAATGAAGTACTTGGTGGAAAAATCCATCATGCATACCACTGAGTTTATGCAAGTAGATCCTGCAATGCAATAAATTCAGAAGGATTTTCAGTTACTGCAGTTTTAAGTCCAACAACAAAACGCCCAATTGGGCAGAATCGAGAAGCTCCTGAAGAGTTCGAAACAAAAAGAGATTCCTGGGTCCAATGCTAGAGACCCGACACCTGTCGATTTCTCAGAGGGATGAGATGGTTTTAGCCATGTTTATCTTTAATTTTAATGTTTATTTATGTTTATGTCCTTGATGTTCAAATATGTGAGTAGTAGGCTTATTTCCAGTTTGTCGAACTATGTCAAAGTCATCAACATTGCGGATTTAAAAGATGAGTATGATAGACTAATTTTTTTTTTGTTTTTGGATGGCTTACAATGCCTTCTGATGGCCAATAGATATGGTTTCCAAACTGGGCATATTGAGGCCTCCGAAGAAATTATATTATGTAATATACCCTTTTGAAAATGAATGAAAATAAGTTACTACTCAGGTTACAATATATATATATATATATATATATATATATATATATATATATATATATATATATATATATATATATATATATATATATATATATATATATATATATATATATATATATATATATATATATATTTTGTTAAAAATAAAATACTTAAAATAGTTAAAAAAAGTATTCCAAAAGTGAAAAATTACGAGCAAAAAATATAAAATATATAGTTAAATATAAAATAATTAAAAAAATAGTTAAATATTTAAAAAATATATTCGATCAAAGAAAAATTACTAGATTTAAGCAAAAAAATAATATTCAAGGCGAAATAGTGGCCTAAGTAGAAAACACCTTTAAAAAAACACCCAAAAAAAATAGTCAAATATAAAATATATAGTCAATAAATATAAAATATAAATGTAGACAATTAAATTTAAATATAAAAATATATAGACAATTATTTTAATAAAAGTGCCATATATTGAGAGATTTTGATAAAAGTAAAAAAAATTAGAAATAACATATTAAATACTTTTATTAAATCTCATTTATTATGGAACATAGATAAAAGTAAAATAATATTAAAAAATTGTCTACATGACATTTTCTACTAATTTCTTGATTTTTCCTTAGGAGGCCACTTTTAGGCTGAAATTTCCACTAATTTGAATACGAGTTCCATACCCTAGTACATGACAAAATCCAAGGGAAACATTACAATCCCCCAATACTGAAATATTGAAAAAAATGATAAGTCTGCTGGATTTTGAGTGAGATCTAAAATTCTACTTTCTCTATATGAAATTCAATAAGGTTAGAACCACTCTCAAGCATCCTCAGGCATTTCATGGTAATGTTAAAAATTTAAGTAAAATGATGAAAATGAAAGATAAAGGAGAATGCCACTTTTACTTTAAGAATTTAGCTTTACCATGAATAGCATATCAATACCATATGCTTGAATATTAGGATGCCCCACTAAAAAATTCTTGTTTCTTTGAAAAAAAATTGCATTTGGAATGTCTTTGCAGTTTTCTTTTTGCAACGAAAAGATAGGGAGCGAAAAAAATCTGCGGGAGCCCTCTCCTGAAAATTGTTCCCAAACGAGAGCATGCTCTCGGGGTCACTCCCTGAGTGCTTCTGTCTAGAGCGTGCTTCAAGAGCAGGAAGAGGGTGGGGGGAGGGGGGTGCTCCCCCACAACATTGGTGGAGATGCTAGGTGTCGTGTTGATCCTCAAAAGGAGAGAAGAACCATGGTTGACATTTCCTAGAATACATCCTTATCACCCCATTGAAGGATAAATTTGAAACAAATTGCAGATCTGTTGGGAAACCAGCTCCAAAAAGAGAAGAAAAGAGATATCAACGCCTTAGAAATAAGCCACTTTGAGGGGGCAACCTCCAATACATTACATGAATGAACAATTCTTGGATGATACAATTTACAAAACCTCCTATCTATATATAGGAGTCCATGGGGCCATAATGTAATCCTAGTGGGCCACAATGTAATCCTAGCCGACCTAACAATAATAATTTAAGGGCACAATAATAACAAAATGGGGGTTACAAGGGTACAACAATAACAATAAGGGGTTTACAATAACAATAATAAGGGGCTATACTAGTGATATAGGGACCTAACATGCCCCTCTCCTTCAAAAAAAGTGTTGTCCTCAACACTTGAGTAGCTCCGGGTGCTTCCGTATAAAATTCTCATCCTCCCATGTAGAATCTTCAGTGGGTAAGTTCTTCCACTTGATGAGATACTCTGAAATTGATCGATTCCGTAGTTGTCGAGTTCTTGTTTCCATGACCGCTTCCAGTTCCAATATGATTTTTCCTTCCTCATCAAGTTCTGGCAATATTGTTTGAACTGGAATATTTTCACCTATAACCTTCTTTAAGCATGAAACATGGAAAACTGGATGTACTCGCGAAGAAGCAGGAAGCTCCAATTTGTATGGCATAGTACCAATCTTTTGCAACACCTTGTAAGGACCATAGTACTTTGGCGATAATTTATTATCCTTCTTTGCTTGCTTGAGGGACATTTGTTTGTATGGTTGTAGCCGTAAAAATACCCAATCTCCTACATCAAAACTTCTCTCGCTATGATGTTGATCTGCCTGTTGTTTCATTCGATTTTGTGCCAAATTCAGGTTATCCTTTAAGAGTTGGAGAACTTCTTGCCGATGCTCGATGTGATCTTCCACTGCTTGAACCTTCGAATTTTCCCTTAAAGATGATGTGATGGATGGTGGATGATATCCATAAAGTGCCATAAATGGGGTCATTTTTGCTGCAGTATGGAAGGAAGTGTTATACCACCATTCACCAAGAGGTAACCACTTGACCCATTGTGTTTGTTTATCAGATACAAAACAACGAAGATATCCTTCCAAACATTTATTTACTATCTCAGTTTGACCATCAGATTGAGGATGATAAGATGAGCTATGAGCTAATTGAGTACCCAAACAAGAAAATAACTCCGTCAAAAAATTTCCAGTAAAAATGGGATCTCTGTCGCTCACAATAACCCTTGGGCTTCCATGTAGCTTTTGAATTTTGTCCATAAATGTAGTAGCAACTGTACTTGCTTTAAATGGATGAGATAATGCACAAAAGTGTGCATACTTGGTAAGTATATCAACTACCACCATGATGACATTCTTTCCTTCGGACTTAGGTAAACCTAGGATAAAATACATTGAAATATCCTCCCAACGTTGACTTGGAATGGATAAAGGTTGTAGAAGTCCCAGGGTCTTAATTGTCTCAACTTTATTCTGCTGGCAAACCAAACATTCCATCACAAACTTTTGAATATCAGATTTAAGGCCATCCTAAAAAAATTCTTTCTTCACCCTGTGGTAAGTTTTTAAAAATCCCGAGTGTCCTCCTAAAGGAGAAGTGTGCAATTCCAGAAGAATCTTTTGTTTTAGTTGGGAATTCTTACAAAGATATAAGCGATCTTTGTACCATAAGGAATCATTTTTCCAACTATATGTATCAGATGTACTAGGATCTTGCTGCAACTTTTGAATGAGTGTCCATATATCTTTGTCCTTCTTCCATTCATCTCTTGCTTCGGTTATCCAATCTGGTTGGATAATAGAAATGGCACAAAGCAATGCTTCCACCTCTTCATTCTTTCTTGAGAGTGCATCCGCAACAACATTAAGCTTTCCTTTTTTGTAGATTATTTCAAAGTCATAACCCAACATCTTTGTGACCCATTTTTGCTGCTCTTCTGAAGATAGTCTTTGTTCCAAAAAGTGTTTAAGACTATCATGATCAGATTTTACCTTGAAGTGTCTTCCCATTAGGTAAGTTCGCCATTTCTTTAGTGCATGCAGTATTGCTAACATTTCCTTCTCATAAATAGGTTTCTGTAAATACTTTCCTTTGATTGGACGAATTTCAAAAGCAATGGGTCTTCCTTCCCGCATTAAAACAACACCAATTCCATTTCCTGAGGCATCACATTCCACAATAAAGGTTTTTGTGAAGTCTGGCGTAGCTAAGACCGGTGCTAGGCACATTGCCTCTTTAAGATGCTCAAAGGCCTTAGTTGCTTCAGGAGTCCATGAAAATGCATCTTTCTTCAATAATGTTGTTAGAGGTGCTGCTATTCTCCCATAATTCTTAACAAACTTGCGATAATACCCTTTTAACCCGAGAAATCCTCACAACTTCTTTATGGTTGTGGGGACTTTCCATTCCTTAATGGCTTTAATTTTGTTAGGGTCTACTTTAACACCCTCGTGAGATACAATATGACCCAGATATTCCACCTCTTGTACTCCAAAGAAACATTTGGATTTTTTGCATATAATTGTTTCTCCTGCAATAGTTTGAGCACCCCGTCAACATGTTCAACATGATCCTTCCAATACCTATTGTAGATTAGTATATCATCAAAAAATACTAGCACAAATTTTCTAAGGAAGGGTTTGAAAATGGAATTCATCAACCCTTGAAATGTAGAAGGTGTATTGGTAAGGCCAAAAGGCATGACCAAAAATTCATAATGACCCTCATGAGTTCAAAATGCTGTTTTTGGAATATCTTCAGTCTTCATTCTAATTTGATGATATCCTAAATGAAGATCCAACTTGGTAAAATAAATTGCTCCATGTAATTCATCCAATATTTCATCAATCACAGGAATGGGAAATTTATCTTTAATGGTGAGCTTATTGAGCTCCCTATAATCCGGACACATTTGCCATGATCCATCCTTCTTGTGTACCAATACTATAGGAGCAGAGAAAGAACTTTGACTAGGTTGAATTATACTTGCCTCTAACATTTCTGCAATCATACGTTCAATTTCGCTCTTTTGGATGTAAGAATATCTATAAGGCCTGATGTTTGGAGGAACACTTCCTGGAATCAAATGAATAACATGATCATGATCACGAATAGGTGGGAGTCCTTTGGGAGTTTCAAACACCTTGGAATGATTGTCCAAGACTTGTTGGAGATCTGCAGGACTAGATGATTTCGATATTGGAACTTCTAGTGAGCATAATTGTGCAATTACGCTTCATTGTTCTTTCTTTATAAGCTTTGTCATGACATTAGAGCTTATTATCCTTCCTGGCTTCCCTGCAATACCTCGTAATTCAACTTCCTTTCCTTCTGAAAAAAATTTCAAGAAAATTTCTTGAAAATTAAAAGCTACCATCCCCAAAGATTGTAACCATTGTACTCCTAGTACAACATCAGCACCTCCCATAGGAATGGAAAGAATTGGACTAGTCAATACATATTCTCCCATGGTTAGCTTGATATTATGGCATTTTCCAGAGCAATTTATAGTTCCTCCATTTGCAACCATCACTTGACATTCTGGTGCTGGGTATAGGAAACAATTTAATTCCTTGGCTACCTTACAATGAATAAAATTATGGTGCTACCTGAATCAATCAACACTATTACCTTTTTCTTCTTGATCTGTCCTGCTATCTTGAGAGTTTGAGGAGTGGTAATTCCTGCCAGTGCATTACATGATATGGTTGGATTCATTTCTTCCTCTTCTATGGTTGGTTCCTGGTGTGTATCCTCTTCTTGTTCATTTTCTTCTTCTTCTTCACAATCTATGTAAAATAATTTCTTTTTAGCACACTTATGACCTTTGGTGTATTTGCTATCACAACTGTAGCAAAGCCCTTTTGCTCTTTTTTCTTCCAATTTTTGTGGTGTCAACCTTGTAGGTTGTGGAAATCTAGGCGTGGCAACACTTCCTTCTTTATAGAATTGAGTGGTAGGCTTCCTTGTCGCCATAATTTTACATTCAACTTTTCTTGCCAACCTGAATGCCTTCTCCAATGAATCGGGTTCCAAAATTCGAACTTCATGTTGGATGTTATCCTTTAAAGTGCCTATGAAGAGATCAATCCTGTGTTCCTCTGGAATATCAGTTACCCTTATATTCAATTTTTGGAAGTCCTCAATGTGCCGCCCCACTAAACCCTTTTGTTTGAGATTTATCAATTGGCTAAAGAAGGTGTTGCTCTTTGTATCCTCATAATGTGCTATCATTTCCTCCGTAAAAATTGACCAAGTGACAATTTTTTTACGAGAGCAAAGCCATCAATACCATACAAATGTATTTGGTTCTAAATGTAAAGTTGCAATGCGTACCTTTTGTGTGTTTTGCACATTATGGAGATCAAAATATTGCTCCATCTGTAGTATCCATGTTACAGGATCCTTTCCATCAAACTTCCTCATATCCATTTTTGGAATATGGTGGTTCTTCCCGCCAACATTAGAGCTTATGAAATCACGATTAACATTTATTTTTTTCTCATCATGAGGTTCTTCTACTATCTTTTCACCATTAGGAAACATTTCTTGTATCAACTTTGTCAAACCTTCCATGTCTGCTTTTAGAACATTCTTCATGTTTTCCATTTTCTCATCGATCTTAGCTTCCATGTCATCCATCTTAGATTCCATGCCAGCCTCCATGCCATCAATCTTAGATTCCATGCCATCTATCTTAGATTCCACGCCTTTCTTCAATCCATCCATCTTAGTTTCCACGCCTTTCTTCAAAACTTCCATGTCATTTTTTGTTGCTCTTTGCGAGAGCAAAATTTATTGCACTTGCTCTTGTAATTTTGATATGTCATGTTGCCATTCTTCGTCTTCATGAGTCATAGTAGAGCTTTCCAAAGGCTTAATGGGTGTTGAATTCTTTTTAGGGGCCATTTTATAATCCAATACTGATATCTATTCTACAATATGCCCTTGCAATCAATTCAAATTGATTCTTCAAACAAGACTTATGCAATTCGGAAAAAAAATACACACCTTTTACTTGCTTTTGAGGAGCTCGATATTGAAATTGTATTATCTCTGTGATTTCGACTCTTAAATATCTAAAATTAAGCACTAAAGTAGCCCTCTGAATTCTCTTTTGAATGCCACAAGTCTAACTTGATTTGGATTCTCCAAGACAAATTTATGTCCAATCTCCCACAATGACCTAATTATGGACTGGTTCAATATAGCGAACTTGTATGACTTGCCACGTGTCACTGTTTCATCCTTCGCCTATAAAATTGATAGCCAAGAAACTAAATTATGTGTACTTGTGACCACTTTTTACGAAACTCCAATCCGATGCTCAGAGAGAGAGTTATTGAAATTTTTCCACCA
The DNA here is from genome assembly GCA_034641835.2 of Pinus albicaulis. Lineage (NCBI taxonomy): Eukaryota > Viridiplantae > Streptophyta > Pinopsida > Pinales > Pinaceae > Pinus > Pinus albicaulis. The sequence continues at coordinate 1,262,784,910 of CM076584.1, read as the reverse complement.
TCACCTTTTTGAGATGAAATTCGGGAGCCTAAAAAAGCACTACCTTCCACAGATCATATCTCAAAAAATATTGCGAACAAAGCTCTGAAATGTTTTGACGAGTTTCCTTAGGATTTCATCTTCGCACCATAAAAATTTCAGATTCTGAAACTCATTAGAAAAAACGTTATAGCACAAATTCCACGATGACCTGTTTAAGAGCCTAAAAAAAGACCTAACTTCCACAGATCATATCTTCGACAATATTGCGAACCAAGCTCTGAAAGTTTTAGAAAATATTCCTCAGGATTTCGGCTTCGCACCCTACAAATTTCAGCTTCTGAAACTTTGTAGAAAAAAAGTTATAGCGAAAATTCCACGATGACCTGTTTGGAGCAGCGAAACCCTAGAATCCAAAGCTCTGATACCAAATGTTGGGAAACTAGCTCCAAAAAGAGAAGAAAAGAGATATCAACGCCTTATAAATAAGCCACTTCAAGGTGGAAACCTCCAATACATTACATGAATGAACAATTCTTGGATGATACAATTTACAAAACCTCCTATCTATATATAGGAGTCCATGGGACCATAATGTAATCCTAGTGGGCCACAATGTAATCCTAGCTGACCTAACAATAATAATTTAAGGGCACAATAATAACAAAATGGGGGTTACAAGGGTACAATAATAACAATAAGGGATTTACACTAACAATAATAAGGGACTATGCTAGTGATATAGGGACCTAACAAGATCAATATCAGACAACTTAGAATTTACTAGGTTATTAAATTAAATTCTATTTTCAATATTCATAAGTATCAATTTTTATTTGTATTAAAATATGAAAAATTAAAACATTATATTTCTTAAACAAATATATTATCTAAAATATTAATTTAGTTTATGATAATAAATATATTTAGAAAAATGTCAAATGAGCTTAACTAGAGTAGTATGACACATGCTTTATGTTTCCAACTGTGTGTTCAAGTCTCCCCAGACACACTATAAACTAATCCTTGTGGCATTTATAAAATAGTATGAAATAATGACAAACGCCAATAGTTATTATACCTCGAGAAATAATAACAACCACCATATATACAAAGTTACTAATTCCAAAACACTAAAATTTAATATCATTAAACATTAAATTAGAAAATAAGAAATTAGTCCTTCATTAAGAAGAAGATGCATTAAAATTAAGATCCTATTAATAAGTTTTTATTTTTTAAATTAACTTTTGAGATAAGATTTAAGGGCAGTTTAGTCTTTGCTTTTTATTGATATTATGAATACATATAATAAAAATATTAGTAATAAATGAGGTGTTTGTAATAATTAAATAAAAATAGTTTCAGTGAATATTTAGTGATATTTTGAATATATATAATAAAAATATTTGGGACAAATTAGGTGCTTGTAATAATTAAATAAAAATATTTTTATTTTAATTATGTTTCTAGGTTTATTTATTTTAGAATATATTTTTCAAAATTTTAATTATATCCATAAGCATGTCTATTTTAGAATAAGGCTTTTTAAATTTTAATTTAATTATCAATCATTATTAAATGGATGGCAAGGAATTAATCTCTATAGAATATTCTTAGCCATAGTCATTGTTACACTGAAAATTGTCATCCTGACATTCTGCCATGTGTATGAGCTCATTATTACTCATACTTCTCCCTTTTGCAAGTCTAACATATCAGTTCCTCATGTCAAGCCTTCAAAATCAGAAAAGGTTCCTAAAAGTCTCCTAAACTTTGGTATCGCCCTTTCTGGCTATCTTGCTTGCGGTCCCGCACCCAATGTTCAGCTTGCCTGCATTTCTGAACACACTTTATCTTTGTTATAGGTGCGGACCCCTGTAATATTAAAAAGGCACAAGTAAAATCCCAAAAATCTCAATTAAAGTAAATTCTGGAAGCTTCTAGAATGGATTTTGCGGTGGCAGAACTGCTCTTGTAAGGTGCATGAATCCCTTACCTTATGGAGCTAACCCCTTGATGTGAGGAGCTTATCCCTTTGAAGGAGGATTCTATCCCTTCATACTTGGAATAGAAAACCTCCTCTTTCCCACTATAAAAAGAGGCATTGGGTAGCCTCAAAGGGAGTTCAAGCTTTTAGAATATTTGAAGTTAAGTGCTGTTGAGATTTAGACTCAGTTAACTAAGGCTTTTGTGAGGAGAGATTACATACCTCTATTTGCCTTGGTTGGAGGAGTGCAGAACTTGTCAAAGTAAATGAGACTCCTTCTTCGGACCCCGAAAAGTCCTGTGCAACATCAAGGCTCAGGTTGTAAGCATTTTCTTCTTTTGAAATTAATACAAATATACTAATTTTTCTCAATAAGCTTTCAATCAATGGTTTATTTCATAGATTCCTTGATCACTATGATAAGCATGGTTTATGATGATTTCTATACAGGTGCTATGTAATATTTTGCTTGTTTGTGACTGCAGGTTTACGAGGAAAACTCCTTCAAGCGCGCGAAGGACAACAACGACTTCAAACAAGCACTGGACAAACGGTAAGTCTTTGACACCTCTAGAGATTTTTGTAAACCTTACATGCTTAGAGAAAGATTAGTATGTTTGGCTGTTTGTTGCTAGATACTTTTAGTACTAGGGAGATCGGTCTTGTCCGCAAGACGGATTAATCCACACAACAAATTGGCGACTCCGCTGGGGAAAGAACTTGTTGTTTTTTGTTCTCTTTTATTTTGATTTGAGGAAACGTTTTCTTGGTTTTTGATCAATTGACATCTACCTGGGTGGCTTAGGTTTTCTCTATTTTTGAAAATTTTGAAATCCTTTAAGTTTTTCTCTAGTTTTTCCTGGGACCGCACTTTGCCTTGTTTTCACAGTGCGGGCAGTTTCGCACTTTTCCTGTGTAAACAGTGCGGGACCACACCTGTGATATCTTGGAGCCTGCGGACCCTATTAAAGTTTTGAAAAACTCCAGATTTCTTTCTTTAGTTTACCTTGATTTTGATTTTTATTTTTTGCTATCTGCCCAGATTGATGATTGTTTCTGTCAAAAGCTTTCTATTAATAAATCTCAGCAGTATTGGTGTTTTGATGATTTTCTAGAAGTTTTGCATTTTGGATTGCATTTCACTTGGTTTGTAGCGATTTGAAGAATTTGAAGTTTTGAAGTACCTCAGATTACCTTGGTCTTTTGGTCTTTTGCTGAATCTGACCTGATTGTGAAATCATCCTTTATTGAGAAATAGAGTTACCTGTTTCTTTGCAAATCTTCGAAAATAAACTTTGTTATTGGTTTTTGAATTTCGTTTTTTATAAAAACATAATTGAGTGTTTTCCGATCTGTTTGTTATTCTGAATGAATAGATCCTTAGTTTGCTGAACAACTAAGATAAACATTCTTAAAAAAATATTAAAGCTTTTATTCTTTTAGATTATTAAAGTTTGTAGTTTTGAGTGCTATTAAACTTTGTAGATCTTGAAATTAGTTTGTAGTCTTGAGTGTTTTTAAAATTTTTAGATTTCTTTTGAAGGAAAATTGTGTTGTAGCTTCAAGTTTTTGGAAAGTGAAAGGATTTTCATTGTGAGCTTTGATAAATTGTTGGAAAAGACAAAAAAAAGTTTCTTTCAATTGTTCTTTATGTTTAAAGAAGGAATTGTTCATTAAAAGAATTGCATTCTCTAACTTTTCCTTAATTAGAATTTCAATGAAAGAAAACAATATCATTATCATTTTTAGGTGCATTTTTAGTGTCTTTTGGAAATCGAGTCATTTCACACCATCAGAGTTTCATTTCCGCACCCATTGACTTAAGAAACAACTCTTAAAAGTAACACTTAATTAAAATTCATTTAGCAATCTTTTTATTTTCTAGGGCTCTTATCACCAACATAGCTTAGGCTAGTATCTTGGAGTAGGGAGTAATTAACTCTCCAAGGTAGTAAAAACAAACAAGTAGACGAATCTTGTGGTAGGAGATAAAATCCAATTGTAATTTGTATAATCTGGGAAGCTTCTCTTAAAGAAGTCAATCATGAGATCATGTCCGAACCATTGAGACAATCGATTCTGTTTCATTGGGGAAGATAGAAGATTTTGCGCGTATTACAAATGGTAAACCTTGGATTAACCATTGTCGAGGAGCCTGGGGTCACTTGTCGGTAAACCTTGGATTAACCATGTCGAGGAGCCTTCAAGGGGATTGAGCTTGCTACTCTGCCCTTGTGCGTGAAATCGGATCGTAGACTGTTCCCCCAGTTATATTTGTTACTGTTGGTAACCTTAGTTGCCATTATCTTAAGATTATTTCCTAAGGTGACAGTGAAGGAAAGATCTCATTGTACCTGGAGCAGACGTCGAATAGACTCACTTGGAATTTCTGGGGGGTTCTCTTCACACGAGATGGTTTTGTGAGGAAACTTGTGCCAGTCTGTTTCATTAAGCAGGTTGTCGGGGTAACTGTTCCAACCACCCTTTCTGTGTTAAATTTCTACTAAGTTGGATTTCATCACCAACTAGTGTTTTTAGTACGGAAAGTTACTGCTTGTGTGTGGTTTGAATTCTTAGATTTTTTAAGCATGTGATTCAACTGTTTGTTTCTTTAGAGACTTTAGGTGTTTTCATTTAACTTTTATTTGTTTGCGTGTGATTAGTTAATATTTAATCGTGGCGGAATTTCCGAGACAATCCCGGAGACTACAAGGGAAACCCCTTGAATATTCATCGAGTCAGCTTGAAGGGCTTCATGCTCTGGTATCATCCAGTAGTGGTAGGATTAGATCAACAGAAATTGGAAGTTCATCCATAATTGTCCATCCTGATCATCAAATACCTATAACAGAATACATTCAAGAACCGATTTCAGTTTCTGAAGTTGTTGGTAGTATTCCTGCTTCCAGTGAATTGGCTGACGAACCTGAAATATCTGAACCTGAAACTGAACCTTCTGTTTTAGAAACATCCTCAGGATTTATTTCACCAACTTCTAGCGATCTTGATTCACCTAGGGTAAGAAATATTGTCACTGATGATATTCCAGCTGGACTTATTTCCATTAAAGAACTTACTAATCCAAGTGAAGATATATCTCTTCCCGACTCCCCTCAATATTTAAATCTTAGGAAGCGTGAATCTATTTTCTACAGCCCTATTCGAACTAGTGCTTGGTATTTATCTTTAAAAATTTTTTTAGAGAATCCGGGTCTTGCTTTTTCTCCACCTCGAGTTCCATTTCATCCTACGCCCAGAGGTTACTGTCCGCCATCCATTATGGCCGGAGAGTCATCCGTGTTTTCTCAAACACCGAAATCATTTTTACATGGTGGTCCTTCTGTTCCTTCGAGATATCAGGCTTTGTCTGGTACTTTCTAGGGAGCAGCTCCTCAACCAATTGAACAAGTGTTGTCATTTGGTAATAGTGGTGTTAAAACTGAAATGTTGAATGCTGCGAAAATTTATATGATGTCTGGTAATGTTCTGAATCCTCAACCTCAAGGCAGTCAGTTACCGCCTGGGGGTCCAACACAGGGAAATCCATTACCGCCTGGGGGGAAACCTTTAGCTAGTCAGTTGCCGCCTGGGGGAAAACCTTTAGGTAGTCAGTTACCTCCTAGAGGGCAACCTTCAGGAAGTCAGTTACCACCTGGAGGGCAACCTCAAGGTAACTTTTTCCCAGCACAAACTGTGGAATCATATTATTTTGGGGGATAACCCCAAGGACAGTACACACCTCAAGGGTATCAACCTTCAGGACAGTACATGCCCCAAGGTCAACCCCAAAATCAATATGCTCCTCAGGGTCCTTATCAACCCCAGCTTCAGTACGTGCCTCAGGGTTATCAACCTCAAGGTCAATACCAAATTCAAGGTTTCCAATAGCCTTCTAGCCAGTCATCTATTTAAGGATCCAGAAATATACCACTCACTTATCAACCCTACGTTCAACCAGGTTATGGTCCTTACGTTCAGCCTTCTGCGGAGAAATACCCCAAAATGAATATGGTGTGGGATCCATCCTAGTATCAACAGCCTATGCAGCCGAATGAATATGGTGTGGGATCCGTCCCAGTATCAACAGCCTATACAGTCAATACTAAAAGTAAGAATAAATCTTCAAAGAATACTTCTCCAATTATAACTTTACCTGATTCCCCGAAAGGAGAATCTTCCCCCGAAGTTTTTGCCGATATTCATGTTGTGGAGACATCCATAGCTAAATCTAAATACGGTAATAAAAAGAAAGGGAAGAGTAAAAACAAAAAGAATTCGAAATAAAAAACTAATAAAAATGAATCCAATGATGAAAAATGTAAACCACGTTATCCTTGTTACATTTGTGACAAAGATCATTTTACTAAGGAATGCCCACATCGGGCCGAGGTTGCGAAATTCGTCAAAGGTTCACAACCTGCTGTCTTGAAGGATCCTTTTCCAACTCAAGATAGTAAGATGGTTGGTTCTACTTCGACTGCTTCAGAGGAGCCAATTTTGATGATGTCTCATGTAAAGATTGCGACACGATCGAAGGATTATGGTACTAAGAATCCTATTGATGATAAAGAAGCAGAATCTTCTAATGCAAATACATCAACTACACCTCCTCCTATTTTTGGTCTGTTATAGGTCGAGAAACCAAATCCAGACTTAATAATCAAACCGCCTACTAAGGGTGTTCTTCGTAAATCAGCTTTCAATCCACATGCGAGAGATGCTCAGAATTACAACATTGTTGAAGACTTAGCTATTTCTCCTTCAGCAATGTCAGCTTTGGAAGTGCTGTAATCATGCCCAATACAACGTAAACTGCTTTTGTCTACTATATGAGTTCTTGATATTCAGGATCCTAATCTTATAATCTTTGATCTAGAAAATAGTACACCTCGTCTACCTCATCAGATGGCTTTCCAGATACCAGTGTACGTTAGAAACAGATCGATCTATCAGACTGTAATTGATGAGGGAGCTTCAACGTGTATTATGTCGATTCAGTGTTGGAAATCACTTGGTTCTCCTACGCTGAACCAATCTCTGATGATTCTTAAGGCTTTTGATGGTCGAGGTTTCCACCCTTTCGGTATTTTGCAGGATTTACCCATAGGGGTTGAAGGTAAAATTGTAAATCTAGATGTGGAAGTGGTTGATGCCCCTCTAGATTACAACCTTCTTCTGGGTTGTAGTTGGTCTTATGCTATGACTGCTGTTGTCTCTTTGGTCTTCCGACTCATAAAATTTCCATATCAAGGAAGGATCGTTACAATAGATCAGTTAACTTATTTTACTTCCGACCCAGCCTCTACAGAAACAATCCAGCACGTTGGTAAAATGACTATCCCTTATAAGGATGTTGGAGTAGGTTTGGTTAAAGATTCTGGTTTGCTAGGAACTTTTTCCATTCCTCCTTTTGACATACCACCTTCTGTTGCAACTATTCGTATGATTTAGTCAGACTCTGTTATGTTTGATGATCCTTGGATCGTACCTTCCGAATCCGAGTTAGATTCAATTGATGGCATGATGCCTTTCAGTCCATTTGAACTTGCATATCAGGCTGTACAGTCATTTTCCGACCCCTCTTCAACCGAGTTTGATCCAGTGAATGGGATCCACGAGGAATCACTCTCAATATCTAGCTCAGCCACAACAACATTCCCTGAACCTGTTCATTCCAATGAGCAGATTCGTGAATTATTATCTGTTGATTATTTACCATGGGAAGATCTACATCATCGATCTTCATTTTTACCTGAACTATATCATTTTGAAGATGATTTCGCTTCAATCTTTACCGCTGATTATGTCAAGGAACCACAGAATCCATTGAAAAATCCCGATTCTGAGTTAAATATGGAAAATATTTCTCAAACGATTCCAATTGACATTTAAGTAAAACCTGGAATAATTGAAAACATTCACATAGGTGCTTCCTGTACTGAAGAAGAAATTCAAACGTATAAAGCCCTATTTCAAGAGTTCCGTGATGTGTTTGCCCGGTCCTACAAAGAAATGCCAGGAATTGATCCGTCAATTGTCGTACATGAAATCAAGACTTACCCGGATGCCAACCTGTTCGTCAACATCTACGTCAAATGCATCCTAGAAAAGCTGCTGCTATCAAAGCAGAGGTTGAAAAATTACTTCGAGCAGGTTTTATTTATCCGATTCCCTTAACGGATTGGGTATCTAATATTGTTCCTGTGACTAAAGAGCAAGGAACGATACGAGTATGTATCGATTATAGGGATATCAATCGAGCTTGTCCTAAAGACAATTATCCAACTCCCTATATCGATCAAATAATCGATGATTGTGCCAGTAGTGAAATGTTTTCCTTTATGGACGGCTTTTTAGGGTATAATCAAATAAACATACTCCCTGCCGATCAACCAAAAACAACTTTTATTTGTCCGTGGGGGACATTTGCTTATTGCAAATTACCCTTTGGATTAAAGAACGCTGGAGCAACTTTTCAACGGGCAATGTCTTATGCGTTTCATGACATTAAGCACATTGTGCAACCGTATCTCGATGATTTACATGCTCATTCATCACGCAGGGCTGACCATCTTACACATTTACGTGCTATCTTTATGAGATGTCAGCATTATCGAATTCGGCTAAATCCACACAAATGTTTTTTTTTGTTGAGTCAGGTCGTTTACTGGGATTTGTTGTCTCGAAAGCAGGTATTCACGTCGATCCATCGAAAGTCGAGGCTATTGTCAAATTACATCCCCCTTCGACTTTACGCCAACTCTAAATTTTGCAGGGGAAAGCAAACTTTTTACGTCGATTTATTCCTAACTACGCCGAGCTTACAAAAGGTTTTACCCGGTTGCTGAAACAGAACATTCCGTTATTTTGGGATGAGATTGCTGATCAATCTTTTGATGCACTTAAACACGTGTTAACCCATGCACCGTTATTGCATCCTCCCAACTACAACCAGGATTACATTTTGTACCTCGTTGCTTCTCATTCCACCATTGGGATGGTGTTAGTTCAGGAAGATGAATCTCATATTGAACATGTGATTTACTATCTTAGTCGAAATTTGCATCCGACTGAGATTAAGTATACGCATGTGGAGAAATTGGCCTTGGCAGCTGTCCAAGCTGTCCAACGATTTATACATTACATATTGTTATGCAAAACTATGGTAATTTCTGATTGCAACCCTATGATGTACATTTTGACCAAACAGTTGCTAGGGGGCAAGTATTCCAAATGGATAGTCATCCTGCAGGAATTCGACTTGGAATTTGAAAAATCCAAGGCGAAGAAATCCTTGGTTTTTGCGGAACTAATGTGTGATTTCCCCTCTACTGATACTGAAATTGTGGAAGAGCAACCCATTGCAGATGAATCTCTGTTTCTTATCAGTACTCTTGATCAATGGTATGGAGATATTATCGTTTATCTCCAAACCCAATCTTTTCGGCCTAAAATTTCGTGATCTCAGCGACGGAAAATACGTTTCCAATCCCAACAGTATAATATTATTGGTGATACACTTTATCATCGGGGAGCAGATTCTGTTTTCCGACGCTGTCTTATTCATGAAGAAGCTGAAAAGGTTCTAAATGACTGCCATTATGGAGCATGTGGCGGTCATATGTCTGGGTATGCCACAACCCAAAAGATTTTGTGCACTGGTTATTTTTGGCCGTCGTTATTCAAAGATTGTATTTATGCAGTCCGGAAATGTCATAATTATCAACTGTTCGATCGTAAGATGCGCGCGCCACCCACTCCTCTTCATCCCATAATTGCTGTTGGTCCTTTCGCAAAATGGGGTATCGATTTTATTACATGTAATCCTCACTCGGCTGGGGGGCATGCATATATTATCTTAGCAGTAGATTATTTTACTAAGTGGGCCGAGGCGATGCCTACATTTTCGGCTGATGGCAAGACTGCTGCAACTTTTGTGTTTAATCACATAATTGCGAGGTTCGATGTTCCTCAAGCGATTAATATTGATCATGGAAGCCATTTTCAGAATGTCATGATGACTGAATTAACAGAACAGCTTGGCCTACGTCACGATAGTTCCACTCCGTATTATCCATAAGCCAATGGTCTGGTCGAAGCTATAAATAAATTTTTAGTTACGATGATCAAAATAATTATTGGTATTCACAAAACGAATTGGCATTCCATGTTATTTTCAGCACTTTGGGCATATCAAACTTCAGTCAAAACATCAACTGGTTTCACTCCCTTTCAACTCGTTTATGGTTTGGAAGCTGTGTTGCCGATTGAATGCGAAATTCCATCTTTGAAATTAGCCATAGAATTACTCCCAGCTACGTCTGAAGAGGAGAAACATTTTTTATACTTGGCTCAATTAGATGAAAATTGGAGAAACGCTGCAATAGCAAACGAGGCTCATGTCAAAAGAGTTAAAGCTTAGTATGATAGAAGTGTTACCCCTCGAAATTTTTCAGAAGGAGACCTAGTTTTAGTTTATGATCAAGCCAACGATAAGCTAGGAGCTGGAAAATTCATGCCCATGTGGCATGGTCCTTTCATTGTTAAGCGAAAGCTAGCAAAAGGGGCCTATGAGCTGATAGATTTTGATGGTATCCCTTTAGATAAACCTAGAAATGGGCTATATCTGAAGCGATATTATGCTTAAACTTGGTATGGAGATCTTTTAATTTTTAGGTTAGATTTCTTTACTGCTGGTGTGTCTTAGATTAGAAAGGTGTGCCTAGTTTAGAAGTGCGTTTTATCACTATTCCTGCTTATCTGAGTTTTACTCTTGATATTGCAGATGTCAACGTCTCTTCAAACCTACATTGGTTTTGCTGATGGTGCTTGTCGTAGTACACGAAACATTTCTTCCGCAGCTTGGGTTATCTATTCACCCTTTGACGAGTTAGTTTCCATGCATGGGGTAAGCCTTGGTCAAACAACGAATAACATTGCCGAGTATAGTACAGTGATTGAGTTATTGTCTGAGTCCATATCATTTGGGATTCAGAGTTTGATTGTGAGGTTGGATTCTGAACTTGTTGTATTACAGCTTAACAGAGTTTATGCCATTAGAAATCCAGTGTTGTTACGGTTATTTTTGAGAGTTCGTCTCTTGGAACGTGAATTTTACTACATTGAATATCAACATATTCCAAGACATTTAAATACATTAGCAGACGTAGTTTCTTCTAGTATGATAAATCGACATTTGCAGTAATCAAAATAGTAAAACAAATAACATTCATAACATGTATACAGATAGCCGGTAAAAAGTGACATATCATAGATAGAAATGTTTTCAAAAAATATACATCGTCTTTGATCATAGGTTGAAAACACCTTATGATCAGCAAAATGATAACACAAAAAGTCAAAAATATGAGTCTACAACACGATCATCCCATCACTGATGGTGATCACGATAAGAAACCACTGCCCGAGCCACCCTACATAGAAACCTCCTAAAAGGTCCTGGAACACCAATCACATATCTCTGCAATCTGAGTGGAATATCATCTATGTTTGTCTCGAGAATATCTAGAGTCAATCGCTCTAGATGATGCTCTAAATCAGTCAGGATTTCCGCTAATTGGCCTATAGGGGCTGGTGCGGCTGCAACTGGTTGTTTTATTTCATAGGGTTGGAGATGGGCTGGTTGCCGTGGGCCCACATCTGTATTCAACAAAATTTTTGGTTATTATTTAACAAGACGATCAAAATTTTTTTTTTTTAGAAATTAGAATTCGTTGAAAATGATTTTACCTGAGTCATCCCACTGTTGCCCTGCTGGGAGAGTCATCTCCCGGTCGCCACGAAAATCTATCCCGGCATACGGAAAGTCCTTAATAACAAAAAGTTGGCGGTCCAACCAACGAAAATATGAAGAAGGAAATCGAACAATCTCAGCGCCCTCAATACCATGACAGGCCATAAGTGCAAACCAACGAACCATCCTTGGTTCTCTAGGTCGACCGGCATCAACAGGGATACTCTATGGAGCTAGCATAGGAATCCTCTTTAGAGCAAAGGAGACGACGATGGATCCATATCCAAAGTTATTCAGTTTCCCATTTTTTTCTCTAGTTAGCTGGCCTTTTACGTTAGCCAACACAGCATCACACCAGTTGAAAATAGTGTCGCGAAAACAGTCCACAGCAATGCGCATCTGAGAACCGGTAGCTACATGCAATGCTGCACTCCCACACAGCCTGGTGACAGTAAATGCAATAAATTTCAGCTCAGGATGGATGATAGTTTTTATATCGATCCATTTGTCTCTAGGGTCTGCTTCATTATTACAAAATTCTTGTTGAAGACTAGCGACAGCCTGGCCACCTGGCCTAGTCCCAAACAAGGAGAGTTGTTCGCCCCTTTTGGACAAACCAGTCAAGAAATAAATGTCCTCCAGCTCGATTTCGAGCTAGTGGCTGCCGATAATGAAACACTAGTCCTGCATGTTCCACCTATTTACCAGCCATGTCAGGAGCTCTACCTGTGCTCTCATGCCTTGGATGGCCTAGAATTTATATATACCGCATGCTCTTAATGCTTGCATTGTGGGAAAATGGAGCATTGTGGCATCATCCACGTCCTCGTGTTCATGTTCTCTCCAAATCAACATCTTGTTAATCTTACAATGCATAAAAAGATAGATTAGTACAATCTAATTTGAAAAATTTTGTGCGACAAAAGAGAAATTTGAGTTTAAATTTAAAATGCGCGGGGACTACACTTAAAATTTGTAAACAGTGCGTAGGAACGCACATGTTCTTCAAAGAAAGTGTGGACCCATGATTTTTTTCCTTCTAGGAAAAAGTCAGGGTCCGCAGGTACCATGTGTGTCACCTGCGGACCCCCGCGGGCGATTTTTGAACCATATTTTTCCCTTAAAAATGAAATTTGAAGCCTAAAAATGAATTGTAAACGGATGAAATGCAAGATTAAGAGGTCGTGGATTACCTAGGACTGACGGTTCTCGATTTCGACGGACGGATTTTCCATAATCTTCACAGGAACATTTTTTTTACCCAAAAGCTTCTACTTTTCACTCCAAACTTGAACAGTAAAAATGAAGTTGAAAAAGTCCTTTTTATAAGTTTTTTCGAATAGATGAATTTTTAATTTATTTATTTTTCACTTTAAAAAGGGTATTTTTGAAGCATTTTTACTTATTTTAAACAGGTATGTGCAATGTTTCAAGTTTTTGTGCAGAAATTGGATTTTTCAGGAGAATTGATCATTTTTCAACAAAGAGCATAATTTTATCACTTTTTCGGACTCTTTCAAAAATTCATGAAAAAGCGAAACATTGGAGTCCTCTTTTAAGCCCTTTTCAGACTCTCTAAATATGAAAAGATCGCTGAGTACTTGATCGTTCGAACTCATTAAAGTAAATGAATGATCGTCCCTTCAGTATAAGTTTACCCCTTTTACGGACTGAAATTGACTATTTATGAAAAAGGTATACGTTGACTAATTACGGTCAATAGAGTTCTCTCCCGAATTATTTTATCCTTTTTCGGGCCTGAGAGACTAAATTTACGAAAAAGTACCCCCGTGGACTTTTCTTATGTTTTTTCTTCTGACTCCCTAAAAATGCAAAACACCGAGTTTCTCCTATACTGGACTCGTTAAAATTTAACAATAAAGGACCTGTTTAATTTTCAACAGGAACGAACCACTCCTTCTTAGGGTTCGAATCTTAAACTAAGTTGGACTCATCCGAAGGATGAGCTTATAAACAAGCAAATGTTATCCTCCTCAAGCTTGTAAAAAATAAAGAGGTACTTGCGAGAAATGGTGGGGGAAAAGAGAGGAAAATGGGCATATTTGTTGTATTTTGATTCTTCAAAAATTCAGTTGACCACTCTTGAACACGACACTTTTATTCACCTGGGTTGGGAAATCCCTTGCTTAATATTTAATCGAACCTCATTTGAAAGTCTTCATCCTGTTTCTGGGTATTAGGTTTGGGTCAATTGTTACCAAACCATCTGCAGTGTTGTTATGTGTTTAAGAGGACAGTTTAAATAAACCATTCATCTGCAAAATATCTGTCATCCATTTTGACCATCCCTGAGTCAGTCCTTGCCAATATATTTTCAAAAATTGATCTATGATTTTGTGTTGTGGGCTTGGCTACAACAGATCGCTTTCTATCGATGAAAATTCATTATCTGGGAAGTTGATCTAGAAATCGTCAGTACCTTGAAATTTACATCCCTTAATGGCAGGTTTCTCACCTTCGACGACAGGTTGCATCATTGACCTTCGATCAAATGATTCCGTGACATGTTCGAATTCAACTCACTCATTCACATTTCATGGATTGTACTGGGTACTTTGAGAGCCATTGGCATTACTGGTGGTTACTCTCACACTTGTTAACAGTTTACATCATTGATTGGTAATCAAGTGGTTTCTACCATGTTCGACTTTGACACATTCATTCGCATGGATAGAATCGTACTAGTTCGAGACGCGAAAATCAAGACCCTGGATCTAGTTTCTACCATCCAAGCTGCGAGGAATTTTGTTATCATTTATACAATAGACTATTTATAAATAGATGGCTGCGTCCATACTGTGTCTACATATGTCTATACTGTGATGTACTCAAAATCATTCCTGTATCAGGACAATTGAATCAATTTTAGTTAGTTTAATATGAGTATGGGAATGCCTACCTCAGTGATGATACATATACATATATATTTTGCATTGAATGTTTTTATAGGTGCTGACTGGGGTGTCCACAAGATGATCCTTGAAATGATAAAGCACTGCACTCTTCATATATGACAGACTCCAGCATCATCTATTCCAGAATTTGCACTTTAGGGGGCAATCTGTTACACTGAAAATTGTCATCCTGACATTCTGCCATGTGTATGAGCTCATTATTACTCATACTTCTCCCTTTTTCAAGTCTAACATATCAGTTCCTCATGTCAAGCCTTCAAAATCAGAAAAAGTTCCTAAAAGTCTCCTAAACTTTGGTATCGCACTTTCTGGCTATCTTGCCTGCGGTCCCGCACCCAATGTTCAACTTGCCTGCATTTCTGAACGCACTTTATCTTTGTTATAGGTGCGGATCCCTGTAAGATTAAAAAGGCGCAAGTAAAATCCCAAAAAGCTCAATTAAAGTAAATTCTGGAAGCTTCTAGAATGAATTTTGTGGTGGCAGAACCGCTCTTGTAAGGTGCATGAATCCCTTACCTTATGGAGCTAACCCCTTGATGTGAGGAGCTTATCCCTTTGAAGGAGGATTCTATCCCTTCATGCTTGGAACAAAAAACCTCCTCTTGTCCACTATAAAAATAGGCATTGGGTAGCCTCAAATGGAGTTCAAGCTTTTAGAATATTTGAAGTTAAGTGTTGTTAAGATTTAGACTCAGTTAACTAAGGCTTTTGTGAGGAGAGATTACATACCTCTATTTGTCTTAGTTGGAGGAGGCAAAACTTGTCAAAGTAAAGGAGACTCCTGCTTCGGACCCCGGAAAGTCCTGTGCAACATCAAGGCTCAAGTTGTAAGGATTTTCTTCTTTTGAAATTAATACAAATATACTCATTTTTCTCAATAAGCTTTCAATCAATGGTTTATTTCATAGATTCCTTGATCACTATGATAAGCATGGTTTATGATGATTTCTATACAGGTGCTATGTGATATTTTGCTTGTTTGTGACTGCAGGTTTATGAGGAAAACTCCTTCAAGCGCACGAAGGAAAACAACGACTTCAAACAAGCACTGGACAAACGGTAAGTCTTTGACATCTCTAAAGCTTTTTGTAAACCTTACATGCTTAGAGAAAGATTAGTATGTTTGGCTGTTTGTTGCTAGATACTTTTAGTACTAGGGAGATCGGTCTTGTCCACAAGACGGATTAATCCACACAACAGTCATATATAAAATATTGATATTTATTCCAAAAGGGTGATAACATGGAGCTAGGTTACACTTAAAAATAACTCAATCGAGCATTTAAACAAACTCTTGGTCGAGCTCCTATGTAAACCTAGGTTAGAAGCTCAATGGAGCCTTAAAGATGGAAATTTTAAAATTTATCTAAATATCAATAATGATATGCAAACTTTAAAACTGTAAGTATTTGATAGTTAGAAAAAAAAACTAAATTTAATTACTAATTACATTTGAATAGGTAATTAACAATGATGTGAATTAATTTGTCATTATATTTCTAAGGTTTTAGTATATAGATTTGAAAAATGATTCTATTCCACTTGCAATTGAAATTGTTATATTGTTATATTTATAATTTAGTAACTTAAAATTTAGTTTTTACTATGATTTGAAATTTGAAATTTTATAATTTAAATAATAAATTGATTAAACATAAGAAAGTTTATCAATTTTTTTTTAATAAATACTATAATTGTTTATATGAATAATTGTAACTCCAAAATGCAATTTTGATGACGTTGGAAATGTATATTTTTCCTTCTTCCATAATCATATCTATTAAAATCAAAATTGTATACATGTGTGCGCACTAATATTCACCTGTTTAGTAAAAAAATGAGTGCAGTAATAAGTTCAGTAAAAAATGAGTGTAGTAATAATTAAACCGCTTTAGGAAAAAAGTGAGTGTAGTAATAAGTTTAGTAAAATAATGAGTGTAATAATAATTAAAGTAGTTGTCATAGTTGTAAGTTATAATTAATATAGTTGTAATAGATGCAATGGTATGGTATTTGCTGTTATAAATCTCTCTCAACATTGAAAATATGATTACACTCAATTTTGTCTTCATTCTGCACAAGTGTGAAGTATATATAGAAATTTTTACTCTTTCTCAACCTTGAAAATATGATTACACTCAATTTTGTCCTCATTCTGCACAAGTGTGAAGTATATATAGAGATTTTTATTCGTGGCTTAACTTTGCAATATATATTTTTAAATTAATTAAAACATAAGAAAATCATAAAATTTAAAACATTATTTGACTAATTGAATTTAAGTAATTTAGATTTAAATGTTCCTATGAAATTATTTTTAAAATAATAACATTATAAAGTTTAGTTTTTATTTATTTATTTAATATACTATGATTTATTTTTATTCAAAATTTCTAAATAAAAAAATATAAAATGATTAAATATAAAAATATGCTATATTTAAAATCAAAACAATAAACAAATTATATTTTATTGAAAGTTATCTATATATTATTATAATTATATTTTTGGTAAAATAAAATAAAATTTGGTTTTATAATTAAGGAAAGTTAGAGTTTGGAATATATTTGAATATTTATAAAAACTACATTTGTGTAATAAATAAAATTTATAATTTGGTTAAAGATAAGTATTGAAGGTTTCATTTTTTTTCTTTTTTCTTTTTTTTAGATAATTATGATAGCTCAATTAGGGGTTGATCGAGGGTTCAAGCTATTTGAAATTTGAATTTCAAACACTCAATCCAACATTTTAAGAGTTGGATCAAGCTCTGGAGGGCATAAAAAACTGATTTTTAGCTCCTCTTCTACAGATTTATCTCCAATACCATTTTCTACCTTAGTTGACTCCAAGCAAACCCTGTATCCAATCTCTATCCAATGGCATAGGCATATGAGTTTGACATTTTCGATTTCATATGATATTTTTTATCAAATTTCTTTTAAACATAATGCTTGAAACTCTTTTGGACAATTTCAAAGGGGTTGAATAAAAAATAAGTAACACTCTTTTCTTTTACCAGTGCTCTTCAAAGAGGTACTTTTGGTTTTCCAAGTTATTTAAAGAGTTGAAAAAACACTTATGTAAACACGTGTCTCCAAAATGTAATTGAAATATTACTTTTCCGAATTTGAAAAATAAAAAAAAAATATAATTTTGCATTAACAAAAAAATTAATATGAAAAACTTAGTTCTCTTTGTGTAGATCACACACACACACACACACAAATTTGCAAGGACATATATTGCATTTAATGGAAAATTGAGAAATTATATGACACTAAGATTTTTTGCAAAAAATATCATTAAGACAACACCATAATTCTCCACATATTGTACTTTTACTAGGAATCAAAATTAGCAATGGTTATATGAATTTTGAGAGCTTCAATATGATAAAAGAGGAAAATCATGAAATTTCATTGTCACATTCTGCCCAAAAGTGTAACCCATCTTCTTGCATTCACCCAAAAGTAGTTATTCTCTTTCCTCTTTTTAATTAAATTGGTTAATTAAAAAATATTATATGACAATTGCCATATAAAATGAATTATAATTTTTTTGGCATGTGATATTGTAACAAATTTTATTTATAAGTTAACAATTTCCATAATAGAATAGAGTAGATATTTATTGTTAAAAATATTATTAAGTATATTTTTAAATATATACCTGTGTAATACCCCTCCCTTAAAAAATTCCATAAAAACATATATATATTTACATGAGTGAAGAAGAAATATTATCAACCATTTCCATCCAGAAATCGGTGGGAAGTTTAACCAGTTTTTCATAACAACCTTACATTCATTTTTCAAAAAGGAAAAAACAAACAGACAAGATTTCGAGGGGGATGAATGGAGGGAGGCTGAAGATCATAAGGCTTCCGAGTGGTTACGAGCCATGTATGGAATGACTGATAACTACCATACTTTCGGTTCCAGTAAAAATGAGTGGAGAGAAGTCCTTTGGAACGATGGTGTATGCCGTAGAAATTGACTCTCTTGTGTGTTGGGGCGAGGCATGGATTACACACATTAAATATGTTAGTGACTACACGTTTAAAAAACCCTTGTGCGATCTGTAGAGCGGAGCATATCAAGAAATATTAGAAATCCATGTTGGTTGTAAATACAACGGAAGATTTGCATTTTGAAGCATGTCCCATTGTTCCACATTGTGAAAAATGCGCACAATTAGGTCAAGAATTGCCCATTAAAAATCTGCGGGTTTGAATGAGGCAAAAGTACATATAAGTTAATTGTGGTATTTTTTTATTGAAAATGTTTTCATAACTTATGTACATAAAAATTAGTCGCCATATTCTCTTTTATAAACTTAAGGGTAGATTCTTTTATTAGTAACCTTGCGAATAATTGTGAAGTTCCAATATATCAGATTTCTTAGGGGTTGGTGTGTAAAAGGATTGTGTAGCTCTCTCATTGTCTTGGAAGAAGTTACATGATAATTTTGTGGAAGAGGTTATATGAGAATTTTGTGAATAATCTAGTTTTATCTTCGAAAAGAATATATAAGAACCTTGCATATAAGCTTTGTTATTTCATTAAAATATTGCATGTATACATGTGTATATCTTACTAAGTTTTTGAATTTTTTTTCTTAATTTATGCACAACAAAAAGTAATTTAGGTATGTTTTGTTGGAAAGAAAACTCATTTGAATCTTGCACACAAAAGATTAAAGAAATCATGAATTTTTTTATGAAAAGAATGTATGTTATATGTGTGTGTAAAATATAAGTAACCTTATATATATGTGTGTGTGTGTGTGTGTTTGTGTATTGCACATGCAGCTTATATAAGAAAATATAGGATGTGTGCTCTTTTTTTAAAAATGGAATGAATTTCATATAGAGATGGTGTATGAAATAATAAGAAATCCAAGTTATTTTTTTGAAAATGAATATAGATTAAAGAGGGTAATTGGTGGAATATTTTCATGGGCATTGAAAAAGAAAAGATAAAAGTTAATTAGATTAATTTTTCTTGGAAGGGTTTTCATAAATCTGTATGCATATATTACCCATGTTGTTTATTTAAAGACTGCAAGGATTGTGCATTAAATGTTAAGAACCAATATTATCTCTCATAATTTCATTTTAAAAGAGATTGAAACTATTATTGTGTGGCTTTGATGCAACCATAGGCCACAAATATTCACTTATTCAGAGTTAGTGGAATTAACACCACGTCTAACCACATCATGCACATTTAAAATCAATTGAAAGCAGAAGCTTATCCATAAGTGGCTCTCAGGTTTTAACTCAATAATAAAAACCCTTAATTTTACCTTGTCACCCCAACATAACATTAATTCATACACACCTTCACTTATACAATTAATTCATGTCTGGGTTATGGCCCACATAGTTCCTTATTATGCACACCAGATAATACATACATACTTTAGCAATCAATATCGCTTAACTCTATAATAGAACCCACATAAGCTTAATTCACTTACATACACAGGGAACAGGGTTCCAGGGTCCTGCCATCCATAGACCAATCACAATGTGTCGCAATTGCTTGCCTGCAGTTTACCACTCTGTTGATAGCATTAAACCATAAGATTGGTGATGAGCGCTAATGTGCAATTACAACACGTGGCTCCTCCCATCGCATCGCATCCTTCAGTGCTTACTGCATCGCATTACAAATTATCTTTGTTACCTTCCGAAGTATTTAACGCTAAAGTTTAAAACCACTGATGCACGATGTTGTGCAGTGCCGACACGTGGCATCTCCCTTTCGCCGCATCGCAAGTTATTCAGTTTATCTTGCGAACTCCTTGACTTATAAACTTAGTCATCACCGATGCGAAATAGCGCCAAGCCGACACACATCCACTTCATACTTTCACAACTTACTCTGCGAAGCCATTTTAATCGTTCATCTCTTGTTGTTGACTTGATCATGACTGTTCAATCTACCTCTTTGGAAATATCTACGTGTTCCCTGCCTTTGTCGATTCCTCTGATTTATGCCACTATGCTGCTCTGTTTTCTTCTTGCTACTCCTTCTTCCCTCATTCAGAATTATTCCATTCAAATCTCTCTTGAGCTTTTCTTCTGTCTTTAAAGGTGTTGATCTCTCCTGAGCTTCCTCTTGCTTGATTCTTGATTTGTTTCTTACTCAACCTATACACGCATCTATTAAATCCATACTGGAATCACACATATTCTACCTAGCTGTTAAGTCTTTTATCACTTAGAAATACTTTAAACATTCAATTTGAATTCATTCATCATGGTCTATCAAACAGAAACCATAAATTCACAGTTACGGATCACTCAACATTTAAAAGGAATAACACACACATTCACAATGAATTCAATTTCCTTATTCATTAAATAAATGTATAGATACAAATAAAAACTTGTTTTACAATCTAGCTTTGGCCTGATCTGCCTTTACATGGCCCTTTTCTCTTCCTCCCTTTCTATATGCTCGTAGGCTTACAATTAAGCTTCCTCTCTAAGGATCTTATCTATATTTTTTCACTGTTTGTGCCTTTGAGGCTTTAAAATTATATACAAAAGGTTCTATAATCAATTTTGGTTCAGATCTATAGGTTTCTCAACAAAATCCTAAGAATCCTCTACGTCCTCAATTAATTCCTAAAATCTCTTCTTTATCCCTTGAGGAACTCAACATTCAACTAAATCTTAAGGATCCTCCATAAATCATGAACTACTTTCTAATCTAAGATTTACGATATTTTATAATATCTCAAGCCACACCAATCACTCATCAATCACTCATGTTATCCTACATTCGAGAACATTTACAAATATGCCTCTCAATAATTAATTAAATCCCATTCTAAATGTCTCACATAAATCACTCAAAATATTGAAAATTACATTAATTAAATACTTAAGAAATCAACTCTTTTGAAAAACATAAGACCCCCTAGATTCCACTAAATGTACACATTTTCAGAACCATGATGCTCCTCCATCAGAATCCCAAGGTAGAAAATAATCATGATCTCCAGATCATGTGTCTTTAATGTTGTCCTCCTAGATCCTAGACTTTGTTCTGTAATTTTTCTTTGGTTGTCTCTCTTCTTTTCTGATGTTTTTCTGTTACTGTTTGTTGTTTTTCTCCAAGCCTCCATACTTTATGCTACATTGCCCCATTGGCTATGCTCTCAGAGTCTATTGTTGTCTTTCTCTTGCTGCTTCTGCTTTGATTTCTTGCTGTTTTCTTCTTTTGAGACACCTTCATCATTAACCTTATTATTCTTTCAATCTCTATGTCCAATTTATCTTCTGATTGGTAATCACTCTGCCATTTATTGCTTCTTCTTTTTCCAGCTCTTCTTACTTCAATTTCTGCTTTATCACTTAAAATTACTCCATTTATTGCTGCAAATATTGTTCTAGACATTACTACAAATATTACTTCGGACATTGCTACCTCCCAAACTTCCTGAACGTATCTTAAGATATCTCCCTCTGCAACATCCCTCTTCTACTCACTACCTGAAATTTTACTTTCAAAAAATAAATTGTCCTCCAATTCCCTTTGTACTTTTCTCATCTTGAACACATCATCAATATACTGTTCATAAATTCCAACATATTTTTCTTCCTCTTCCTTGAAAACCCTCAGTGATTGTCCTTCAATTCCTTCACTGATTTTGATAGTCAATTTAGCTTCTTCAAGCACGGTATCTTCATGCTTTACATATTCCTCATCATTATGTCTTACCTGGAAACTTCCAGTATTCTTTAGTTCTAAAACTGACTCTCCTTCAACTTGAAACATGTTTTCCTCATTTTTATCAAAACTTGTAATCATAAAAAAATTATAAAAATTAAAAATATAAGGTCTCATTTCCTTTTCCTTCTCTTGCAACATCTCAGTATGTTTCTCTAATTTTTCCTCTAACTCTTTTGTCAGCACATCAGTATGCTAATTTAAATTCTCCAAAGAGCTCACGAGACTGCCCAGTAATATCTCCTCCATATCATCTATCTGCTCTGGTTCACAATAATGAACTCCTTCCTCCGGAATGTCATTTTTCTGAACTCTTATTACCATTCTTACATCCTTACTCTCTTCTTTATGATTTCCATTCATGAAAAATTCTTTGTCTTCCTTCCTCAACAATTTATCCTGAGTATATATCCTCTTCTTTTCCAACTTTTTTCTTTGAAGGCCTAACTTTCTATATAACTCAATAATTTCAATTGGAGTAGAATTTGGAAACTTCACATAGTTTTCAATACCTTCACTTGTTGTTGACCCATAATCAAATGGTCCTTCTTCCTCTGCTAAATCTAAATCATCATGTTTAAAAATTCCAAACTCATTAGGCACAATAAAAACCTTTTCTTCATCTTCATTTCTTAACTCATATATGCTATTCCAATCTTCACTGTTACCAACTTGAATATTCTGCTGCATATTTCCATGAGACCTCTCTGTCTCCTTTTGTTTTTGAGATCTTGGTATCTCAGAGTTAGTTAGAATAGATTTCAGATTCTTCTCCCTATTTTTAACAAAATCTAAAGTTTTTTCATCATCCTGTGATATACCTGCAAGCAGACACCAATCATTAGTTTTAAAATACAAGACCTTTCGGTCTCGTTTAATGCTTCAAGCACCAATCTTTCACAATGTACTTTATGGTTTCTAGTAGATCCTCTTTTCTGTGACTCAACTACTTTGAGTCTCTCCTTCTCTAACAAGTCAATATGTCTCTTCTCAAGTTCTATGAACTCGTTTATAAATTTGACATTCCATCTTTTTTGCAACAGGTTTCATCTAACCCGTTTCCTCATTCTACATCCATGTCTTTGGTATTCATTCTCTTTCTCTTGTAGCCATCCTTGTAGTACCTCCAACTGTACTATAATCACTGCAAGATTTCTCTCTCTCTCCTCATTACTCATCTTACCCTTATGGAATTCTCTAGAACCCCTTCTATGACCCTCCATGGCCATCTTCCTCATGATCTCATCCATGCTCGATTGGTGATCTGCAACATAACCTTGTCTTGTAGCAATATCCTCTTGCTACTCAATACACTATCAGGCTTCCTCTCTCAGCTTGATATATTCCTAGGTATTATCTCTCTATTGGTTCACTCCCTTGAACCTTTTAGAGCTTCGCTGCTCCTATGGCTTCTGCACTCAGTTACCTCTCTCATTTCTTCCAACGTCTAGTTGGATAGGTTCATTGACATCATCATCAAAACTCTGCTTGTTCTTGCATACAATCATCAAACATCTTCATAAAATTTCTTTCAATCAATAATTCATCATTAATTAACTGAAAACATGAAGACCATACCTCACTGTCAATTTTATGAACACATGTTGCTGTTGCAATTTCTCTTTTCTGTCCTTCAAAAATCTGATCTACTTTCTCCCAAAGTAGATTTTCCTTCTATCCATTTACTCAATCAGATTTAGATCTGATTCTTCCCTTCGCTTCTGCTGCGCCACTATGATTCTCTGAAAGCTCTTCCCATTTTGTTCTCTTCAAAGAATTCTTGCTGTCTTGATTTCATAAAAACCTGTCCTCCTGTCACAAATTTGTTATGCAAATTATAAAATAAAATAATTCCACAAGTTCTGAATTATATTGAAAGGACAAATCCACTCTGATTTCTCTTCTGTGGAGCATACCTGCTCTAAATTTCTCCCAAAAGAGCTTTTTCTCGCTCTGATACCAAAATATGCAGCCAAAGGCCGCAAATATTTACTTATGCAGAGTTAGTGGAATTAACCCCATGTCTAACCACATCATGCACCTTTAAAATCAATTGCACGCGAAGCTTATCCATAAGTGGATCTCGAGTTTTAACTCAATAATATAAACCCTTAATTTTACCTCATCACCCTTCATAACATTAATTCATACACACCTTCACTTATACAATTAATTCAGGTATGGGGTTATGGCCCACATAATTCCTTATTACGCACAATGGATAATACATAGATACTGTAGCAATCAACATTTCTTAACTTTATAACAGAACCCACATAACCTTATTTCACTTACATACACGTGGAACAGGGTTCCAGGGTCATGCCATCCATAGACCAATCACAATGCGTCGCAATCACTTGCCCACAGTTTACCATTCTACCAATAACATTAAACCATAAGATCAACGATGAGCGCTAATGAAAAATTACAACATATGGCTCCTCCCATCACATTGCATCCTTCAATACTTACCGCATCACATCGCAAATCATCTTTGTTACCTTGCAAAGTATTTAACACTAAACTTTAAAACTGTCGATGCGCAATGTTGTGCAGTGCCGACATGTGTCACCTCCCTTTCATCGCATCACAACTTTCGAATGTTATCGCATCACAAGTTATTCAGTTTATCTTGCGAATTCCTTGACTTATAAACTCATTCATCACCAATGCAAAATAGCGCCAAGCTGACACACGTCCACTTCATACTTTCACAACTTACTCTGCGAATCCATATTAACTATTCATCTCTCGTTGTTGACTTGATCATGATCGTCCAATCCACCTCTTTGGAAATCTCTAAGTGCTCTCTGCCTTTTTCAATTCGTCTGCTTTATGCCTATCTACTGCTTTGTTTTCTTCTCACTACTCCTCCTTCGCTCGTTCAGAATTATTCCATGCGAATCTCTCCCGAGGTTTTCTTTTGTCTTTAAAGAGGCTGATCTCTCCTGAGCTTCCTCCTGCATGATTCTTGATTTTTTTCTTACTCGACCTGTACATGCATCTATTAACTCTAAACTAGAATCACATAGATTCTACCCAGTTGTTAAGTCTTTTATCACTCAGAAAGACTTTAAACATTCAATTTAAATTCATTTATCAGGGTCTATCACACATAAACCATAAATTCATGGTTACGGATCACTCAGCACATAAAAGGAATAACACACACAATCACAATGAATTCAATTTCCTCATTCATTAAATAAATGTAGAGATACAAATAAAAACCTATTTTACAATCTAGCTTTGGCCTGATCTGCCTTTACATGGCCCTTTTCTTTTCCTCCCTTTCTGTATGCCAGTAGGCTTACAATTATGCTTACTCTCTAAGGATCTATCTATATTTTTTCACTGTTTGTGCCTTTGAGGCTTAACAATTATAAACAAAAGGTTCTGTAACCAATTTTGGTTTAGATCCATAGGTTTCTAAAAAAAATTCTAAGAATCCTCTAAGTCCTCAATTAAATTCCTAAAATCTCTTCTTTATCCCTTGAGGAACTCAACATTCAACTAAATCCTAAGGATCCTCCATAAATCATGAAAAAATTTCTAATCTAAGATTTAAAATATTTTAGAATATCTCAATCCACACCAATCACTCATCAATCACTCATGTTATCCTACATTTGAGAACATTTACAAATATGCCTCTCAATAATTAATTAAATCCTGTTCTAAATGTCTCACATAAATCATTCAAAATATTGGAAATTACATTAATTAAATACTTAAGAAATCAACTCTTTTTAAAAACATAAGACCCCCTATATTCTACTAAATGCACACATTTTCAGAACCTTGATGCTCTTGCATCAGCATTAGATTTTAAGTTGTTAAAAAAAAATGCACAAAAAAAGATAAATGAACCATGATAGATTGCATAGAAAAAAAATAATATTAAGTTTTATTTTTCTTGGAAATAAATATGTATATATTCATTTTTCTATTCTTTGGAAAGAATTCTTGCATGTGATCCTTGCACATAAGATACATAAATACATACCATTTCTTGAAAAGGAAATATGTTGTATTATTTTTCTCTTGAAATAATATTCTTTTGCAAAAGAACAAGTATTGCATATAATTAATTTTATATTGGAGAAGAACATGTAGTTTTATGCAAGTGTGATAGTTATTATGTCAATTCCTTTTAGAAATATGATTTTTTCATGCAAGTATAATAATTATAATGATATTTTTCGTGGAAAAGGTTATGTTTTTTTTTTTTCTAAGTTATGCTACTTCTATTATATCTTATAGAACAAAATGTTACAGGTCGCATCTTGTGGAGTGAACAAGTTTATTCCAGAGGGAAGATTCAAGAGTTTTCTACCAAGTGTTGGACTACCCCTGATGGGGAAACTAGTCCTTAGAGTCCAAAGAGAGATTTCTGCCCATAGTGGGAAACCAACATATGCAATTTTCAAAATTAAACAAGAAACCCATAGAAAACAATTTCTAAACATGAGCATGCCATGGAAGGATGAAAAATAGATCCTAAGGATGACCTGCATGCTTGTTGCTGGAGGTTGGTACCTCTTCCAATATTCTGCACACATATTCTCCCTCTTCCATCCCTTGGCTCAATGCGTGTTCAGCTAGTTGAGGATGTGGCGAAGCTGGGAGGCCACGTTTCACCGTAGAGTCGTCAAGCTAGGAGGCATCAAGCTTATTGGTATGATTCGAGAAGCTACCAGGGTCCTGGTCCGGGTTGCCTTCAATGTCCACGTCCAGGTTGCCATCGCTTTTACCATTGGAATCACTGGAATCACTGCTCCCACTGGAGGTGCTTTGCACAGGGAGGGCTTTCACCTTGTGAGGGATGAAAGCAGGCTAAGGGGAAAAGGTGGATTTACAGGCTCACTTCTTGCTATAGGAGGTGGAGGGGAGCGGAGCCGGGGGGGGGGGGTGGAGAGCTGCAAGGAAATCTGGGGGTTCAAAATGACAGGGGGGAGCTATCGAGCTCATTCTAGTCGATGGAGAGGTTCAGGTCGCAGCCATGGGGAATCGACAGAGGAGGGCAAGGAGGACGAGAGGGCAGGCTACGCCCCCAGCTATTCTACATCTCAATCTATGGCATCGAGGCATGATTTTCCAGGGTGGGGAGTCACCTGACTAGATGGGGGTCAAGGCGTGCTTTAGAGGAGGATTGCTGCTAGAACGAGCACATAGCTTGGGTGGGTGAAGGCTATGCACCAGAGGTGGAGGAACGAGAACATAAAGATGCAATGAGAACATACGGGCAGGTTGAAATGAGGAGGAGAAGGCCAGGGTGACGGGATTAAAGGCCATAGCGGGCAAGGTAAATGCAGAGCAAGCTTGGTATGTCAAAAGGAGGGTGGCAGAGGGTGTAGTAATGGCACCCTCACGCCAATATTTAACGTGGTGTGACTTCCCAGGGCTGAGCACGTGGAGCCGCCGTGTGTTCTCCCACATGGTTGCCCCATGGCCCATCAGTTTGCTATCGATCACCCACATCTGGGGGCAGAAAAGGTTATGGTTGTGTGCTAGAATAATAACTATTATGGGAAAGATTATGTATTCACATTGTGTATTTCTATGAAAGAATAATAGTTGTAGTGCTAATTTCTTGCAGAGGGGTATATGTTTAATTTTTATAGATTCATTGAGGAATATACATGTATTGCATGCATAAGGAATAGTCAAATTGTGATAGGCTTACTGAAAACAAATATTTCTTTACATGCATGCAAATAGAGCTATTGTGTTAGATTTTTTTAAAAGAGAAATACGAATTTGCGTGCAGAAAAGAATAATTATTATGTTATACCTTGGAAAGGAAAACAAGTAATTGCATGCATAATAATAATAATAACAATATTTATTGTATTGCAAAGATTACATATTTTAAATATTACTTAGTTACACACACAAAGAAAAGTTGAGGGACTAAGTTTCTTTGAATAGTTGAGGGACTAACTTTCTTTGAATATGATTTATCTAATTACGTGCCTGGAATTTTTTTTTGAGATACTAGTATCCTTTAAATGAATGGTTACAGTGGTTTTCTTTTGGGAAAGAACATGTGTTTGTGCGAGAAGAGTCATTGTAATGTGGTTCTTATTTTGACATGTCTTAATAATTATATGCTTATAATGAATGTATGTGCAGTGTTGTTAGAGGAAGCATGTTGTGATATTTTATTTACATTTCATGGATGCACATGAATAGATTTTGGAGAATCATTATTAAATATTTATTATTATTTGATAAATACTCTATGTAATCTTGATATTGAAGTTTTCTGATGACAAAAATAGCAGGAAATGATGATGACTTGTGCAAATGATAGATTGTGTATAACATTTTGGAAGGTAAATAACTAATGGTCCATGAAGATGAGTGTGAGCTACAGGATGGTCCATTGATAGAAAAAACATACCAAAAATATATAAATATTGAATATTATGGGTAAATGATATCATGATGATTGTAATATTTTTTAGCTAGATATGCTATATTTAAAAAAAATTTCTTTGTAATATTTTATGACAATGGTTAAGGGATGGAATCCATTATAATCCATTGAGTGAGGGGTGAACACCCTCACGAGCATTTGATAATAAAATTAAACATTTGTTGTTTTTCACCCTATGGGGTTTCTAGGGTATATAAATGTTCAATGATGTGATTTATTATTGTATCAGTTTGATGATGTTGATTCATTTCATGATGTGATCATAATATCAAGTATGTGATAAAATAATCTGGTTAATGGAACCCTGAGATTGATGCAAGGTTACATCAAACAGTTTATGGGTCAAATCGCGAAGTTGGGAAACAATTTTTGGTGGATGGTTAGAATTCGGGAGAAATTTTTAATTTCTTGGCCGAGAAAAAAGTCAACTAAATTTCTCGGCCGAGAGTTTTCAAAATTCTTGTCCGAGAGATTTTAAATATTTCAGACGAGAGTTTGGTTGGGTTTAACATGAGTTAAAATTCTCTCGGACGAGAGTTATGCATTTTCTCGTCCGAGAGTTGTGGTCACAAAAACTCTCGGGAAAACTTTTCGGACGAGAGTTTTTAAACTCTCATCCGAGAGTTGAACTTTTCGGACGAGAGTTGGAGAAACTCTCAGATGAGAGTTGAAAAAACTCTTGTCTGAGAGTTTCTCCAACTCTCGTCCGAGAGTTTTATATATTTTGAGTTAAGAGTTTACTTTCATAATTTTGAGTATGGCGTGTTTATATATTCTGAGTTCAAAGTTTACTTTCACGTGGATATTAATAACATACACTATTAGTGTACACCAACTTTAGATAAGTCATATAAAGAGTATGGTGTGTTTATATATTTTGAGTTCAGAGAGTTTTCTTTCGTAA
Source organism: Pinus albicaulis (assembly GCA_034641835.2). Lineage (NCBI taxonomy): Eukaryota > Viridiplantae > Streptophyta > Pinopsida > Pinales > Pinaceae > Pinus > Pinus albicaulis. The sequence goes on along the minus strand of CM076584.1, from coordinate 1,262,755,154 downwards.
TTTTGTAAATATGAAATGACGTGGATATTAATAAGATAAGTCATGTGTTTATATATTTTGAGTTCATAGAGTTTACTTTCGTAATAGTGTAAATATGAAATCACGTGGATATTAATAACATACACTATTAGTGTACACCAACATAGATAAGTCATATAAAGAAGTATGGTGTGCTTATATATTTTGAGTTCATAAAGTTTACTTTCGTAATTTTATAAATATGAAATCACGTGGATATTAATAACATACACTATTAGTGTACACCAACTCACATACCTCATATAAAGAGTATGGGGGGCTAAGATAGATAAGTCATATAAATATAACATACACTATTGCACAAGAGTATGGGGGGCTAAGATAGATAAGTCATATAAATATAACATATATTATTACTATACACCAACTGGCATAACTCATGTAAAGAGAATGGGGGGCTAAGATAGGTAGCTCATATCTAAGAGTATGGGTAAGTCATATCACATAATTCATATAAAGAGTATGGGGGGCGAGTATGAGTATGGGGGCTAAGATAGATAAGTCATATAAATGCCACATACACTATTAGTGTACACCAACTGGCATAACTCATATAAAGAGTATGGGGAGCTAAGATAGGTAGTTCATATCAAAGAGTATGGATAAGTCATATAAAAGAGTATGGGAACTGACATAACTCATATAAAGAGTATGGGGGCTAAGATAGGTAGCTCATATCAAAGAGTATGGATAAGTCATATAAAAGAGTATGGGAGCATGGATAAAGAGTATGGATAAGTCATATAAAATATTATGGGAGCATGGATAAAAGAGTATGGGGGCTAAGATAGATAAGTCATATTAACTCATATAAAAGAGTATGGGAGCAGGTATAAAAGAGTATGGGGGCTAAGATAGATAAGTCTTATTAACTCATATAAAAGAGTATGGCTAAGATGAAGGGTTTAAGCCTAGACTAGCCATGGATTCTATGCCTTAAGAAGGGTTTAAGCATGGATTCTATGCCTAGACTGTGCATCCATGCCTTAAGAAGGGTTTAACCAGGGATTCCATGCCTAGACTGTGCATCCATGCCTTAAGAAGGGTTTAAGCCATGTCCTAAGAAGGGTTTAAACCATGCCTCAAGAAGGGTTTAAGCCATGCCTTAATATACCTTAAGAAGGGTTTAAGCCTAGACTGTGAATCCATGCCTTAAGAAGGGTTTAAGCCTAGACTGTGAAGTCATACCTTAAGAAGGGTTTAAGCCTAGACTAGCCATGGATTCCATCCATGGTTTAAGAAGGGTTTAAGCCTAGATTGTGAAATATTCCATGGATTTCCATGGCTTCTTATCCTTTTGAAGGATTCCATGGATTCCATGGCTTAAGAAGGGTTTAAGCCTAAAGGATTCCATGGATTCCATGGCTTAAAAAGGGTTTAAGCTAAGAAGGGTTTAAGGGCGGAAACGTGAAGCTCGATTACACTTTTGTGAGAATCGGGGGCAGAAATTTTTTTTCGGCAATAGTTCGGCCGAACTATATAATAGTCCGGCCGAACTTTTGAGTCCGTTTAGATTGATGGCACAGTGACGGCGCAGCAAACAGAATTTTTGCTGAAGGTTTGGAAAACCGGCAATAGGAGTTCGGCCGAACTTATTTAAAAGTTCGACCGAACTATTTTTTATAAATAAATCGCCTGCGAAAGCAGTAAGTTTACTGTTTTCATTGTTGGCGCACGATTTTTGCTGCTCTGTTGCTGATTGCCGTGTTGGTCGAGCTGTTGTTGTGTTTCTGATTGCCGCAACTGGTCGAGTTGCTGTTGTGTTTCTGATTGCCGCGTTGGTCGAGTTGTTGCTGGTCATTGTTGGCGCGCAATTTTTGCTGCTCTGTTGCTGATTGCCGCGTTGGTCGAGTTGTTGCTGTGTTTCTGATTGCCGCAACTGGTTGAGTTGCTACTGTGTTTCTGATTGCTGCGTTGGTCGAGTTGTTGCAGGTCGAGTTGTTGCTGGCCGTTGTTACGGGCGCCATCCTGAAAATCTGCCGGGTAATTCTGCTACGTCCGCCATCGTTAGTATATGTTATATTTTAGTTCAGAAAAATATAACAATTCTCCTCGTCGTCCTTTACTGATATGTATGTTCAGTTTTTAATGTAAATTATTTGATAATTTTTTTACTGATTTGTTAATTAAAAATTTGTTAGTATATGTTATATTTTAGTTGTTTTCATTTATGTTTTTCATAGGCTTCAAAGATTAGCTTGACATTTAAAAATGAAAATGCACTGAAAATTTAGCTTTTCACAGAGAAAAAAAACAACATATTTTGCATTAATAAATGAAGTCATTACATCATATAAGTTGCTCTATATCCAACCCAGAAATAGAGCTGCAATAGCCACTAAACAGGCCCTGAAAATTTAGCTTGTTTTGACAATTGTAGGGATATTGTGGCTTATTAAAACTTTCCTTGTAGTTTTCTTTATAAAAAATTGCTTATTCCTCGGAGCAAAAATTACAATAGATTTTGATGGGCAGTAACGTTGCTTCAGATTTGGGCTAAAATGGCTTATTCACGCTCTTCTATCACTGAATTAGACAGTTCAACAAAACTTCCCTTCAGTTAAAACTGAATTTCAACACAATAGCTTCAAGATTAATTGGACAGTTCAACAAAACTTCCCTTCAGTTAAAACTGAATTTCAACACAATGTTTACTGATAAATATCTGATTCAACCATAACTACTATTTCCTCTCAAAGGGGGCTGGTCTTTGAACTTTATTTGTGCTTTTTGGGTGGAACTGATCATCAGGGTGTCTGATGTCTTTTTCTGTATCATCCTACACTCGAGTTATATGCATCATTCCTGTATTCTGCTTTTGACTTTACAGATTTCCTCATATCCCATATGAGGGTCATACTGTATATTTCTGCTGATTCTGTATCTGTTTGATATGGGGTTTTTTACCACAATTGGCCCGGGCTGAGTCTTCCTTTTATCCTGTTTGGATAAACATGGGCTCTCCCTCTGTGGGTGGACATATGTAATCGGTATATAGACTGTTTTCCCCTTTTAATATACTGAAAACAGTGTTTTTTTTCTCTTGAAAAAAAAATCTTGTAATATTATGTTTTTATTCACATTTATTGTTTCCACATTGCTATTGAATTAACCTTTTAATACTCTTCTTAATTGTGGACATGTGTTGGTATATTATGGTTTTAGGAGGAAGTTTTCCTGGCCAGTTATGCCATCAAACTGAAAACACATATTGGTATATTATGCCATCAAACTGAAAACACATCATTTTTCTCCTTCAAAGAAAAAAAAAACACATGTCTTGGTATATTATGCATCAAACTGAAAACACATCATTTTTCTCCTTCAAAGGAAAAAAATTAAATTTCAATAGGCTTTAGGAAATTTAATTTCAAGTCATTTAATTTCACTAGATTAGAATTTCTTTCAAATTCAAGAGCTTAGAATTGCTTTCAAGTTCAATAGATCAAATTCATTTCCAAGTCCAATAGAATAGGATTTACCTTTATGTTCGATAGAATCAAATTTCAAAAAGCTTTCATAGTATAGAATTAGAATAATTTGTTTCAAGTTCTGAATTCGATGCTTTGATATATGTAGTCTTTGATAAATAACGTGTTTGTGCTCATTTAGATATTTTCATTAATTGGTTTTCTTTGGGTATTGCAATCATTTCCATAGGTTAATTTCCATTTTTGATTGAGAGTTAATTGCTTAGCATATATTGTGCAAGTGTGCTTCAGAAGTATAAGAACCTGGATTGACATTTAATGCAAGTAATTTATCTCACAATTAATTTACCCATTAGGATGCTTTGACCTAGTAATCAATAACTTGAGAGATGAAAAAGATCCTATCACATTAACGTGAGGATCCATTTTCACAATGAACATTAGGAAAATACAATATTCATTGTAGTTGGTAATATAGTCAACTAGTAGACTATTCAATTATTAACAAAGTTGATGAAAGAATGCAAGGAATTTAAGGTTGCATTTCAATTTTGAAAATTTTCTAAAATAATTTTTGTTGGATAATTTGTTATACAATATCATTTTCATAGTTTACTTTTATTTTTATTTTTATAATAAAAATGCTCATACCTGTAATTTCAATTATATGGTTGGTTGTATTTCACAAATTAATTTTGATTATATATTTGGTTATATTTTCCAAGTATATTTATTCTTGTTGGACTAGGTATTTTTAGGATCACACACACACACACACACACACATGTTAATGCAAGTTTCCATAGTTATTTATAATTTTTATTTTAGAAAGAACCTTCAACCAAAAATACCCCTAAGGTTAGTCCCCAATGTGCCCTTTGAGACACATTAGGTCATCCCACCAATTCATGCCCCATGCTTCATGAGTTGAAGGGTATCCTTCATACCCCTTAAGCACCCCCATTTCTCCCCACTCCATCATGTGATGTTGCCACCTCATCACATAATAAGGGTTTAAGAACCAACGACCTCTTGTCTATTTATGTGAAACACAAACATTATACACAACATTGTCTCAATCTCCGACGATATCAAGATGTGTTGGTCACCATACATCATGCCTCAATAGTAGCACCACCACTTACACCAACCTCATATGTTGATGATTCCTCTTCCACCATTTATTATGTCACGAACTCGGTTAATTAGTATATGGCATGCCCTTGAGTGATCTATGTTAAAGACACTCATCTCATCTATATGTGTCCTTTACTCATCAAATACCATCATCACCGCATGCATCAAGTGACATATCCCCCTCATCAAGATCCCAATCCGCCTAATTTTGGATGCTCCTCATACACTAAGTACCTTGACCATATCAATGGAATACCCAAATCCTAGCATGGTTCCCACCACACCAACACAACTATTGGAGATTCAAACGACCTCACCACTTAGAAAATGATAAGAAATTATTTCACCCCCTTGTACTAACAATACATAGAAAGAATAACATAATTAATAGAAGAGATAAAAATATGAATTAGAGAAAGGGATGGATCACATATTAAAGGAAATGTAAGCCAACCTAGGAAGAAACCAACTCTTCGCTCCCATTTCAAATAATTTTTAAGAGTAAACAATGAAAACAACAAATTGATCTATGTACCAGATGTACAACATTCAACCATACCTATATAAAGAGTGTACAATGAAATTAATGTTGGTTTACTTCAACACTTGGAAAATATCTTGTTTCTATCCCATTTGTGGAAGTTATGCAAATATGAAATAAAGATATAAGGTTAAGAAGTTCTTAAAATTTTATGAAGTAGATGACCCTACTTTTGAGGATTATCCTATAGAGTTATAAAAGATGAATCAAGGGAATAAAAATGTAATTCATAAACATTTTCATATATTCCTACTAATAAATAAAATATTATTACACAACTATATGCTAGATTTAGGAGAAACAACTGATGTAATTCCTTTGAAAGTGATGAAACAATTAGGCCTTACAACAACTAGGGCATATAGAAATGTATGTGCTATGGATCCTATGAAAATCGGGATGGGTAGAGTAATAAATACACATGTTTTGAAATTTTTTGAGGAGTAACTCAAAGCATGCATATATACAAAATGAAGTGGCTACTTTCTTCATATTCCATGAGGGACTATTGTTCTTCCTAAATACTATTCATTTCATGTACCTCTGAATTATTTCTAGTGAAATTAAATGACTTGAAATTAAATTTCCTAAAGCCTATTTAAATTTCTCCTTCAAAATAAGGATGCACTCCCATTTGATTCTCACGGATAGGTTGTAATCATGAGGCTCTCGCTCAAGAGTAGACCTTCGCAAAATCTTGTGACGTCTTGTCACAAACAAAACCATCAAACTAAAAACACATCATTTTTCTCCTTCAAAGAAAAAATAAATTCACATCATGTACTCTTACATATTGGTGTACAAAACCATCAACCAAACACAAGTTGACAAAACATGCCTCTTCAAACAATTGGCTCTTAAGTCAAATAATAGAGCTCATGTACTTTCAACATCTTGCTTCATGCAACATGCACCATACTTTGAATTTGCAAAGAAATTAATGAAACATCAAAATACATGCTAGGCCTTAATTGGATAAGAAATCTAACCATTTTCCAGCAAACCATTTCAATGGCACTTCTTTTTCTTTCAACTATGTTGAATTTAGTTTTTAGTTATATTTTTAATTTTGGAGAAAATAACTATTTATTTCATGTGTAATTATATTAGTGATTTCATGTGTTAGGGTTGTGGATTCAGGCATTGAAACAACACCAAATTATATTTCAAATTTAAAAATGATGGTTTGAGTCCTAGGTAGCTTAGAATCCTACTTGTTTTCAAAATAAGGATGCACTCCCATTTGATTCTCACAGATAGGTTGTAATCATGAGGCTCTCACTCAAGAGTGGACCTTCGCAAAATCTTGTGACGTCTTGTCACAAACAAAACCATCAAACTGAAAACACATCATTTTTCTCCTTCAAAGAAAAAAAAAATTCACATCATGTGAATATGTCCATGTACTCTTACATATTGGTGTACAAAACCATCAACCAAACACAAGTTGAAAAAAAATGCCTCTTCAAACAACTGACTCTGAAGTCAAATAATAGAGCTCATGTACTTTCAACATCTTGCTTCATGCAACATGCACCATACTTTGAATTTGCAAAGAAATTAATGAAACATCAAAATACATTCTAGGCCTTAATTGGATAAGAAATCTAACCATTTGTCAGCAAACCATTTCAATGGCGCTTCTTTTTCTTTCAACTATGTTGAATTTAGTTTTTAGTTATATTTTTAATTTTTGAGAAAATAACTATTTATTTCATGTGTAATTAGATTAGTGATTTCATGTGTTAGGGTTGTGGATTCAGGCATTGAAACAACACCATTATATTTCAAATTTAAAAATGATGGTTTGAGTCCTAGGTAGCTCAGAATCCTACTTGTTTTCAAAATAAGGATGCACTCCCATTTGATTCTCACGGATAGGTTGTAATCATGAGGCTCTCGCTAAAGAGTGGACCTACGCAAAATCTTGTGACGTCTTGTCACAAGAAAAACCATCAAACTGAAAACACATCATTTTTCTCCTTCAAAGAAAAAAAAATTCACATCATGTGAATATGTCCATGTACTCTTACATATTGGTGTACAAAACCATCAACCAAACACAAGTTGACAAAACAGGCCTCTTCAAACAACTGACTCTTAAGTCAAATAATAGAGCTCATGTACTTTCAACATCTTGCTTCATGCAACATGCACCATACTTTGAATTTGCAAAGAAATTCATGAAACATAAAAATACATGCTAGGCCTTAATTGGATAAGAAATCTAACCATTTTTCAGCAAACCATTTCAATGGTGCTTCTTTTTCTTTCAACTATGTTGAATTTAGATTTTAGTTATATTTTTAATTTTGGACAAAATAACTATTTATTTCATGTGTAATTAGATTAGTGATTTCATGTGTTAGGGTTGTGGATTTAGGCATTGAAACAACACCATTATATTTCAAATTTAAAAATGATGGTTTGAGTCCTAGGTAGCTTAGAATCCTACTTGTTTTCAAAATAAGGATGCACTCCCATTTGATTCTCACGGATAGGTTGTAATCATGAGGCTCTCGCTCAAGAGTGGACCTTCGCAAAATCTTGTGATTTCTTGTCACAAACAAAATCATCAAACTGAAAACACATCATTTTTCTCCTTCAAAGAAAAAAAAAATTCACATCATGTGAATATGTCCATGTACTCTTACATATTGGTGTACAAAACCATCAACTAGACACAAGTTGACAAAACATGCCTCTTCAAACAACTGACTCTGAAGTCAAATAATAGAGCTCATGTACTTTCAACATCTTGCTTCATGCAACATGCACCATACTTTGAATTTGCAAAGAAATTAATGAAACATCAAAATACATGCTAGGCCTTAATTGGATAAGAAATCTAACGATTTGTCAGCAAACCATTTCAATGGCGCTTCTTTTTCTTTCAACTATGTTGAATTTAGTTTTTAGTTATATTTTTAATTTTGGAGAAAATAACTATTTATTTCATGTGTAATTAGATTAGTGATTTCATGTGTTAGGTTGTGGATTCAGGCATTGAAACAACACCATTATATTTCAAATTTAAAAATGATGGTTTGAGTCCTAGGTAGCTTAGAATCCTACTTGTTTTCAAAATAAGGATGCACTCCCATTTGATTCTCACGGATAGGTTGTAATCACGAGGCTCTCGCTAAAGAGTGGACCTACGCAAAATCTTGTGACGTCTTGTCACAAGCAAAACCATCAAACTGAAAACACATCATTTTTCTCCTTCAAAGAAAAAAAAAATTCACATCATATGAATATGTCCATGTACTCTTACATATTGGTGTACAAAACCATCAACCAAACACAAGTTGACAAAACATGCCTCTTCAAACAACTGACTTTGAAGTCAAATAATAGAGCTCATGTACTTTCAACATCTTGCTTCATGCAACATGCAACATACTTTGAATTTGCAAAGAAATTCATGAAACATCAAAATACATGCTAGGCCTTAATTGGATAAGAAATCTAACCATTTGTCAGCAAACCATTTCAATGGCGCTTCTTTTTCTTTCAACTATGTTGAATTTAGTTTTTAGTTATATTTTTAGTTTTGGAGAAAATAACTATTTATTTCATGTGTAATTAGATTAGTGATTTAATGTGTTAGGGTTTTGGATTCAGGCATTGAAACAACACCATTATATTTCAAATTTAAAAATGATGGTTTGAGTCCTAGGTAGCTTAGAATCCTACTTGTTTTCAAAATAAGGATGCACTCCCATTTGATTCTCACGGATAGGTTGTAATCATGAGGCTCTCGCTCAAGAGTGGACCTTCACAAAATCTTGTGATGTCTTGTCACAAACAAAACCATCAAATTGAAAACACATCATTTTTCTCCTTCAAAGAAAAAAAAAATTCACATCATGTGAATATGTCCATGTACTCTTACATATTGGTGTACAAAACCATCAACCAAACACAAGTTGACAAAACATGCCTTTTCAAACAACCGACTCTTAAGTCAAATAATAGAGCTATGTACAAATTTCCATATTTGTTGCATTTAAGTGTGTTTAACATAACTCTACTTTCAACATCTTGCTTCATGCAACATGCACCATACTTTGAATTTGCAAAGACTTGAATTCTCCACCCCCCATTAAAATGACCCTACAAGTTGATTCTTTCAGTTTTTTCACTCTATAAGCATCAACGTACGATTATGCATGATGGAGAATCTCTAGCGCTTTCCCTTGTTAATATATTTAACAAGGGAAAGCGCTAGATATTATCCATCATGCATAATCGTACGTTGGATTTGGTGATAATTGTCTCCATATTTTGGCTTTCTGACCCCGAAAAACATAGTTATTTTAGAAGGGAGGGAAGGAGGGATGATCACATTGACTTGCTTGATGACATGTCTATGAAGATTAACTACCTCAAGAACTATTTTTTTGCGTAGGGAAAGAGACACATTCCCATGTCTAAGCATGAAAATTTTCTTTGATATTTTTAATGCCTCTAGTGTTTACTTCTACAAGTTCTATAGGCAGAGTCTGTAAAGGGCCAGGTAGCCTCTGGATATCATCTTTTATGAAAGGTGACATATCTAGTAAATGCCCCTGCAGTCAATCTCTGGAATGGATCTAAATATAAGTTCTTCATTTTAATATCCGTAAAACACAACTACTTTAAAGTAAACTATGTACATGTTCCATTCATCATGAACACAAACCTCACAAGCCTCCTTGGCTTTGGAGCATTTTCCATGTTTTCCGTAACCAAGAACCAAATAATTAGGCCCTTCTTGAAGAACATTTGGCTCAACTATGCCTTGTACATGCTTGCCTTTAAAACCCTTTACTTTCATAGCACATTTTCATCAAAAATTTGGACCTTATTCCTCTAATGTCTCTAATGTCTCTCAAAAGCACGTACACATTCATTTTCAGAGGAAATTGAAGGTACTCTAATGTCTCTAATTTCTCTCAAAATCACGTACACATTCATTTTCAGAGGAAATTGAAGGTAGAAACCAATAGCTAATTCTTCTAACTAACCTTGACTAAAATGAGCTAAATTGTACTTTGATACGAACTTGATTTAAATTGTCCACCCCAAATTAGGCACCAATGATTATAACTTTTAATGGGCTAGCACTGCTTTGTAATCATCATCTCAAAATGATCTAGTAGATGAAAAATTACCATGTTTGTAATCATCGTTTCACACCATCTACATATGACCCTTCTACACATTATATGATTGAATTTATGGTAGGTCATCCCTTCTATCTAGACCATGATTGATTGTGACATTAGGTGAATAAAGGAAATTTGATAAGGAAGGGACACTATAAGTTTGTCCTCCTCCACCCACTCCATATTTAGTGATTGCCTGTTTTTTCTCTTCCAACATTTTATTTTGGAAATTCATTTTGGTAGTTAATTCTACTAATAGTCACAACACACCTGGAAGTCAAAGAAATTGTTATATACACTACTAAACTCAATTAACATTGTTTGTTATTGGACTTTACAATAACAAACAACGTAGAGTTCATTAATGTAGTAGTGTATATAATAATTATGTGTATAATGGTGTGGCTATCGATAATATTAGCTGCTAATGAATTTCGAGAATAGAAAGTTGGAAGTGGAAAATTGAGAAATCACTAGCTATGGGGCGGATGGAGGAGGAAAAACTAGAAACTATCTTCTGCTTATAAATTGTATTTTATTCACCTGTTGTCACAATCATTCATGGGATAGGTAGAGAGGATGACATTCCAAAAATTCATGCATATAATATGTAAAAGGGGTCATGTATGAGATGGTGTGAAGTGATGATGATTGACATGGTAAATTTTCATCTGCCAAGTCATTTTTAGATGATGATGACAAACCAATATTAGCCATTTTAAGGTTATAATAATTAACAAGAAATATGGGGAAGGAAATTCAAATGTCTCATCATGGAAATTATAAAAATTGTAAGGATGGGGTTATAAGCGTTATGGAAATTCTAAGTGCCAAATTCTAAGGAACAAGCCATATTTGCTTCTCAAAAACTTTATTTGACATATTCTTAAAAAACCAAGTACAAATTTTAGTAATCCTAGAATCATGCTTTACATAAGGTAAAATTGGGGAACTCATGACTTGTACTATAGATAAAAAAACATTTACACTTACCAAACAATATATGATAAAAATTGACAAAGTACATTTAAGCTTAAGCTTAAGGGGATATAATCATTCTTGCCTTCCATATAGATAATGAAAATGATTGTTCTAAGTCTCATGTTGCTTCTCATGTTATTTTATAAACCTTGGTTGGAAAGAAAAATAGGAGGGTAGAAATGTAAGAAATATAGAACATACTGGATTTAACAGCCCCAAACTGGATTTTACTCCGAGGTATTGATTTTTTGAAATCTATTTTGTGAATGTCGACCAATAGATATATATCATGGAGGATGAAAGACGAAGATCAGCCGAATCCCATATGGAGGCTCAGGGATCAGAGGATGTTCACGGTATTTAAATATAATCTTAAATCTCCATACATGTGTGTACATATGGAATTGATTTTTTTATTAACTTTGTGAGTGAAATTAGTTGTTAATAAGTTTCATATTTTAATTTTTAGGAGGCAAGAGGAGAAGGCTTTCTACTCCATCAATGGAGCGTGGCCAAGGTTCAACTGGTCGAGGTAGCAGGGTGCCGGAAGGGGGTGATATTTATTCCCCCGAAGGCCAGCAATCAACGGCTGCTGGTTCTCAATAGGGTCACTGTGGGTCTGGTTCTCAGCAGCATCATTCTGGGGCTGGTTCTCAGCAGGGTCATGTTGGAGATGATGTTAACCAACAACATCAAGGTTGCCATCAATTTCAATATTTTTTCATTAAATTTTTACAACTTTTTTTTACACGTGTTTTTTCTAATATATGAAATTTTATATATATTGATGCAGAGGCTGAAAATGTTCAAGCCAGTGGTCAAAAAAGATGCAGGGCAGCGCGCTACATTGAAGAAGAAGGCTGTCAACCCACCACAACTTATCCGGCTGAGATTACTGATATACCATGGGAAACGAACATGGCGGAATACACCTTACAAAGGTGTCAAAGCCTTCATGCAAAATTGCAAAGAGATCTTGAGTCTTTGTCTCTACCTGCTGAGAGTAGACAAAGCCTAGAAATAGTTACACATTCATTGAGTGAAATGGTAAAAGTGTACAAAGATTTGGGGCCAACGACTGATTCGTTTGTAGAAGTGATGAGAAAGAGAAAAGAAACAGTGATAGGTCCCGATAAATGGCAGGACATAAAACAAAGAGTTTCAAGAGATGATGCTAAGTCAACGTTTAATTACAAAAAAGGGCTAAAAAGAAAAATGTTGAAGGTGCAGTATTTCAAGCACCCAGATAAAGCACAATATTTGTATAGTTGACATCTTGCGGCCTTTGGAAGGCTTCCATGGAACGATGAGGTTCCTCTTTATTTTGCACAAATGTTTTATGCAGAATTTTTTTTGGGTATGAAACCCGACTATAATGACCTTCCTTTAGAATTTTTTGGCCCGAGGAGAGGTCGATTATATCAACGTAAGGGCGCTAAGCGAGATGTGGAGTTGCCTCGCCCTGAGCTGCCATTGGTGAGTCGACCGTCTCAAGTCGAAACCCTCCGATCAGAGATGGATGCGACTTCTCAAATAAGTCGTGAAGCAAGAGATGTTATGATCGAAAATGTTCATAGCAGATTGAGTGGAGTCAATATTGGCTTAAATCGACAAAGAGCACGTGAAAATGCACGTGCCAATTTTGTTTATCATACAGATGAGGAGATTTACAACATGAATGTTGAAGATCTCCGAACATACGCAATAAATTGTCGCAATGGTCCGCAAGACCTAATTTTTCGTGAGGAAGAGGGCACCGGAACGGTATGTGTTAGTGACCTTAGGGTTTGAAATTATATTTACATATACATGTGTACAATTTGTAATAAATACATGTGTATGTACACATGTATACATTTATTTGTATGTGTACATTAATCTAACAAAAATGTATGATTATATGTTAAAACACCATTTGTAGTTCTCAGGCATGATGTGTGATGAAAATGTTAATATTACATTCGGGACCTCTGGCTCAAACGATGCAGATGGGTCTGACCATCATGATATGTTGGCACATGTATGTTAGTGTTTTTTAAGTGACTCTAAAATAAATAATTGTTTCCACACATGTACATGTATGTATATATATAATTCGATAAAATGTTTTAACAGATACCGATTCCGTCTGATGTTTTTGGGATGGCGGTACCTTCTTCTTCCTTAGGAGATATACCTTCTACTTCATTGGGAGATGTACAAGTATGGACAATTTTTCACAAGTTCAAAATCTATGTTACCTCAAAAAGTTCCATTAAAAATTGAGATATATAGAGAGAGATCTATATTTTGAGTTATTTAAATTTTTTTGAATTTAGGTTCGTATAGAAGATTTTTTTAATCCGAGGACTTTAGCGACGGAGATAGGAACATCCACAACATTTGAAGAAGTTGTCTTTAGTTCTTTTTTTTTAATATTATTGTTCAAATAAGTTTATATATGTACACGTGCATTTTCATTTGAAAGTTTTTAATTTATATAAATTATTTATGTATATATATATATATATTTATATTTAACTGTACATGTATATTGTACAGGTTACCACTGCAGATGTTTCTATGGCAGAACCTGTCCATCAAATGGAGAGGCAACCTTACGAGGTATTGTGTGATTTTTTTGTTATATTTTGTTTTTTACATGAAGTTCTAGATATATATATTCTCATTCATTTTTAAAACTTCAAATTTTAATGTTCAAGTACATGTGCATTGTGTATGTAGGTTTCCTATTTATAGGATAGGGAGCTAACCGAGACCCAGAGGCTAGATCCTCCATTTGATGGACAAGATTTACAGTATATTTGATTTGATTTCAAAATTTATATGGTTTTAAAATTTGTTAAACTTGATACAGTTTGATACTTGAGTGAGATTTACAATTTTTGGACATATTTTATTACAATAATTTTTTTGGACATATTTTTGGACATATGTTAAATGTTTTTGTTGGATAATTGAATTATAATTGGCATGGCATGTGATATTTAATGTTAAATGTTTTTGTTAGATAGTTGAATTATAATTGGCATGGCATCTGAAGTTTTTAAAACTACATGAATGATGGAATGTGAACCTACATTTGCACATGTGGTAAATTGAAATGTGTCTTGTAAGAAGGCAATCCCCATTGATTTCATTACAGGATATGTTGATTTCTGATTTGATATAATTGCATACATATGATGGTACATTACTTGTAAAGTCATTGGATTAATAGTGTTCATTGATTTCAGTGTTCTTTGGATGGTTTTAGTACTTTTGGCATGTGAATGTGAAGTAATGTTGTCATCTGAATTACATTTGACATGTGATATTTAATGTTAAATGTTTTTGTTGGATAGTTGAATTATACTTGGCATGGCATGTGATATTTAATGTTAAATGTTTTTGTTGGATCTAGTTGAATTATAATTGGCATGCCATCTGAAGTTTTTAAAACTACATGAATGATAGAATGTGAACCTACATTTGCACATGTGGTAAATTGAAATGTTACTTGTAACAAGACAATCCCCATTGATTTCATTACAATATATGTTGATTTCTGATTTGATATAATTTCATGTATGATGGTACATTACTTGTAAAGTCACTGGATTAATAGTGTTAATTGATTTCAGTGTTCTTTGGATGGTTTTAGTACTTTTGGCATGTGAATGTGAAGTAATGTTGTCATCTGAATTACATTTGACATGTGATATTTAATGTTAAATGTTTTTGTTGGATAGTTGAATTACAATTGGCATGGCATGTGATATTTAATGTTAAATGTTTTTGTTGGATCTAGTTGAATTATAATTGGCATGCCATCTGAAGTTTTTAAAACTACATGAATGATATAATGTGAACCTACATTTGCACATGTGGTAAATTGAAATGTTACTTGTAACAAGACAATCCCCATTGATTTCATTACAGTATATGTTGATTTCTGATTTGATATAATTACATGTATGATGGTACATTACTTGTAAAGTAATTAGATTAATAGTGTTCATTGATTTCAGTGTAAGCGCAAAAAATTATTGACAATGTAGAATGATTTTTGTGTTATAATAATTAAACCTAATAATATTGGAGAGCAAGAGAGACTTGAGGTATGGTGTTTACTACAAGAGTTTGAGCTAAATATTTAAATGGTTTATCTATCTTTCAGAAAATAGTTTAAGATTGATCACAAGAATTAAGAGAATGTCTCGGTCCATCATTGGTATGGCTTATGCTGCAACCATGAAGTCTCATCCCAACACCATAGAATGATCATCCATGTCAATGTCTCTTAAGTCTATCTTTCCAAACCATGACCCTACTCTCACATGTGTGCCTTTCATGACACTAGTCACTGCTTTCATCCTCGAGTTGACTGCCTTGAAAGCACTCAACTCTTTCTTGATGCTAGCCTTCCTCTTTCTAAGAGATGAAGCTGCCTTTCGACTTAGGAAGCTATGGGTAGCCCCCGTGTCTATCAAAGTAGAGAAATTTTTCCCATGTACGGTTGTAGACACGAATCTCAAGTCCAAGGAACTTTCATCATCATTCCTCCTCCTTGTCTTGCGCCTTACTTCCGCAATATTCTTCAACATTTCCTCTTCCAATATGTCTTTCGAACTAGCCCTTGGCTTAACAGTGATTTTCACATATCTCTTCTCATGAAGCTCCATAGAAAAATTCGATCCTGGGTCTGCTTGAATTGGTTCAAGCTCTTTCCTTTTCGAATTATGTCTAATTTCTCCAATACGACATATATTGACTCCTTCCAAACGAAGTGCACCAATCCTCATAGTGTGGTCGTCTTCTTTTCCAAGTGTGTCAACACATGCATTTTCTTTCTTCAAACCAATAGGTTTTGGATCAAGAAAGTCCCTCTTGATCTTATCTTCCATGTTCTTGACTTTAGCCTGCAACTTGGTGCTTCTTTCCTTCAAGTGAGCCCTTTCCATAAAGAGTTTCTGAAGTCTTTGTTCACCTTGTCGTATCTCCATGTCAAGCTTTTCAATTTCAGCAGTTTGTCTAGAAAATCCATCCTTGGAATTTCTTGGGTGAAAAACCAAGTAGGTTGAACCAACTTTGGTCTAGTGCATTGGAATTCATTAAAGAATTGGTCATTGGCGCTGCTTCAAGCTAGGAGTGAGCATCATCACCAACCTACATTGAATATTTTACACTCCCTAGGGTGAATGATACTTTAAATTGATTGACAGTCTAAGACTTTCGGATTTTTCCGAATGCCAAATGATCTTACAAAGTTAGTATTTATAATATCCTAGTAGGTCATTCGGTGACAACTTTTACCGGAAACTTGAAACAACTTTGGCATGTGATATTTAATCTGTAAATGTTTTTGTTGGATTGTTGAATTATAATTGGCATGGCATGTGAAGTTTTTAAAACTCGAGTTTTGGATGGTTTCAATCTACATTTTTCATGTGATATTTAATGAACTTTAAATGTTAAATGTTTTAATGATGCACAATATATAATCAAAAGGGTTTTAAAACTTAAAGTTTTGGATGGTTTCAATCTAGAACTTAAAATTTTGGATGGTTTCAACCTACATTTGCACATATGGTAAATTGAAATTATGTTACTTGTAACAAGACAATCCGCATTGATTTCATTGTATATGTTGATTTCTAATTTGATATAATTGCATGTATGATGGTACATTACTTGTAAAGACATTGGGTTAATAGTGTTCATTGATTTTAGTGTAAGCGCAAAAAATTATTGACAATGTAGAACGATTTTTGTGTTATAATAATTAAACCTAATAATATTGGAGAGAAAGAGAGATGAGGTATGGTGTTTACTACAAGAGTTCGAGCAGGTCATTCAGTGACAACTTTTACTGGAAACTTGAAACAAAGAGAATCTATCTTTGGCTAGGACATCATGTAAGATGCTTGACATAAACAGTAAAATTGTACTTAAAAGCTGAGATTCGGGCAAGTGGGGACAACCACTTGTTATCTCGTCCCTTCGAGGCTAGGCCATATGGGGACCGAATCTGACCTTACAAAATAAAGTGAAATAATTTGTACCATATGGTCGAAGAACATATATAAGACCAATTAATATACAAGAACAATTAATTTCATTCTAGAATATATATATATATATATATATATATATATATATATATATATATATATATATATATATATATATATATATATATATATATATATATATATATATATATATATATATATATATATATATATATATATATATATATATATATATATATATATATATATATATATATATATATATATATATATATATATCCAATACATATTTAACATTTTTAATCAATGCACATGTATAGAAAAACTACTTTCAGTTGATACTAGAGCACGTGCTTGTACCCAAACAATTTGTAACATCCGCAAACCACAAATAACATAAGCAGCTCAATTTTTAGTTGAGTACTGAAAGGTCTAAAAGATAATAAATTGTTGGACACTTCACTCAAAAAAATTCTAATGGAATTCCATCCTCAATAATCCGTTCATGATCGGATTTTGACATTTTCCATTTCTTAATTTTCGATTTTTTCTTTGATTGAACTTCTATCAAATTTATGCGTGTTGCACACACCAAGTGACTATACTGACAACTTATGGAATCAGGTTCATAGTCTTCAAAGTAAACAAAGTCTCCACTTTGACGAGTTTGTTTGAAAAAATAACCTTTCAGTATAATAGACCCTTTGTCATACTGAAATCCGTGATCATTATAGTCTTGTAATAATTTCATTTTTTGTTTAGTGCAATGCATCAAATAATACTTCACATTTTCATCGTTGTCAATAGGTGCAACTACAGCAAAAACATCTCCTGCACAATAAAATAAATTTAGCATTTAATTATGCATATTTAAATTTATTTGTAGATCTTTAAATCATTAAAAAGTAATTCCAATGTTACCTTCTCTAACAAGATCAGAAACTCGATCACCATCGGATGATATTGTAGTTTCCTCTGATTCCATTTCTTCAAACATTGCAATAAACATTTTTCCCTTTGTATTTAGCTCTGTATGTTTCCAATCGTTCACATACATTTTGTTTTCACAGGCGTCATTGGATTTTGTGTTGTCTATGCAAACATCACAAAAACAAGAATATTTTCTTTTATCCAATGAAAACACATTTGTGGACAACTTTGTTTGAATTGAATGCAATTTTCGAGTCCCTTTTATTGTTTCGACGTCATTTCCAATTGATCTATTTACGTCTCCGATTCCAATATGCCAGAAAAATCTTTATATGGAAAATTAGAAAAAGAATTTGTAAATATGATATCAAAATACAATTAAAAATAATCATTGCATGATAAATGTACAATGTTTAAAATTAGATTTCTAATATAAATTAAATTGAATGTACCTTCGCACTTCTCTTGATGGGTTTTTCTCATAGCTTAGAGCAGTGATGCACCATTGAACAACTTCTTCAGCGTTCACAAATCAGCGTGCAGAGTGGTTAATTTGATATCTTCGAAGTACTCGTTTTATGCATGCTCCCGCACCGTCATGTTCTCCTTTTCCATGGCCAGTCTCGAAGAAATTCCAACAATGTTTAATGCAAGTTTTCTTATGAAGACAACACAACCAAAAGAATGATCGTGCAGATTTGAATTGACCCGCGCATCCGTCTGACCATATCCAATGTTCATTGAATGTTATTCCACGATTTTTCAATGAATCATAAATTCTTCCAAAACAATGTTGTACAAAACATGTATCATGTGTACGATCGTCATTGATATAAAAATGATATTTGGCTTAAACCTCCTTCTTCACTCATGGAATCTTAAACCCTTATTCACTCATGGAATCCTTAAACCCTTATTCACTCATGGAATCCTTAAACCCCCTTCTTCACTCATGGAATCTTAAACCCCCTTCTTCACTCATGGAATCTTAAACCCTTATTCACTCATGGAATCCTTAAACCCTTATTCACTCATGGAATCTTAGTCGCCATACTCTCTATCCATCCTTCAAAGTCTAGGCTTAAACCCTTTTTAAGCCATGGAATCCTTTAGGCTTAAACCCTTCTTAGCTTAAACCCTTTTTAAGCCATGGAATCCATGGAATCCTTTAGGCTTTTAGTGTGAAGGATGAAGGATGAATGGATAGGGTTTAAGCCTAGATTGTGAAGTATGGATGGATGGGTGGGTGGCTAATTATAAATTAAAATAATTTTTGAGTGAATAAAGGTTTAAGGTTCCATGAGTGAAGAAGGGTTTAAGCCTAGAGTGTGAAGGAGGGATGGATAGATAGGGCTTAAGCCTAGAGTGTGAAGGTTTAAGATTCCATGAGTGAATAAGGGTTTAAGATTCAATGAGTGAAGAAGGGAGGCTAGAGTGTGAAGGATGGATGGATAGGACTTAAGCCTAGAGTGTGAAGGATGGATGGATGGATGGATAAGTGGCTAATTATAAATTAAAATAATTTTGAAGGATGGATAAGGTGGCTAATTTATTAGTAAAATTATTAATTTTGAGGATGGATAAGATTAACTCCATGAGTGTGAAAGGAGTGTAGGAGTGTGCTATGCACTCTTGGAGGGAGTAAGGTGCTCTTCTAAATAATAAAGGATCCCCAATCAGGGCTTAAGAGTGTGATTTTGTGCTCCTAGCATTAATGGGTTCACTTTGCAACCACAATTTGTCTAAGTTTGAAATATGGAACAAGGGGTGAACACAATGAGTTTAGAGATAAAATCAAGTGCGACACATACCAACTCATCAATAAAACTTAGATAGGCTTCTGGTTAGCAAGAGTGGGGTTGACCACCTCCTTATAATACCTTAGCTTCCTTTTCCCCTCTAGCTCCTTAGTACTCCACAATTTATATTTAAATATGGAACTAATAGTATTTTTAATATTATCTTTACTCTCCAAGTTGATATCCTCCTTTAACCCCCAATAGTCGAGCCATGACTGGGCATCCTTATTCCAACCACACTTCAGTTAGATGTGGGGGTTTTTTCTAGAGTGAGAAGATATTTTTGGGAACCTCTTGGTTTCCATGTTGTAAAGATTCTTATTATACATCCAAAAGTAAAACATAGTCATGCTTTCAATGGGGGAAAGGCTAGCTTCAGTAAAAAATATAGGATAGAGATTATTACCTTTAATCTTGAGGTGTAGGTTATAAATTTATTTTGTATCAACTCTATATACCTCCATCATTCTCTAGATATATTGAAACCCCAAACCTCACAACCATATAGAACAACAGGGGTGACGAGAGTCTCAAAGAGGAACTTTTTATTACTCCAAACTCAGAGCTCAATCATCTTGCAATTATTTTCAAGTTCATAATAAGCTTTTCAGCTGCCAATAATCCTCTTCTCAATGCTATAATTATATTTGAGTTTATGATTGTGAATACCTAAATATTTGTACAAAGAAAGGTTCCCAAGTAATTTTTATCATAGATGAAATTGTCATGGTTGATATTTTTGGTTTTAATTATCATGACTTTAGTCTTGTTGGTATTAACATTCAGACCCATCTTGGAGAAAAAATCATGGAGAATTTTGAATTGTTTATTGAGATTTACATGGCTTCTAGCTAGCATAACAATATCGTCAACATAAAGGAGAAGAGTAATGATTGTACCACCAAGCTTGGTGCGAACACATCTTGCAGCTTCCAAATATGCTTCTAGCTTACCAATGTAAATAGAAACAAGGGCAAGGGATAGGGGAAAACCTTACTTAACAATGATATTTCATTTAATTTCTTTAGACCAACCCTTGGTGGTCTTAAGATTGGTGATAACATTCTTGTGTAGTCAAATCAAAACAACCCTCAAGTCACGAGGAACCATTATCTCTTCAATTCTTTTCCACAACTTATCACAAAGAACAT
The DNA here is from genome assembly GCA_034641835.2 of Pinus albicaulis. Classification (NCBI taxonomy): domain Eukaryota; kingdom Viridiplantae; phylum Streptophyta; class Pinopsida; order Pinales; family Pinaceae; genus Pinus; species Pinus albicaulis. The sequence goes on along the minus strand of CM076584.1, from coordinate 1,262,733,981 downwards.
ATCGAAATATTTTCTAAAGTACACAAAATATAAAAACGGATCATTTTTAAAATTGTAACATTCCTTGGAAATAATCCTAAGAGTGACAATATGGTCAATGGTTGAGTGATGTCTTCTAAAAATAACTTTCCTTTTAGCGCTTTTACCATAATTTCCAAGCCAAACACTGATCTTCTTTCCAAAATGAGCCCATAGATTTTGGATAATATGTGGTTGATCATAATGGTAATGTAATTAGAGGGAACGCCTATATCCCCACTTTTAAAGATATGCATAATAAAGCTTTGATTCCAAGGCTTAGGGAAGCATTTCTTTACCACCAGATTGAGCATCTTGTGAATATCAGATATGAGGATAAACCTTCCCATTTTGAAAATTTATGCTTTGTAGCCTTCAATATCCTTAGCTTTCCCATTAGCGAGATTCTTAATCCTAAACTCCACGTCTTCCAGAGAGAAAATATCCTCCTCTATAGGAGCGTTTAAGATGCTTTCCATGGTTTCCAAAGAGTCATAAAAAATCTTAAGATAATTATCCCATTTCTTCACGAAGATTGAGTTATTTTATTTCATTTTTTGAACAAGTATATTCCTCCAAAATTTTGTAGACTCAACTTCAGAAAGATGGAGAAGACACTCATTCCTCTTAATAATATAAGACCTTTTATTATTTTTTATAATACCTTTGTTCTTAGTTTTTTTATTTCGTTATGAACCTCTCTAATCAATTTTCTAGAAATTTTGCAATCATTGTCATAGCAAAGGTTGGAAGTTCTATTATTCTTTTTATACAACACTTTGGTAGAGAATTTTCTAATGGTTTTGGAAATGTTTGTAGTAAAATTTTGGTAGATGATATCAATGTTATTTTTATATGTTAGGAATCATATATCCCTCTTTAAATCTTGTAATAAGATATCCATTTTACTTTTTTTTAAAACAAATGTGCCTTTGACTATCACAATTCTTCTGCATGTTGTTGGTGTGCTTGTCAAGATTTAGGGTTAGGGATAAGGGTGTGTTGTCATAATGGGGCTTGTGGTCATTGAGGATGTTAAAATCCGCCATATAATTGAGAAAATGGGTGTGTGATATTGCATAATCCACGACACTACTGCCCTACTCGTGAATGCAATTCATCTAGCCAGAGGTAGGCCATTTATTAATTCCATTACAAATAATCAAGTCTTGGGTGCTTGTTGAAGCCTAGAAATGTCTTGGCTCAACATGGGAGGAATTTTCTGGTCAAATTTCCTAATTAGACTCCTTTCCATGAAATTTCAAACCTGATTGGTTAATTAGGTCTCCATTTACCCTTACCCTAAGACTAGCCTATTGTTAATCTATCCTAAGTTGTGATGTATGTACAATTATATATGTACAATACCTTTATTTTGTTAGTGTACGATATTGAAAATTATAATTAACAAAATTGAGAGACAATAATCACTTGTATGTGATTACTATAGAAAATGATGATTCCTTTCAAGTGATTGAAACCAAGGCTCATTCTAGCCACTATGAGAGTTTTATCCTCTGAAAGGAGACTTGAAGAATAAAAGTAATTTATGGAAATGCAAATGCATCATAGTCTAAGTAATAGAATTAAAATCCTATATTAATTAGGAGAAGGATAGCCTTACTCATAATCAAGAGCTAATCATTTGAAAAGAGAGAGAAAAGATTGTTAACTGAACATGGGGTAAATATGCATTTGTGAACTAGTAAAATAGTTTATCAATTCACAATTTTTTTGGGCACATATGTGACAAAATAATTTCCATAAATATTTACTTGAAACAATTTCGAACACATACCCAAATCCAAATTTTTTTGACATGGATCCATTGTAAGATTTATATTAAGCCAAAGAAGTAGTTCTTCTAATTCCAAATAAAATAACCTAATATAAATTTCGTACAATTATTTACTGATTACAAATAACATCCATGAATCCATAGCCAATCGTGGTTCAAATTCTATTCCAATATTATAAAAGATAACTTTTACAAAACATATATTAGCATAAAACCCGTGTCATTAACAATGGTGCTAATAATAAATAATAGTATGTTAATGGAGTATGTTAATGTTATGTTAAACCAAAATTAACATAACATTAAAGCAGAAATAATAAGTTCACCAATCATACAAAGTAAATGTAAGCTTATCATTAACAACTTTAAATGTCATGAATAAACTCAATCCTTGAAATCTTCAACTTCTTCGAGAAGCAGCCTGACAATGGTGCAAATCCATATCCTTCTAAAGCATACAAAAAAAACTATCAACATTCAACAACCAACTCTTTCATTTAATTACAATAGTGAAGTCAAATAAAAGGTTGATTGTCAAGATTTTTCCCCTCTCTTGGATCAAAAACCTTTCTTTCCTCTTTCTTATTTTAACTTTTATAGAATTGTCTAGGATCTTTCATTGTTTGAGACTGTTAACCTCCTCCTCTTCACATTCAAGGATCGATACCTATGTGAGAGTCTCTTCCTAGAATTTTTGTGTGGAAAACCAATTTAGTTCATTATACTTTGTTTAAACTCATTGCAACAACCACTTTAATTTCCTCAAAAGACGAGACCCTCCCCTATCTGGAATGTAGCCGAGTTATCTTGTTGCAAATCCTTTAACCTCGGGAATATTCCTTGGTGATGAGACAATCGAGTCCAGATGTAAGAGATCTCATTAATTTTCATTTAATGTCATTAATGAACCCAAGCAATTTCCACAACGAGTTGTTCGAATGAATTTAGTTTATGGACACCACTAGAGATGAACTGAATATACATGTACCTCAAAATTAAAATCATGAATTAATCTATTGCATAATAATAGATAACAATAAACTCTAAAATCATATTAAGTTTGAATATGAAAGAACCTGAGAGGTCAAAAAAGGAAGACTGAGCTCAAAATTTTCAAACGACTAGTAGATACAGGCACGACTTATCTAGACTCATCTCCTTATTAGACTCTCGACCGAGAGTTTTCTAAATTCTCAGTCGAGCGTTTTCTAAACTCTCGGCCGAGAGTTTTCTAAACTCTCGGTCGAGAGTTTTATTGGGCAAACTCTCGTCTGAGAGTTTTTAAAATTTCAGCCGAGAGTTTGCCTGCGCGGTTAAATCTAACTTTGGGCGGGTTAAACTAGTTTTAAATTTCTCGGTCGAGAGTTTTAGAAATTTCTCGTCCGAGACATTATCTCGGCCGAGAGTTTCTGGTCAACGAAAAACTCAAACAATTCTGCAGTTTTAAGAAACCTGCAACTTTGGAGGGACATAACACGTACAAAAACAAAATGTTTTATGTCAGACCAAGTACCATTAGATTCATCTCTAAATCTAGTTTTTGATGATGTAAGATTTATGGAGTTTCATTAAAAAATTCAATTTTTTATTTATTTTTTACTAAACTATGTCACTATGGAATTTCATTGTTCGAAAAATTGCATTGAATGAAAATTCAATAACTTTCAAATGAGGACACCAAAAAATTCAAAAAAATCATACTGCACTTCCTCTCCCTGTCTACTTCAAAAGGGTACTCTCATTTTTCTTATTTACGATCACATTGAAAAGAAAATCAAAGGATGATAAAATGTACTGAAACATCACTATTTTTTTTTCTTCGTCCATTTCAAAAAATAATAAAAAATAGTAATTTAATCCGAAAATTACCGAAAAATAGTCTGTGCACTAGTGCAATATATGCAGAGTATGATGCTATGGTTTTTTTCCAAAAAATAAATAACCTTCCCTAAAATAAGTAAAGGATTATAAAGTGACTATTTATGTTTGCCTGAAAATTTCAAGTATATGCAGTTAGTAAACAAGAAATTTACCCTTCTATATGTCAATATTTAAAAAAAAAAAAATATGGGTATGGAGGTAAGACAATTCTCTACAATTCTTGTTTTTATGTCAAAGCATAATTTGCAATAAAAATATGAGTTTAGTGGAGTTGAAGTTGAAAAACATAGAAAATTACAATTTTCAACGTCAAAAAAGGGCAAAAAGTGTTTTCCAACTTCACATTTTCACCCTTATGTTAATATGCTACAACAATGGTTGTCAATAGCTATGTAACTTACTCTTTGTAATGATGAAAATTCCATCTAATGGTTAATGAGGAATATGGAAAAATATGTTGGATAGTTACCCGTGGGTAAATTATATAAAAAATTTCTAACTCCGTGCATTTTTCATGCGAGGTTACTAGGGGATGCTACAAGTAGTATCAGAGCTTAAGGTTGCAGCACTGGCACCTTTTGGGAATTGTTAATTGGAAAAAATATTGAGATATGATACTAGTGGGAATCAACTCACGTATGATTCTAACAATCTACATATCAAAATATATAGTAGACTACTTTAGACATTAGATGCCTGATGCATGTTTATAACTGAATTGAAGAGTAATAAGTAATAAAGTTTGGTGCAAAACTCTGTTCATGACATTCGAATCATGTTGTTAATAAAAGAAAATAAAACATTTGTTTCACTTATAAACAACCCAATGAATCACTAGTGAAAGTGAGAGTTGATTACCAACCTCTGTAAATATGAAAACATTAGTGATACATTTAATGAGTATGTATAAAAGTTACAATGCAACAATGTTTATAATGAATGAATGCATAGATGTAAAATATTTAGAATGTCCTTGAAGATGACAATAAAATTTTATTAAAGGAATTGAAAAGAACCCCTATAGATGTTAAAATAAACAATGAGTCACATAGTGAGACTTGATTGTAATAGCTAGTTGCTAATCGAGTATTGTCATGGTTGATTAGTTAGTGTTGCAGGGCTAAATATTAAAAATTATATGCATGCATTGGATTTTATTTAATATTATTGCAATTTGTAAAAACATGATTATGGTAGTTACTTTATGTGTCAGTTTGTTGGTAAAAATACACTCTGGGAATTGGAAATGTTTGGATTGTTACCCTAATAATTATTGAGATATACACATTAACTAATGTTTGTATATAATTTTATGCATGATAACATTGTATGCATGAAAATAAAATGATTTCGAAAGTGAATACTTTTTTAAGCAATGCATATTTATGATTAACATTGTTGATGGGATTAGGTAGGAGTAGCTTAATGTCAACAAGAAAAATTTTGAAGGTAAAAGATTGCAATGTGAATTTCAACTGTAAATGAGAAAGTATAATGTTACGATATGCATGATTGTATTATTTGGAAAATCATAATGTATACCACATGTATCTCAGTTATTTTTTCTGTCAATCTAGATATCATAGACCCATGTTGAGGGTCAAGAATGAATCCATGATGTACATAAATGTTTCTTTTGTTTTAATGGTAATCTGTATATGGTTCGTTATGTAAATCACAGTGAGAAATAGTGCTAAAACATAATTTTACATGTCAAATAGTTATTGACAGTTGTGAAAGGCCAAGAGACCTTGGGTTGATGGTAGTTTCCTGCCGAGAGGGGTTGATGGTGCTTGCCTGCCCAAATTTCCTCTCCCTAGAGATGGATCATCTTGGTAAAGGAAAAGAGTTGGGCAAGATGGTGAAGAGGGGAAAATCCTAAGGAAAATCTATGGATTTTGGAGCCTATTGGAGGAGGTCCAAAATTTCTCATAGAAAGGACGTTGACGAAGGAATATGCAAGACATTTCCAAGAGGAATCGTGTATTGGACCTTGTGTGGTCATTGGAATTCTTGACCTGGTTGGCTAGTGGAATTCCAAACAGGACCTAGTATGGTCTTTCTGAGAGAACTATATGGATGTGCACATGACTCGATCTGGTTTTGGAAATTAGTTCGCATTGGTTGGGAGGAGAATTATTTATCCTAATGTGGTTCTCATAACAAAAAAAATAAACTATTGAGTTATGTGTTATATTAAAAATGTTTTTTCTATATAATTATGTAAATATTTTATGTACATCTTGACAAGAAAGGAGCCTAGTTCTTAGAAAGGAATTACTAGAAGTGTAAGTTCCTTTATTGTATTACTAATCTTTTGAATGTCTTAGTAGGGGATAAGACATTATGAACTTGGTGCATTTATAGATAATTTTGATGATTAGAGAGCTAGGTGCTCTTTGAGTACTTTCAGAAGTACCATGTGAATTTCTTTAGCGGGAGCTAAGATAATGTACATGCAATAAAGTGACTTATCATTTTTATGATCAGAGGGTTGGTGCACTCTGAGTACTTGTAGAAGTACTGTGATTCAAATATTTCTTGACATCACATGAATTATTGATAGTTAAAAGTATTTCATTTGAATGAAAATGTTGTGATTAATGTGATTATTTTCGATTTAATGATCATAGATTACAAGGTGTTTGTTGTTGGGTTATTAAACTATTGGAGCACTTGTGCAAAAGTGATCATGACTTCCAAGAGTACTTGGTAAGTAACAATAAGTTGGTATAGATATTATGTTTTGTTTCTATGATTTTGAATGATGGCTAAGTAGTTGAAATTAGAACTTGCATATATGTGTAGTTGTAAATTCTTATGGCTATTCATAAAAACATTATTGTTTCTTTTAATGGTATTTCTAAGAAACGAAAGTCCTTCATTTTTAAGGGGAAGGATTCCCCTTTCAGTTGTTTATATTGTTATATCACGAGAAAAAATATAAAGTCTTAGTGATAGATGAACACTGAGTACTATGTTATCTCTAAGGGGGGGAGTATGTATTACCCATCCCATAAAAGATTCCATATATATATGTGAGTCTAAAAAAAGTATTATTAACTTTTTCCATCCAGAAACCGGTGGGAAGTTTAACAAGTTATTCATAACTGCCTTTCATTCATTATTCAAAAAGGGAAAAAAAAAAAATATTTCGGGGGTGAATGAACGGAGGAGGGCCGAAGATCAAAAGGTTTTTGAGCGGTAACGAGCCAAGTATGGAACAACTAACAACTACCATATTGTAACAATACTATCGGTTCCAATAAAAATGAGGGGAGAGTAGGGCTTTGGAACGATGATGTATGAGGTAGAACTTGACTCTCTTCTGTGTTGGAGGGAGGCATTGACTAACACACACATTAAATTTTTTAGTAATTGTGCATTTAAAAAACCCTTTTGCAGTTTGGAGAGCCAAGAATATCAAGAAATATTAGAAATGCATGTTGGTTGTAAGTACAAGAAAAAATTTCCATTTTGAAACATGTTCCATTATTTCACACAATGAAAAATGTGTGCAATTAGATCAAGAAGTTCCCATTAAAAATATGCGCGTTTGAAGGAGGGAAAAGTACAGATAAGCTAATTGTGATATTTTTTTATTGAAGATGTTTTCATAACTTATGTACATAAAATTTAGTCACCATATTCTCTTTTAGAAGAATATTGCATATGCTTTAAGGGTAGATTCTTTTATTAGTACCCTTGGGAATAATTGTGAAGTTCCAATACATATGATTTCTTGAAATATTTATAGGGATTTGTGTGCAAAAGGATTATGTAGCCCTCTGATTGTTTTAGAAGAAATTACAAGATAATATTGTGCATAAGCTAGCTTTAAACCATCTTATTGGAAAATAATATATAGGAACCTGCATATAAACATTGTTATTTCATTAAAATATTGCACACATACATGTGTATATCTTGCTAAATTCTTTAAAATGTTTGCTTATTTTATGCACAATAAAAGATAAGTTAGGGATGTTGTTTTCTTGGAAAGAAAACCCATGTGAATATTGCACATAAAACATTAAAAAAATGATATATGTGCGTGTGTAATATAAAATATAAGTAATATTGCTTATATATATATATATATATATATATATATATATATATATATCTTATGTAAGAAAAAATAGGATGCATGCTCTTGTTTTTAAAAAGGGATTTCATTTGAACCTAGTGTATGAAATGATAAGAAATCCAAGTTATTTTCTTAAAAATGAATATAGATTAAAGAGAGTAATTCATGGAATATTTTCATGGGTGGTGAAAAGGAAAAGAGAAAAGTTGATTCGATTAATTTTTCTTGAACGACTTTTCATAAATCTGTATGCATATATTACCCATGTTGTTTATTTAAAGACTGCAAGGATTTGAGTGTAGAAATATTGCATATGAATTCTTGTGCATTAATTGTTAAGAATCAAGATTATATTATTGGAAACTTGCCTATGAATCATGCCCCTATAGAGAAAAGTATCTTTGTTAATTTCATTGGAAAAGAGTTTGAAAGCATTCTTGTGTGTATTAGATAAGTTATTGTTTCAAAAAAAAAATGCAAAAAAAATATAAGGAAACCATGCTAGATTGCATAGAAAAAAAATACTACTAAGTTTGTTTTTTCTTAGAAAGAAATATGTATATATTTATTTTTCTATTCTTTGGAAATGATTGATGCATGTGAACCTTTCACTTAAAATTCATAAATGCATGCCATATCTTGAAATTGAAATATGTTGTATTAGTTTTCTCTTTAAAAACATTCTTTTGTAAAAGAACAAATATTGCATATTAGCTTTCTGTTGGAGAAGAATATGTAGTTGTATGCAAGTGTAATAGTTTTTATGTCAATTCTTTTTGGAAATATTATTTTTGCATGCAAGTATAATAACTATAATGATAGTTTCCTTGGAAAAGGTTATGGTTGCATGTTAGAATAATAACTATTATGGGAAATATTATGTAATCACATTATGTATTTCTATGCTAGAATAATAGTAGTAGTGCTAATTCCTTGTTAGAGGAATCATGTTGCGATATTTTATTTACATTTCATATATGCACATGAATAGATGTTTGAGAATCACTATTAAAGATTGATTATTGGTTGATAAATATTTTATGTAATCATGATATCGAAGTTACGACAACAAGGATGGTGACTTGTGAAAAATATAGATTGTGTTTAACAATGTGGCACCTACAGAACTAATGGTCCATGCAGTTGAGTGTGAGTTGTAGGATGGTCCATTGATAGAACAACCAAGCCACAAAAATATAAAGATTAAATACTATGGGTAAATGATGTCATGATGATTGTAATAGTTTTTAGGTAGATATTTTGTATTTAAACGATATTTCTTTGTAATATTTTATGAAAATGGTTAAGGGATGGACTCCCTTATAAGCTATTGAGTGAAGGGTGAATACTATCACAAGTGTTTAATAATAAAATTAAACGTCTGTGAACACTCCCACCAATGTTTAATAATAAAATTAAACGTTTGCTGGTTTTCACCCTACCCGTTTTCTAGGGTATATCAGTGTTCAATGATGTGATTGCTTATTGTGTCAGTTTGATGATGTTGATTCCTTGCATGATGTGATCATAATATCAAGTATGTAATTAACTAATCTTGTTAAAAGAATATATAATAATAATTTAGATAGTTACTTGATTGTGTAAAAAAATTCTAACTCCATGCATTTTCATGGGAGGTTACTGGGATGCTACACATGTAATGGATAATAATAATAATTTAAACACAATTATAATTTAGTTGTTAATTTTATGATATTTTAATTTTGGTAATGTGAGATGCATTATGAAGTAAGTGTTTCGATGTTTATCATGGATTGATGAATTAATTTATAAAATTATATTGGAATAAAAAATATTTTGATTATGGAATGAGATATGATTTTTTTTGGGCATGTTGTATTGATAAGCCATGATATTGGTGCATGGTATTGTAAAAAAACCTATTTACATGTTAAGGATCTCCATGGTAAAATGAGAGTGGATGGTAGAGATTTAACCTTTACAAGATATCCACTAAATATTATTTTTATTAATAATCAAGATAGAGAGATGATAGATATGCCCTTATTCTTTTCAAATTAATTAAAAAAATGTTATAAAATAATATTAAAATATAAAATATAAAAATAATTTTGATTGTGAAATATAGAAATTCAACTCTATGAATTCACTCCGTTTCTGCGTTAAGGTGATTTACTAAAGCTTTCAAGTTTTTCCTTCAAAGATATACAAAGGATTTTAAAGCTTCTTATTTCGTTCAAAGACATACAAAGGATTTTAAAGCCTTACACGGAAACATTTTTTAAAGGTAAGGTAAGGGTACACGAAAAAAGCTTTTATTAAAGTTAAAAAAAATAAACTTTAATTTTGGAAAGATTAAAAAAAAAAGGGACTTATGTAATCTTTTTTAAAGGGACTCTATTGAAGTTTATTTTAAAAAATCCATGGAATTATTTGTAAGGTTTCTTTTAAAAGGGAGATTGTTTAAGAGGAGATTTAATGAAAAAAACATGTGTGAAGTTTTTATAAAAAGGAGATTTTTTTTTGGAAAAGTAGATTTCAAAAGGGGCATTGTTAAAATTGTGAGAGCCTTGCGAAAGTGAATGTGTAAAAAGAGATTTTTGAGAAAAGGGAATTTTTTAGAAGCAAGATATTTGATTCACATATGTAGACTCGTCTGTTTGTGGGAGCAACGAGGTCATGGGAAAAGTCAAGAGGCTAAAGAAAAAACAAAAGATGTTTGAGATATTTTTAGATCTGGAAATAAAGAGGAAAAAAGATGCCTATGCATTAAAATGCATAAAATAATTTGTCGATGACAAAATTCTCCCTGTAATTTCAAATGCCAAGACAACTAAGGAGGCTTGGGATATCCTTGAGAGGTGTTTTGGTGCAAAGGGGAATATTGAAGATGAAGATAAAGGTGGATATGTAGCAGCAAATCTACAACGAGATGAAAATTTTGTTGAATCTGACTGTGTTCAACCATAAGTGGATGCTGTCTACGAAGAAAGTTTAGAAGCAATAGAGAAGTAGCATGAAGATGCTCGTGAACCCCACTGTACAAAACTACGAGTGGATGAAGATTTGATGATATCAACAACATGGATTGCTGACAATGATTTGGTGATTCCAGCAACAGAACTTGCTGATGAGATGGTGATTTTGACAACAAAGCTTACTGATGATATGGTGAGACCAACAACAGAGCTTGTAGATGAATATTTAGTGAATCCAACAAATGATCTTGCTGATTAGAGTAAAAATATTATGGTAATTCTAGTTGATGCAAAATTTGATCAATATTTATTGGCTAATGATGACTGGTTGTAGATGATGCAACAAAAACATCATATTAGCATGATGCTATTTGGTGAGATAATCCTACTCGAGTCAGTGGAAGACAACCTGTTTGCAGAAGCACATGTTAGTGAAGAAGAGACAAAGATAAAGACAGCGACAGAAACAATGATAAAGAGAGAAGCAAAGAAATAAGTCAGTGAAGGGAAAGCAGAAGCAAAGATAGAGGTAGCGAAGGAAGCACAACAAGAAAAAGGTCTCATTGCAGAGAAGGACCAGAAACAAGAAGAGACAAAAACAGAGACACAGGAAGAGGTAGTGAAGGAAGCGCAACAGGAGAAAGCTCTCATTGCAGAGCAAAAGGAAACAGAGATAGAGGTAGATGCAGAGAAAGAAACACAACAATAGAAAGATCTCATTGCAGAGCAGAAGGAACAAAGCCAATGTGGTTTTGAAGATGTTCTTACACTTAACATTGATTTCAAGTGTGCAGGTACACATATTGATTATGAAGAAGAGTTAAAGTTCCTTGAAACATGGTTTGCAACATCATGTCTAGTTGAGGTCTACACAGAAGATGTAGATATGAATGTTGAAGATGACATGCATGATGAACAAATCAATGTCATTTTCAGGTATTGGAGTTTTGAAGAGATAATCTATTATTGTAATCTTATGTTCCAACACATTGATCATGAAAATCACACTACAGAAGACAATATGTGGCATCAACCCACATACAAGTCATTTCTTGAAGAAGTCCACGACATGCTTAGACAACCTGGAACAATATAAGACCTGCACCAGCAAATGAAGAATCTGAGGTTTGAAGAATATAACAAGAAGAAAATGATGAAACAATTTAGAGGCTACATGATCTGGAAAAAGAGAAGAAGAAAACTAAATATAGTTGAAGTCAAGTTTTTTAAATTGTAAGCCTCACTGAGACATAGACCAGCAGGTTTCTTAATTAAAATTTTTATGTGGTTGTAATTAAGGGGGATTGTTGGAGAATCCAATTCCAACCACCTACTAGGTGTCGAAACCCTTTGTCCAAGTGTCACAGTTAAGTTTCAGTTAGTCCAGTTTAGTCGAATTACACTACACTCATTTATTATTGATGTTCCCAATGTAATCTTATATAACTAATTCGTAATATTCAGAAGAGAATCCTCTACTCCACTTCTTTTTAGTTTTCAATTATTGTCAGTTTTATGCCTAAAGAGATTAGTTATCTACAAAAAATAAATGCGTCTTTGTGTCAACGTTTAGAAATATGTTCTCGGTCGGAGGTGTTGTAGGTAGGGCACCTATAGAACAGTTTGTCTCTTGCCTTTGAGTTAATGAACCTACAAGCATTGAGCAACTAGTTTTGTGGCTAATATGAGTTCAAAGTTATTCTTCTAGTGGCAAAACAAGTAGTTTCTATGATTTCTTGTATTGGTAGCTCTTCTTAGGTCGAATAGGAGTATTAGTTTTATTATCTGATATTAGTATAAGTAGTTATTGTACTTCCTAAGATGTTAGAAACCATAGGGTATAATATTGACCTTATATTAGTATAAGAAGTTATCGTACTTCTTTAGATGTTATGTGAAACCATAGGGTAGAAGATTGACCTTACCCGTATCCATGAATTCAGTTTACTGATTTTTTAAAATCATGGAGCACATTTAGATCATAATTGAAAACAATACTTTAGAAATTAAAATATTATAATGATTTACTTGTGACCTTCGTCCTGTGGTCTAGTGATGTAGATTAAAATCCATGTGATGCATGTGTTCTAGTGATGCATATGAAAATCCATGCATCTGCTTGTAATACAGATGAAGAATCCTCAGATACCTCTCTTTACGTGTGACCTTCATCCTGTGGTCTAGTGATACATATGAAAATCCATGTGATGCTTATAATGCAGATTACTTGTGACCTTCGTCCTATGGTTCAGTGATGGAGATGAAAATCCATCATCTGCTTGTAATGCAGATGAAGAGTCCTCTCCCTTATTGATGATTCTCTTTTGGTTTTCTTTTGAATTCTCCCTTGCTCCCTTGTTGATGGCTCTCTTATGGTTCTCCTTTGTTGGTGGTTCTCAAAGCCAAATACAGAAATGTGTTCTCTTATGCTGGATAAGAGGTAGTGAGGAAAGGGTGAAGTTGTGGAAAGGTGGTTTGAAGGAAATGACAAATGCCAATGTCCATGGAAAATGACAGCTCAAATATCCACGAACATGGAACAACACGAAGCATGCAGGAGCTGATCTCCCCACTGGACATGATCTAACATGAAACATTGGGTTAAAGTAACATGAAACTTTTGTTAAAGTTTAGTGGTGCTTATACAAATTATTATTTGAATATATACAAGACATAGCCAAAGTTAAGTATCCTTCTATATCTTGCTATCATACTTTGGATAAAAATTCTTTGCATATCTATTATTGCCTCAGACTTTGGATAAAAATGCTTTGCACATCTAAGGTTGCCTCAGGAAACATGGAGTTTCCAATAAGAGGCCGATTTGAAAACTTTGTTTAAAATTTTGGAGCAGCCAAATTGTCACCCAAAAATTTCATTAAACTTTTGTAAGAAAGTGAAATGTTTGGTCAAAGAAAGGTTTAATCCCCAGCCAACTCTCTAGCGATCGCTAGAATCCTTGCAGTGCCAAAGGCAGGGACTAACTAGAGTCCCTGCAGTGCCGAAGGCAAGGACTAATAAGGTAAGGCTCATGTTGGGAATGGCATGAAGTTGATCAATTGTCACCAAGGCTTCAAAAAGGTCGATGATAACCATTATTCTTTGAAAATGTTCTTTTAGACTAAGAAAAAGAACACAAGTATTTCGAGGCCTAGAATAGATACTAATAACAGTAATAACTAAATCGATGTTTTGTCTCCTTCATGTTATTTAGAAGTGTAAAATGATATCCTAAGAAATCAATTAAATATGTGGAACATTATATCTTGAGAAATTAAATAAGATATTAGGGTTTAATTGGTTTAATTTCGAGGGTTTCAAGGAGAATTGATGTGTGCCTCTAGTGATAGGAAATCCTACCAATTAAACTAATATTATGAGTTAAATTAAATATATATAATATTATTTGGCTTCATGTAAATTTACTCATACATTCAATACTATTAATTTAGCATTATTAATTACTATCTTGAAAATTTCCTAGAATTTACTCATACATTTATTTTGGTAACATTATTTGGTTATGATAAATGTGTTTGATCATTTTTAATTTTTAAATTTATATTTAATATGAATCTAAAATTTGATATTATTCGTAACATTATTTGGTTATTATAAAATGTTTTTGCGATAACATAATGGAAGGAGATAGAGAAACCCTTGTTGTGGCTAGGTTTTCACCTTAGCTGACCAATTTATGCTTTGTTTGCATGAATCTACATGTCTCTTTTGTAGTTTGTAAAGACAATTTATTTTACATTTATGGTTTCAGGCCAAGCTAGTTCTTTTTCGATTTGGTACAGTTCCATGTTAAGGTTTGGTTTAAATTTCTTCCCTCAATGTTAATGTTTATGTGGATGAGGAAACTTTTTTTTCTTAAAATTATTTTTCGGAAAATACCTTGGTTTACAGGTTTAATGGGTTATGGTTGTGGCTGAATCATGTGCACAAATGGATCTCTAAGTCTTGGAAGTCCCTTTTGACAAATGAATTAAACATTTACCCTATGGATAGGGGTTTTTAGTTGTGCTTTTTGATAATATAGGGGACAAGAAGGCCATCTGCTTAGCTAGGCCTTGGTTTTGGGGTATTTTTGGTCTATTTATGCACTCCCACTTTTGATCTGGCATCAATCTTCTTGGCAGTGGTTTTGGGGGATTGTTGGTCTCTTTATGCACTCCCACTTTTGATCCAGTAATGGCATCAATCTTCTCGACCTTAGTTTGGGTAAGTATTTTGAATTTTCTCTTGAATTTTTTGAATCCTCCATAGCTTTCCTTTATTAGGAATGTGTTGGGTAAGTTTATTTTCTTTGTCCTAAAACATACTGTTTTTTCAAGACTAGTTATGCCTAAATAGGTGTGGAGATGGACTTCAACAAGGGGTTTCCCTTGGAAATTAGTTTTTCAAGGCTACTTATGCCTAAATAGGCGTGGAGATGGATTTCAACAAGTGTTTTCCCATGGAAATTAGTTTGAGGGCTCCAAACTATGTTTGGGTCCAAAAGCTTGAATATGAGAATATTTCATTTATGTGTAAAACATGCTATGAAAATGTAATAAAAAACTGTCTCAAACGTTCTTAGAATATCAAAGACCCCAAAAAAAAAGGCGCAAATGGTGGGAAGGAGTGCAAGGTGACCACTATATTGTATACAAAGAGGAAAAACTTCAAGACAAGAAAGAACCATAAGAAGATTCAGCCAAAGAAAATGCATCTAGAACAACAAAATGCCAAAGAAAATGCATCTACAACAACAAAATCCAAGCAGGCAACAAAATACCAAAGAAAATGCATTTACAACAACAAAATTCAAGCAGGAAAAATTGCATGCCAATATTCTTCAGATGCATTAAAAGTGTAAAAGCAGCGAACCCTAGTGGAAAAAGAATACAAATACCCTCTAGAAACCACAATGAATAACCTTGAAAAGGAAACTTCTTCCGTAGATGAGACTTAAATGAGACAGATGAAGAAGATTTCAAGAATAAAAATGTGCACTTGCCAAATAACTATCCTCACGAAGAAAACCTTGGTTGGATTCAAGTTTGGAAGAAAAAAAAAAATTTCACAAAAAAAACAAGAAACTAGACTAAATGAGAATAAAAATAATTAAACTAAATGAAAATAAAGGTAGTGAAAAAATGAATGTAACTGCCTTTGAATATTGAGATTTCTTTGGAAAAAATTCAGCTGGAATGGGACTGAATTTTTTGTGTCATGGGTAATTAGTTTGAGGATTTAGATTGAGCCTCCTTGTTCAATCTCAAATTTGCAAATCTTGGAAATTTCTGAAAAATATAAATGGTTGCAGTTTTAATATAAATGAAAACAATTTCCTTTAAAAATAAAAAAATGATGATAAATTGTGAATTTTTAATTTTTAAATTATTTTAATATAATCTAAAATTTGACTGAAATCATAGTTAAGAACATAGCTTCTACCTCCAAATGAAGTAGCTTTGAGTTGCTACTGTAATTTTTATGTGCATTAAAATTTGCAATCATAGTTAAGAATTCAAACTCCAAACCCTCATAACTTCTGGTAATAGCTTTGAATTGGGGTTTACATTTCAATAATTGCTGATAATATCTTTGAATTGGGATTTACATTTTTGTGTGAATTAAAATTTGAAATCATTCTTGGATATATTATTCTGGGGTAGTTTTGTTGTTAACTATACTGCATTTTCTGTGTGACACACTACTCCACTTACAGAACACATATCAACTCTTTTTCCCAGAAACTTGTGTTTGAAATGTAAATGATAAGTTTTAAATTTTTAAATTAAATAGTTGAGTTTAATATTTCTTTTAAAATTAACTTTATTTCTGGCTCGCGAAAAAATATATATATATTAAACTACGTACCCTACCCCATTTATCTGTACCCAATATGCACAAAAATTGGAGCAGTTGACAACACGGTATGACAATGTTTCATTAACATAAAACTGTCATGAAACATGGCTACAGCCACAGCCTTTGAGGCAATAGAGCTATAATCTCCCCTTGCTATTAAAAATACTGCTAAAGTTTGCTTCATAAGAGAGTTCCCACTAACTAAAAACAGAAAAATTTCATGAAGAATGGCTTTTGTCACTAGCGCTGAGCCCGACTGTAAACACTGACAGGCTTTGAGCCAAAGGAGAACTGAAGTTCTCAATGTTATTAAAATAAAAAACTGTTATGAAGAGTTAGTCTTGTGATGCGCGTTACGGTAAGTTTAAAAGTATCTTTAAATTTATATTATTTAAATAAATAATAAAATTTATTAATTTAGGGAAGATAAAATATTGTAATAATCTAAGTCTAAAAGTATTTTTAAATTTATTTGATTTAAATAAACAATAAAGATAAAATATTACAAATACAAAATAATAATTATTAATATAGTTATATAAATTAAATGATTGATAAATGTTTATAAATATAGAAATATCAAAATACTTATTTCATAATATACTTTATATTATTAATATATTTACATTATTAATGTATATATAACCAAAAAAACATAATACTATAAAATAAATAGAAACATAACACTAGTGAACATCACATATTTTTTAATTAAATTAAAATACCAAAAAAAACATACTTATGAACCTTCTATCCTTCCATAAAATTCATTGTCTATTAGTGTAATTATGTATAACTTTTTAATAAATTTAATTTTTTGAAATTACTAATTTTTAATTTAATTTGTATAATTGAAAAATTATATAATTTCTTTCTTATCACTGTAATTGTGTATAAATTTAAATAAATTTAATTATTTAAAATTTATTGTTTTCATAATCTATTAATAATTTTATAATTTATTTAATATTAAAGTTTATTTGATAGTGTAAATTTTTGCCATATTTGTTTTATTTAAATTTTTTTAGAAAATCACTTTATTATTTAAAAAGCCCAAGCTTTTAGAACTACCTGATTTTTTAGATAAAATTAAAATTTATTATTTTTATAATCTAGTTAATACTATCTAGATTGTTATAATTGAAAAATTATCTAATTAAAATAAATGATAATAAAATAACAATATTCAATTAAAAAAAGGATGACAAAATGTAATATGGTGTATATATACACTAAATCATATACTTGAAAAATTATCTAGTTACAGTGTAATAAAATAACAATGTTCAATAATAAAAATGATGAAAAAAAATGTAATATGTTGTATATATACACTAAATATCATTTAACCATTTAACGCCAAAAAAATGTATAATGCATTGTATATGTGAATTCTATATAATTTAGTTTTTTTTTATGGTTTTAATATGCATAGGTGAATTTTATATGCAGACATTTAAGAATGACCAATTATGTAATTTTAGAGAAAATTTTAGATCTGTCAAACTACTAAATTTTTTTTATAAAAGGGAAGCACAAAAGCTTAATCATCAATTAACGCAAAAGTAAAAGAAATATCAAGAAAGCAAAAGAAATATAAGAAATAATAGTAACAAAAGCAAAAGAAATATCAAGAATAACAAAAGCAAGAGAATATGAAAAAGAGAATATAACAAAAGCAAGAGAATATGAAGACCATCTTACGAAAAACTTTTTGGCCAAAATTGTTAACAAAAGCAAAAGAAATAATATGAAGATGAAGAACATCTTGCGAAAAACGTTTTGGCCAAGAGAGTATGGAAAACTTTTTGGCCCAAATTGTTCACATTTTAAGCTGGACAAATGGATTTTATATTTAGGAATATAATAGATTTATTCATACAACTCAAGATTGATTTAAGAAAGCAATAACTAGCACAACCCTCCTAAGATTTAAGAAAGCAATAACTAACACAACTATACATAAACACCAAAATATATATACATACATATATCACATTGCCAATATTAAAATACATTATAAACATTAACTAAAAAAAATTATAAATATCAATTAAATTATTATTTTATTTTATATTATTATTACTATTTTTATTATTATTATTTTAAATAATTAATATATGAGTTAAAAATTTTATTATTTTATTATTTAGTCTTATTTTACTATGAATATTTTTAACCTATAAAAAACTTTGTTACAATATCATGAGTATCAGCTCCATGACTTACTAATACCACATGCCCAAAACCTTATAACTTACATTCTCATGACACATATTCATATCATTTTTTTTTAAAATTAATTAATTTAATTAAAAATATAGAAATGGGATAACTACTTACCTTTCATCCATGATTACTACAAGAATATTCTAGAATATTATGTGGAGATTAAATTCCTACCATTCACTCATGACACATGTTCATATAATTTCTTTTAAGTAATTAATTTAATTAAAAGGATAGAAAGATGATAACTACTTACCTTTGATCCGTGACTATTAAAAGAATATTCTAGAATATTATGTGGAGATTAAATTCCTACCATCCACTTAATAATTATTGATAACTAAATTTAAATTTTGGAAACACTATTCCAAAATAAAAATAGTTTTTTGCTTAATAAACAACTCATTAACTAAAAATTAGAAAAATGCATATATCTACTATAGATAAAAAATATCAAACAATTGGAAATTAGAAAAATTGCCCTCAACTACTAGATGTTATTGGATCTTTGTTCAATGAAATGGGTGTTTTTATATTGAATGGTGCATTGTATTTTTATATTGAATGGTGCATATTCCTTGGGAGGTTACACTATCTATCTACATTAGCTTGAAAACATTCATGATTTTCTTATCATGAAACCTTAGAATAGGAAGATACTTCCATAAGTGTTAGATATGGCTCTAGCTACAAAAGACTTTTTGTGGAATGCAAAAGATGAGGGTTATGAATAGTTGTGAAAAGATGAGGGCTATGAATTGTTGTGAAAATGGAGATAGATAGGTGTTGCTTGAAATTTGATAGTGAACAACATGGCTCTAGCTACCAAAGAGTTGTTGTGAAATACATAAGATGAAAGCTATGAATGGAGCTATGAATGGTTGTGAAAATGGAGGAGATAAAGATGTGTTGCTTGAAACCCGATAGTGAACTAGTTATTATTGATAGAAAAGAGAGAGTTGGT
This sequence comes from Pinus albicaulis, assembly GCA_034641835.2. Taxonomy (NCBI): domain Eukaryota; kingdom Viridiplantae; phylum Streptophyta; class Pinopsida; order Pinales; family Pinaceae; genus Pinus; species Pinus albicaulis. The sequence goes on along the minus strand of CM076584.1, from coordinate 1,262,714,179 downwards.
GAGAGTGTCACTATTAGAGTTTGTATATATACCTTAACTTGGAACATAAAGGAAGTGACCTATGTGAACTTTGTGAATCAGCCACTGTAAAGTAGTAATCCTTGAGAGAGAGAGAGGGAGTTAAAATACAAGGAGATTGATTTTCTGTACTGTACCATGACATATTACTCTATTTTAATCTAATTAGTAGCTAGAGTTATTAATCACACTAGTGTACTAAGCAAGGATTATAAAATACTGAAAACGAATGGTAATCTAGAAGGGAGAAATGCAATGTTTCACTATATCCCAAAGCATTATTAATGGAATGATGTGGACTGCTAATGTGAAGAACTAGAGCTATTGTTATAGAACATAAGTGTTCATGCCTAATAAGAATTATATCCATGCAAAAGGAAGGATTCCCCTAATATCTCCACATATCCAACTACTAAAGCTATTAAAATGATAGAGTTGAGTTGAAATGAGAGTATGTGATAGAGTTGAGTTGAATCGAGAGTATGTGATTGAGAAATGTTGAAATATAAATGACAGACTTGATTTGAATTGAGAGTGAGAGTATGTGATAGAGAAGTGATTCCCCTAATATCTCCACATATCCAACTACTAAAGCTATTAAAATGATAGAGTTGAGTTGAAATGAGAGTATGTGATAGAGTTGAGTTGAATCGAGAGTATGTGATTGAGAAATGCTGAAATATAAATGATAGACTTGATTTGAATTGAGAGTGAGAGTAAGTGATAGAGAAATGCTTAAATATTGAATGAAGACATGGCGATTATTATGAAACAAACATACAAATTACATAAAAAGAGAGAAAAGTGATTTCACACTATAAAAATGAAAATGAGAGAGAAGAATAATTGTGAAGTCTTGAAACATCAAAATTGCATAAAAGGAGAGAAAAGTGATTTCACACTAAAAAAATGAAAATGAGAGAGAAGAATAATTGTGAAGTATCTTTGAGGGGAAACCATACTTTATAACAGAAAATCCACAAAATGAGATGATCTCTAAATCTAAGTTTCTGTTATATGAGGAGACAAATGGTAAAATTACAATTAAAAGGTCAATTGACAAAGATAATATAACAATATTTCAATATCTGTGAATTTATGACTTTATGTACAGTTTAACATGAGGATTTATGGTTAACATGGGAATGTATCCAGAGATTAACATGCCTCTCCATTTTCAGCAATTGTTTCCCTTGAAAATTTATTAGTTGCATATGTTTCTATATAAAGAACTCGTCTTTCCACATCACTTCTTATACTGGAAGGCTCTTCAACTTGATGAGATATTTAGTAATAATTGATTTCCTAGTTTCCTGATCTTTGTTTCAAGGATTGTTCTGGTTCTAACATGAATTTTCCTTCATTAAACTTGCCAAAAATAGTTTCAATTGGTATCTTGTCCCTAATTACATTTTTTAAAGTAAGCAACATGAAATAATAGATGTCCAAATGAATATGGAGGCAATTCAAGACTCACATCTTTATGCTATTTCCACTTGAGTGGCTTATGATTTTGATTCGAGTTTGAAGAAATTTTGGAGAGCCCTTTATCATCCATGTTGTTTATGTTATTTTTATGCATTAAGTATGTAACATGGTTGTCTTGTTAAGGGGGGAAGTTGAGTTTTATTAGGAGGATGGGAGAAGGTATATTAAAATTAATCTTGAGATTATAAATTATGAAAGTAAATTGGATTTTGTGAGAAATGTGAGAGAGGGCGCATTGACTTTAATTTTGACTTTTTCTATTTCATCCCCAAAGAGTGACCAAAGTATAAAAGAGACTTTTTCTCTTATGAATTATTGAATATTATAGTATATCCTCAATTTTCTATAATAATTTTATGAGGAGAAATATAATGAATATAATTTTGATATTACAAGTTATGAAATATTTTTTTCTCCTCTATTTCTCTAAAAATTCTCTAAAGATTCTCTAGGTATACTTCATCTCCAACTTCTTATACATAAGTGACCTAAGTATCAAATTGACTTAAGTATCAAAGAACATTTTTTTCTTATTCAATAGGGTATATCCTCAATTTAAAAGTACTTTTATGAGGACAAGTTTATTGATTTCAATTTTGAAATTAAAAAAAGTACTTTTACGAGGATAAGTGTATTGATTTCAATTTTGAAATTAAAACTTATGAATGTTTTTTTAATCTTCTCCATTTCTCCAAAATTATTCACAAATACTACATCCCAAACTTCACATAAATATTTTAAGATTATAACTAATTATGAGTTAAGATTATAAACTTCACATAGATATTTTAACATTATAACTAATTATGAGTTAAGATTATAAAATTCACATGATATTTTAAGATTATCACTAAAATAACACAGATATTTTAAGGTTATAACTAATTATGAGTTTTTTTTTTTTTTTTTGGTAATTGAGGCTAAACTATATTGATTCGAAATAAAAAATTGCATATGCTACAGGCTGAGTTGGTAATATGCACTTATCAAATACCATCCTTTGTTTCTTTCATAGTTGCACATGTATGGGGTTGCCTCCTTGGAGGAAACCAGTCCTGAAATAACATCAAACAGAGGTTTACAAAATGTTCCATGACACCCGTGAAAGTAAAGGTTCTATTATAATAGTTGGAATAATAGAAAAATAAAAAAAGCTGAGCAACCATGTAGTCATGGTGCTTCTGCATCATCCTCGGTGTCTGGATCCTCTTCCTCAATACGACAAGCATACTCCTACGCTATTTCCTCCTCTTCAGCAGTGGGTCAGCGCGGAGGTCTAGAGGCAGGTGCGCAGAGGATGGGAGTGACCAGATACTCAATATCCAGTACCTGTGTCCAAGTTACCTCCGATTCCATGATCCAAACATTGGTGTCTTCGCCCTCTGCCTCCTGAACCAGAAGAGGCTCGGTTTTGTAGGGCCTGGGGTGCTCCTTGTGCGCAATGGTGGATTTTCTTGGTCCGCTTCTGCCTCTCTGCGTTTCATGAACAGGGGCTTCCTCCTCTTGGTCATGCGAAGGGCCCTAGGGTGAATCCCTAGCATGACTACCAAAAGAGGAGCCCTCAAAAGACTCTAAACAGTTATCGGGCCCTCACTGGTAGTGTCCAAGGAACACACCTCTTTGGTTGATCTGGATTTATGTAGGAACGCAACATAATAAACATATAACCATAAATACAGAGATGCAGTGGAAATAACACTTCATTTCATTAATATCAAAGAACTGAAATTTTCTTACAGACAGAATGGAAATAAAACTAGCTAGGGCGCTGGTAGCTATCTACAAGAAGAGATGTGGCAGCTACAGGCCTCTGAACTGAGTTACAATGAGGCTCGAGGGCCTATTTATTATTGAGAAACAATGGAGAACCCTAAACATCCAAAAACCTAACCCTAGGAGATGAAGCACCAAAACTATGGGCCCCGTTTGGGTAAAATTGGTGTTTCAACTTCCCAGTGACGTAACTTTGGCATACTATCTCCGTTTGACGCACATGATACATCATTAGAAAGCTCTATCCGAGGACTACAAATTTCACTGCAAATATCATTTTGGAAGGCGTGATGCCCAAAAAACGTCATTTAGGGCCTCAAAATGGCTCCGGAAGTTTAGGACCCGAAAAACTACTAAAAATAGTAAGTTATGCCGAAGCTGAAAAAATGAAAGAGACAATGGTGGGAGTCCAAGTGGAATAGGTGGGTGGCCACCAATATCCACCTGGATCATTCCTCCCGCTTAGGAAGCAATGGTCCTCATTGCGTTAAGTTCCTCCATGAGATGAGGAAATTTCTGCTGAACTTGGTCCCTGGTGAACCACTTTCCTTGGTGCAGGAGTTGGCCAGCTTTGACAGCCCGATACAGTTGGATCTTCTGTTGATGAGTGTTCTTGATTTGCATGTCCATGATACGATCTGTGGTGGCCTGTTCCATGCAGTCTGGGTTTAACTCTGTTGGTGTGAGCTGTTCTGCAATGTCTGAGGTGTCCAGTAGAGGTGGGAAGTAAGGATGAAGGTGATCCACATTGAAGACTGGGTGCAGACCAAGGAATGGTGGAATACTAAGCTTGAAGGCATTGTTCGCTACAGCCTTGGTGACGGTGTACGGCCCGTATCGGAGTGGGCGAAGCTTGCGGTGGGCTCCAGTGAGGCACTCCTTTTGCAAATGTAGCCATACTTTGTCGCCCACCTGGAAGTTGTGTAGCACCCGGTGTTGATCATGGCGCTGCTTGTACCTCGCATTAGCTCTGTCCAATATATCATGAACCTGTTGGCGGATGTGTTGAATGCGCTCAATGAAGCTACTTGCTTTGTCAACTTCAGACTGGACATGAGCTGAATCAGCCTGAGCAGCTGCAAATAGCATAGCTACGTCAATGGGACATAGTGGCTGGAATCCCAAGCCCACCTGAAAGGGGCTATGGCCAATTGAACTATGGAGAGCCTGGTTATCACTATGTTGTACATAGGGGAGGCTCTCGTCCCATGTGCATGGATGCTTTGAGTTGTACATGCGCAGAATGTGTACAATCATTCTATTTACGACCTCTGTCTGGCCATTTGTTTGGGGATGGAAAGATGTGGACTTGGTGAGCTTTGTGTCCAACATTGACTAGAGGCTAGACCAAAATGTGTTGAGGAACCTGCTATCTCGATCTGATATGATAGACTGTGGGATCCAAAAGTGCACCCACACTCGTTCAAAGAAGAGTTTAACAGTGGCTTCTGCTGTGATATTCTTCTTACAGGCCGCCATAATGGCCATCTTCGAGAATCTGTCAACGACCATGAAAACACAGTCATTTCCATTCTTAGTAGAAGGTAGGCCCGACATGTAATCCATGGAGATGGATTCCCAAGGTCGACTAGGGGTAGGTAGTGGAGTATATAGGCCTTGCTTCTTGATGGTCGGTTTGGCAATGGCACAAGCAGTGCAGGATCTGATGTGCTTCTTGACATCCTTTCGAAGGTTTGGCCAATAGAAATACTTCTGTAGTATTGCCACTATTTTCTCGACCCCGAAATGCCCAGCGACTCGACTGTAGTGTGCTTCCCATATCATCTTGGCACGCTCACTTGAAGGAACACAAAGGTGTCCCAGGTGACATAAAAGTGCATCTTGGAGGTGAAAATTTGGAACTTACGTGCCCCCCAAGAGTGCCTTGTAAGTGTGGCCGAATTCTGGGTCACTCTCATAGAGAAGCGACCAATCAGAAGTCTCGTGCCCACAAGAGTTGAGCACGGTGGTGAGCGCCACGATCGATGGTCAGCTAAGGCAATCTGCAACATTATTGGTGCTACCCTTCTTGTACTTGATTTTCAAATGAAATTGTTGCAGATATGTGGACCACATCTGATGGCGATCATTCTGCAACTTCCCTTGTGTCTGTATGAACTGTAGGGGCTGGTGGTCTATGTGGATGATTTTTTCCTTTCCCAAAATGTAATGCTTCCATTGTCGACAGGCTTGTACAATGGAATACAATTCTTGGTCATAGGTGGGATACTTGCGAACTGTCTCCAACAATGTCTCACTGTGATATGCCACTAGATGTCCCCATTGAGTAAGAATTTCCCCAATAGCATAGTCATAGGCATCTGTCTTGATCTCAAATGGCTGTTGCAAGTCTGGTAATGTGAGCACTGGGGCAGAACAGAGGCGATTTTTCAATTCTGTGAACGCCTTCTGTTGAGGTTTCAACCAAAAGAATTTTTCTCTCGCTCCTCCCTTGGTGACTTGACTCAAGGGCCAAGTGATATGAGAGAATCCCAACACGAATCTACGGTAGAAATTAGCAAGACCCAGAAAGCTGTGGAGCTCTGTTATAGTGGTTGGGGCTGGCCAATCCCGAATGACTTGGATCTTGGCTAGATCCCCATGCACCCCCCTTTAATCAATAATGTATCCCAGATATTGAACTTGGGTCATGCCAAACGTGCACTTCTCCAAATTGGCACACAACTTGTGTTGCCGCAGTGTTTGTAGAACTTGCCAGATGTGGTGAAGGTGCTCTTCCCAAGTCTTGCTGAAGATCAAAATGTCATCCAAGTACACCACTACAAATGAGTTGGTGAATGGCCGCAAGATGTCGTCCATCATCCTCATGAAGGTTGCGGGAGCATTCGTCAACCCGAAAGGCATGACCAGCCATTCAAAAGGGCCTTCCTTGGCTTTGAAGGCAGTCTTCCACACATCAGAGGGTTCAATTGGTACCTGGTGATACCCAGACTTCAGGTCAATCTTGCTGAAATATTTTGCACCTTTGAGTTGGTCCAAAAGGTCATCAATCCGTGGGATTGGGTACCTATTCCGGACAGTGATCTTGTTCAGCGCCCGATAGTCAATACAGAGTCTCCACGTCCCATCCTTCTTCTGTACCAACACGATCGGGCTCCCACAGGGCGATGAACTTGGTTTGATGTGACCTTTCTGCAACAGCTCCTGAATCCGCCTCTTGATTTTATCATTTTCCAGAACAAAGCGTCGATAGATCGATCCATTGGGTAGCGGCGCACCTGGGGTCAGATCAATCGGGTGCTTGACCTGGCAGTGCAGAGGAACCCCTGTGGGTGAGTTGAAGATGTCCCCGTACTCCTCCACGACCTTATCCATTTGTTGTTGTCGTGCAGAGGGGCCCTGTCTGGAGGTCGTGGCCACAGTCTTCTTCTTGCCCTGGGGGCGGATCATCAAGAAAACGAATTTCCTGGTTTGGGAAATGAGCTTACTGCATTGTTTTGCAGTAACCAAAGAGATAGCGGCAGGAGGTGGTACCTCTGGTATCCTGTACAACTTATTTCCCAAGGTAACAATAACAGCACGAGGTCGAGACTCATACACAGCATGACGCTTCCACAAGTATGGTTGTCCTAATAATACATCAGAAACATCAATAGGAGCAACGTCACATAATACCTCATCCGTGAAGGGCTTGATGCTATAGGGAAGGCGGCACTGCTGGCTGACGTGGAGATCTCATCCTTGGTGAAGCCACCCGATGGTGTATGGATGTGGGTGAGCTGTGGTCGGCAAGCCCAACCGCTTCACGGCTTCTGCTGAAATGAGGTTCTTTTGGCTCCCATTGTCAACATTGAACTGTACAGGGGAGCCCTTTACCCACATCTGGGAGTGGAAGAGACGTTCCTCCTCCTCTAGATCTTCCGGTTCCTCCTTCTGGATCTTTGTAGTGGCAACTGTGGCATTGGGCTCCTCATCAATAATCTGTTTCCCTTTTTCATTCCCCTTTTCAGGTTCTGATTTAGAGTCATAACATGCATCTGACTCAGAAGCCCTCATCTTAGCCACTAGCGACTGCTTGGCCCGACACTCACTTGTGTTGTGAGTGGAGCTCTTATGTAACTCACACCACTTTCTCGTGTCCTTCTTTGGCTTTGCGGTGATGTTCTTTTCTTGTGGCTTTGACAGGTTGTCTTTAGCCACCATGCCTTGGCTCTGTCCTTTGCTCTGCGGTTTGGAAGCACCTTTCCCTTGCTTTTGATTCGCAGATCCAAAGTCTCACTTCTTCTGTTTGAATTTCTGCTCAATCTTGGTAGCATACCGGTATGTCGTACCAGGCGAGAAGATGTCGAGGAACTCCATTTCCTACTGAATGTATCTGTGAAGACAGCTGTGATACTTTAGCACCAAATGTTTCTTTGAATCTTTGATACCCAACTTTGTGCACAGGGTATGGAATAGATTCGTCAGCTCATGCACATCTTGATCCCTTTGTTGTCGCAGCATGGTCCATTATATGTACTTGTCCTCATAGCTCCCCATGGGATAGTGCTGTTCCTTGACGGCGTCTTGGAAAGAATTCCAAGTTGGTACGGCCGAGAACAGAGAGGGTTCTGTCTGGTCCTTGTTCTCACAGTAGGTTTCCCACCAATCCTTAACATGGGGGGTAGCTTTGAGGAGTGCAAAAATAATCTTCTCCCGGTCTGAAAAGTCATGAACAGAGAAATATCCTTCTAATAGATTCAACCATCTATCTACGGCATTTGCGTCTATTTGACCCTCAAATATGGGAATGTCAAAATTTAATTGTACCTTAAAAGGAGTCGCACCTCCAGAGTGGCTGCTGGATGCAGATGCGCCGCTGGTGGGTAGCCGTTGAAGGATCTGAGCAAAGTTATCCATCATCGCGTTCCTTTGTTTTTTGAGGGCCTCCTCGAGCAATATTTTGATAGGATCTCCTGCTCCCTCATCTTTCTTTTCGTCCCCCATGGGCGTCCATTGAGGTTTGCGAGGCTGATCTTGCAAAGGTTCCACCAGATCAAGCCCTAGCTCCTTATACCCCGACCTTGTTGGGGACATGCAAAGAAGGATCGAGAAAAAGCAAACCGCTCTGATACCACTGATCCAGATTTATGCAGGAACGCAACAGAATAAAAATATAACCATAAATACAGAGAGTGTAGATGGTTATATGTTTATTTTGTTGCATTCCTTCATAAATCCGGATCATTGGCCACCTTTGATTTTTCTTTGGTGCAGTCTCAGATCCATGGGATAGAGAAGCATAGGGTAGATGGGGGGTTGAGAGGTATGGAGAAGAGGCTCAGACTAGGGACAGGGAATGTGTAGCGTGGTGCTTTTGGGAAAGGTGGTGCCCAGGTGGATGTTGCGCAACTGGGGGAGATTGGTGATGAGAGCGCACAATCTGGAGAAACTAGAATAACTAATTATGAGTTAAGATTATAAAATTAACATAGATATTTTAAGATTATAACTAATTATGAGTTAATATTATAAATTTCAAATAGATATTTTAAAATTATAACTAATTATGAGTTATGAAATTTCTTTTCTAATATCTCTCTATTTCTCCAAAATTATTTCTCTAAAAATAATGGATCCCAAACGTCACTTATAATAATCGATATACTCTAATCACTTTAAATTTAGAATTCATGGATTCCTTGCCAAATCCCCTTGCTAAAAAGTAGAATGATGGCCTCCTTTGACAATATTTTCTCCCTATTAACAGTCAGGTAAACTTGAATTTCTTATATTGTCCCTATTATTTCTTTTAAAGTGTTTCTGGTAAACATGACTTTAAAGTGGTTCTGGTAAACATGACTTGGCTTGGTTATTTATTAGTGATTTTTGAGTTGCAAGTTTATTTGATCCTTATTAGGGTGATTTAGGTAAACATGCCTTGATTATTAATTATGTTAGAGTGGTTTAGGAAAACATGGCTTGGTTATTAATTATGTTAAGGCAGTTTAGGCAAACATGACTTGGTTATTAATTATGTTAGGGTGGTTTAGGTAAACATGACTTGGTTAAGTTACTAGTGGTTCTCGAGTTCCAAGTTTTTTTTCTTCCTATTAATTATGTTAAGGTGGTTTAGGTAAACTTGACTTGGTTAAGTTACCTAAACTTTTGAGCTCCATATTTATGAAAATCCATAGTATTGATCCATGATATTCATGTGAAATATATATCCTATTTAAATGTTGAAAAAATCTAGATAAGTTGATCCTCATAGTCATTGAGATCCCAAACATTAGTAGTGGCCATTGAGATCCCAAACACTAGCCTTGGCCATTGAGATCCCAAACATGAGTGTTTGGACCATTAAGATCCCAAACACGAGTTTTTGGACCATTAAGATCCCAAACAATGATGTCCTTAGACACCATCATTTCTCTCCATTTGGTGATCCTAGTAAAATGTGAAACCTTATCATGAAGAGTAGAATAAGAACACCAATTCTCTACCAGTGATGCCATTATGCTTAATGTTACATATGCATGTCCGTTATTGACCCAAAAATGACATGATGCCGAATTTTAATTTACTGTTAAATATACATGTTCATTGTCAAGCATATAAACAAATAGCAACCACATTCAGTTTCAGATTGGATTAAACAGATAAAAAAATAGAAGCCCCATAACAACCCATGCATACTTATGGTGTAACTGAATGGGGTTTCTATTTGCTTATATGATTTATCCAAACTGGAAACTGAATGGGGTTACTATTTAGCTTATATGTTTGATAATGGGCATGGATATTTAACATTAAATTAAAAGCTGGCATCATGTCATTGCTGCGTAGGGAATTGATTTTCCTTATTCTATATGCAGGGAGTCCATTACAGTATTCTGCACTTTTTTTTCCTTTTATGTCACTTTAAAATTGAGGAAAACTGTAGTGATGAAGGCTTATTTAGTAGGGTATTGTGAACTTGACCTTCAGGCTTGAGCAAGAGTCTGGAAAGGTTCACGATGGAAATGGCGTGGAGTTAAACCTTCTCTACTAGGCTTAAGAAAGGTTGATGATAACCAGTATTCTTTGAAATTATTCTTCTGGACTAAGAAACAAAAGTTTTTGGAGGGTTTCCACAAGAATTAATAGCAATCAATATATCGAAACTTTTTCTAAAATGTCATTTCCATGGTTTGAAGTTTTAGACTTCATGGAATCTATTAAGTAATTCAATTTTTGATACAAACAAGACTGAACTAAAAATGTTGATATTTATGGTAAAATATGAAATATCCTCAACATTTAATGACGAGATATTGAAGAGATAATTCAACAAAGATATTTTGAAGAGATAATTCTGCCTCTAACTCTAGATGATATTTTAATGTGAATGTAGAATTTGAAATCATAGTTGAGAATTCAGATTCTAACTCCAAATTACTTCAAGTAGATATGAGTTGCTGCTATAATTTTTATGTGAATTAAAATTTGAAATCATAGTTGAAAACCTAGCTTTTAAGGCTACATAACTTCAGGTAGCTTTGAATTTCTCTTGAAATTTTAGGGCAAACTAAAATTTAAAATGACTCTTGAGTGCATGTATTATTTTGGGGTTGAAAATCTAGTTGTGTTGTTTAGTTATACCACATTTGATTTGGAACACGCTAGTCCACTTCCAGAATACATAGCGACTCTTTTGTCCAATAATGATCGCTATGAAATGTGTTTAAAACTGTGAAAGATAAATTTTAAACCTTTAGATAAGATAATTAACTCATTGACTTTATTATTTCTTTGGAAATTAGCTTATTTTTTCCCTCAGGAAAATAGATAGTTGTATTGATCTACAAACCCCATTTATGGGATTTAACTATACAAAATATGCCAAAAAATACACCCTTGAAGTCCAGTGTGTTGTCCATTTTACTGGTGACACTTAATATCTGAGTGACTTTTGAGTTATTATAGTTTACATAAATACTGAAATGTTTGATGGCCTTGCAGCCTCAAACACTGTTTCAACCTAAGCATAATTAACAACTAAATTCAGAGATTACTGCTATCAATATTGATAGTGTCAGAAATGAGACAATGTGGATGATCAACTTACTTGGAACCAACTGGCTGATTGGTCATAATGGCTCCTTCTCAACAAGGATTGGACTCGGGAAGTGATCTTCCAATGATATGTCAAATTTTCAGAAATAAGTTCAGTAGTCCTATATTTTTGTAAGGGTCTCTGAAATTTTGTTGATTGGACTTGGGAAGTGATCTTCTAGCAATATGTCCAATTTTTAGTCCATATTGTCCTATATTTTTGTAAGGGTCTCTACAATTTTGTTAATTTCTTGTCTTAGTAAAGTGATTGCATATTCCATTGTGCACAGTTGATTGCTTGTCTCAGTAGAGTGATTTCATCTTCCATTGTGCACAGTTTGTTGTTCAACAACTCTACTTCAAGAAACTTTTTCCTAGTTATGCTTCCATTTTCAATAGGCAACTTCAACTTCCCAAATCAAAAATAGTGTAATGTACTTTTAAAAAAAAATTATGCTACTAAAAAAATAATATTCCAAAGAGTTTATTGACATTGTTAACAAAAACCAGTTATCATGAAAATTGGAGCAGCTGGCAAGAATGCCTTTAACTTGTCATCTTAGTTAGCGTGAATGGTGCAAATGGTAAGCATGTCATTAACGTGTCATTTTTGTAGATGATGATTTAGACAAAGTTGAGTTAATAACATTTTTCTGCTAAGTTTGTTTCATAAATAAGGCCTCCTACTTAAAAACATAAAATCGTCATGAAACAAGGCTACACGCATAGCCTTTAACCCAATAGGACTATAAGATCCCAATGTTACTGAAAATACTGCTAAGTTTGTTTCAGGAATGTGTGCTTCATGGAGAGTGACTTTTGTCATTGATGTTGAGCTTACTTTAAATATAGATAAAAATATGAATGTTGTAACTAGGACAATCACATTAATAAATGTGGTTTTCTTTTTTTGCTCATTTAGGCTAATCCTAATCTTCCCATTTTTTCTCCTCCCATCCCACCCACGAGTTTCGAACCGGTGACCTTGCATAATGGAGTGCCTTAAGAGTGCACACCATCACCGACTGCTCTGCACCACGTGGGCTAAGATAAATAAATGTGGTTGATATAATAGGCTCATATCAATTATATTCATAGTTTTGAGACAATACAATGGTCAATGTTATTATTAGCACAACCACATTAATATTATCCATGTTTAGATAAATGTATTTTCAGATTAATCACATCATTAATATTATCCATGTTAGCAGAGTCACATTATTAAATGTAGTTGATATAGGGGGATAGTTAATAAATATAGATTTAATATTAACATTAATATTGATATAAATAAATATATAATAATAATGATAATAATTATGCTATAATAATATGATAATATTTTTGATATTATCAATAATATTATTTCTATTTTCTAAATTAGGCTAATTTCTATTAAAATGTACAAAAATACAAAGCAAGCTTCAGAGCAGGTGGTTGTTGAACTAGCCAACCCCTGTTCGATAAGAATTGTTCAAAAAATAAAAAATTGGGCTGCCCTTCAAGGGGAAACCAACCATTAATGTGTCCAGGAGTAGCAAAGTTTGCAAGAATAAGAAAAAATAGGCATAAAAAGCATAGATGAGCCTATGGAAACTGAGATAGAGGAGAGCTAAGGAACTGCATCTACCGATTCTTTGCATCATTGTCCACCTATTGTGGATTTTCCTCAATCACGAAGCAACCGTATTCAGACAGGCTCTCTATGCCCTCCTTTGTGATTTGGGGGTTGGGCTCCTTAGTTGAAGGGGAGACCATCTTGGGTTGCTTGGAAAATTCTATGTGAGCCATGTTGTCCGCAATTGCCTCTTTTTTCCAAGTGCCATCCAAAGGGAAGCTCTAGTCGCCATCCGAGTGGTCCTTCGAGTTTTTAACAGGGAGAGCTGTGAATTTTTGGGGCAGAGAGGAAGGGGAGTGCGAGATTGTAAAATTGCGAGGCCTCTTTTTGCCTCTTGAGCCAATTTAATGGTGCTTCTCTTCTAGAAGATGAACTAGAAGCTGGGCAAAGAGCGCCGAGGTGGGAGAGATAGGGTCGAGAACCTTTGGGTCGTCAAGGGAAACTAAGAGTAACATAGTGTGCGTAGACGAACCAGGGGTTGGAGAACTACATGGGGAGCCTCTACCACCTCCATGATGAAAGCACATTCGATGGTGACGTGGAATAGTCGCAGTGGAGAGGAGAACCTGTTGGGAAGAGGTCGAATGCACAGAGGGAGCCAGATGGTTAGAAAAGAAACTAGTGGAGGAGGCATGACAAAGAAGAGTTGAATGGAAGGATACATGTAAATTGATATGGAAATCTTGGGTTCCATCCTCCATTAATGTCCAGCTAGCAGGATTAAAGGTCGAGGGAGGGGGAGTGAATGCTGCAGAGTGTCGACGTCCTCCCCTATCTACCTTATTTAAGGTCTGCACCTGCTGGGAATGAGCCTCCATGTTTTTTAACTAGGTGCCCCTGCATCGATGAGCTAGGTAGTCTTCTGTACATAACGTGTCAAGCACCTGAATCTAGGGATTATCAATAATATTATTATGAAATATGGTAGACCATGATTATAAATCCTAGAATTAATGTTATAAAATTTATGAATAATATTATATCCTAGGAATATGAACCTTTAAATTAATTATTATTATTATTATCCAATTTTAAGGTCACTGACAAGCCAGACACCAAATTTGTGTATGAGACCCCCTTTTTTGTGGGACAAGGGACCCACCTTCGTGCAACAATTTGGTTGCTAAGTCTATGAAGGCATACATACTCTACCCCCCTCTGTTTTTGAACTTGTGACCTCTTAGGAGCAAACACATGCTCTTAACCATTACGCCCACTCAATCTGTATAAACCTAAGTGATTGATATTATAAAATGAAGGGGATAATAAACTCAATGGAGTAAACCTAAAACCCTAAAGGATTACAAACCCAAGGTATATAAATCCTAAGATAAATGTTATAAACCATAAAATAAATATGGTTTCTCATGGTTGATTTTCATATTGAAACAATCTTTGTCACAATGCAGTGTTGGACCATGGTTGATTTTCATATTGAGACAATCTTTGTCATAACATGACACTCGACCATGGTTGACCATGAATTACCATGTTTGATGATAATTGACAATGGTTGACCATGGTTGATTTTCATATCGAGACAATCTTTGTCACAATGTGACATTGGCCCATGGTTGACCATGTTTATAAACTCAAAGGATTTATATTAAACCCTAGTATTAATATTATAAACCCTATGAATAATATTATACCCTAGGAATATGATCCCTTAGATTAATAAACCCAAGGGATAGATATTATAAACCCAAGGGATTAATAATAAAACCCCAAGGGAATAATATTAAACCCAAGGAATTACTATTAAAAACCTGATGTATATAAACCAAAAGATAAATATTATAAACCCTAAAATAAATATGGTTAACCATGATTGATTTTCATATTGAGATATTTTTTTTTCACAATGCGATGTTGGACCATGGTTGACCATGATTGATATTCATATCGAGACAATATTTGTCACAATGTGACATTGGACCATGGTTGATTTTCATATTGAGACAATATTCCTCACAATGCAACATTAGACCATGGTTGGCCATGATAGACTAATGGTACAACATCACAATGTGATGTTGGACCATTGTAGTCCGTGGTTAACCATGATTGACCACAATTAACCATGGCCGACCATGTTTGATAATTGGTGACCATGATTGAACAATATTGATTTTCATATCGAGAAAAGGCTATGATAAAACCAAATATAAATATTATAAAACAAGGTATATGAACCCTATGATAAATATTATAAAAAGTAAAATAAACATGGTTGACCATGGTTGATTTTCATATTGATACAATATTTCTCACAATGGGATGTTGGACCATGGTTGACCATGATTCATTTCATATTTAGAGAATCTTTGTCACAATGTGACGTTGGACTATGGTTGATTTTCATATTGAGACAATCTTTGTGACAATGTGACATTAGACCATGGTTGACCATGATCGGCCATGGCTGACAATAGTTGACAATGATTGACCGTGGTTGATTTTCATATTTAAAAATATTTGTCACAATGTTACGTTGGACCATGGCTGACCATGATTATAAACCCTACGATATATATTATAAACCCTATCAATAATGTTATATCCTATAAATATGAACCCTTAGATTAATAAACCCAAGCTATTGATATTATAAATGCAAGGGATTAATACTAAAACCCCAAGGGATTATAAAGCCAAGAGAATAATATTAAACCCAAGGGATTAATATCATAAAACCAAGGTATATAAACCATAACATAACTATTATAAAACCTAAAATAAATAGGGTTGACCATAGTTGAATATGGTTGATTTTCATATTGAGACAACCTTTGTCACAATGCTACATTGGATCGTAGTTGACCATGGTTGATTTTCATATCAAGAAAATCCTATGATAAAACCTATATAAGTATTATAAACAAGGTATATAAACCCTATGATAAATATTATTAACACTAAAATAAACATGGTTGACTATGAATGATTTTCATATTGAGACAATATTTTTCACAGTGTGACATTGGACCATGGTTGACCATGATTGAATATGGTAGACGATGGTTGACCATGGTTGACCATGGTTGATTTTCATATTGAGACAATCTTTGTCACAATGTGATGTTGGACCATGGTTGACCATAATTACAAGCACAAAGGATTTATATTAAACCCTAGGATTAATATTATTAGCGTTATGAAGAATATTATACCCTATATATATGAAGCCTTATATTAATAAACCCAAGTGATTGATATTATAAAACCAAGGGAATAATAAACCCAAGAGATTAATACTAAAACCCTAAGGGATTATAAACCTAAGAGAATAATATTAAACCCAAGGGATTAATATTATAAACCCAAGGTATATAAACAGTAATATAAATAATATAAACAATAAAATAAACATGGTTCACCATGGTTAACCATGATTGATTTTCATATTGAGACAATCTTTGTCACAATTCAATGTTGGACAATGGTTGACCATGATTAATTTTCACATCGAGACAATCTTTGTCACAATGCAACTTTGGAAAATGGTTGATTTTCATATTGAGATAATCTTTTTCATATTGAAACGTTGAACGATGGTTAACCATGGTTGACCATGATTGATTTTCATGTCAAGAAAATACTATGAGAAACCCTAAGATAAATATTATTAACCAAGGTATATAAACCCTAAGATAAATGTTATAAATGCTAAAATAAACATGGTTAACCATTTTTGATTACATATTGAGATAGTCGTTGTCTCAAAATGGCGTTGGACCATGATTCACCATGCATGGTTGACGGTGACCATGACTGATTTTCATATTGAAACAATATTTGTCACAATGCGACATTGGACCATGGTTGACCATGGTTCATCATTATTAACCATGGTTAACCATGGTTTATTTTCATATTTAGACAATCTTTGTCAGAATTTGATGTTGGACAATCGCTGACCATGATTGGGCATGGTCGATTTTCATATTGAGGTAATTTTTGTCATAATGTGATGTTGGACCATGGTTTACCATGATTATGAACCCAATGGATTATATTAAACCCAATTAATAATATTATACACTAGGAATATGAACCCTTAGATTAATAAACCCAAGGGATTCATTTTATAAACATAAGGGAATAATAAACCGAAGAGATTAATAATAAAAAACCAAGAGATTATAAACCAAAGGGAATAATATCAAACAAAAGGGGTTAATATTATAAACTTAAGGTATATAAATCCTAAGATAAATATTATAAACCCTAAAATAAACATGGTTGACCATAATTTACCATTGTTGATTTTTATATTGAGACAATGTTTGTCATAACGCGATGTTGGCCCATCATTAACCATGGTTGATTTTCATATTAAGACAATATTTGTCACAATGTGACATTGAGCCATGGTTGACCATGGTCGATAATGGTTGACCATGGTTGATTTTCATATTAAAACAATCTTTGTTATAATGTGACATTGGACCATGGTTGACCATAATTATAAACCAAAGGGATTTATATTAAATTCTAGATTAATATTATACACCCTATGAATAATATTATACCCTATTAAAATGAACACTTAGATTAATAAACCCATTAGATTGATATTATCAACCTAAGGGATTAATAATAAAACCCCAAGGGAATAATATGAAACCTAAGGGATTAATATTATAAACCCAAGGTATATAAACTCTAAGATAAATATTATAAATCCTAAAATAAACATGGTTGACCATGGTTGATTTTTATATTGAGACCACCTTTGTCACAATGTGATGTTGGAAAATTGTTGACCTTTCTTGATTTTCATATTTAGACTATTATGATCAAAATGCGGCATTGGACTATGGTTGATAATGGTTGATTTTCATATTGAGACAATATTTTTCAGAATGCAACATTGGACTATGGTTGATAATCCCTATGATAAATATTATAAATGGTAAAATAAACATGGTTGACCATCGTTGATTTTAATATTGATATAATCTTTGTCACAATGTGACGTGGGACCATGGTTGACCATGCTTAAATTTCATATCGAGACAATCTTTGTCATAATGTGACAATGCGACTCTGGACAATGGATGACCATAGTTCATTTTCATATTGAAACAATTTTTGTCACAATGTGACATTGGACCATGGTTGACCATGATTGACCATGGTTGACGATGGTTGACAATGGTTGACCATGGTTGATTTTCATATTGAAATAATCTTTGTCACAATGTGGCTTTGGACCATGGTTCACCATGATTATAAACCCAAGGGATTTATATTAAACCTTAAGATTAATATTATAAACTCTATGAATAATATTATACCCTAGAAATATGAACCCTTAGATTAATAAACCCAAGTGATTGATGTTATAAACCCAAGACAGTAATAAAACCAAGTGATTGATATTATAAACCCAAGGGATTAGTACTAAAACCCAAAGGGATTATAAACCCAAGGGAATAATATTAAACCCATTGCTATTGATATTATAAACCAAAGGTATATAAACCATAAGATAAATATTATAAACCTTAAAATAAACATGGTTGACCATAGTTGATTTTCATATTGAGACAATATCCCCCACAATGTGATGTTGGACAATGGTTGACCATGATTGACCATGATTTATTTTCATATCGAGACAACATTTGTCACAATGTGACGTTGTCCATGATTGAGTTTCATATTGAGACAATCTTTGTCACAATGCAACGTTGGACCATTCATGACCATGATTGACCATGATTGATTTTCATATCGAGAAAATCCTATGATAAACCCTAAGATATATATTATAAACCAAGGTATATAAACCCTATGATAAATATTATACTCTAAAATAAACATGCTTGACCATGATTGTCCATGGTTGATCATGATTGATTTACATATTGAGACAATCTTTGTCATAATACAACGTTTGACCATGGTTGACCATGAATAATTTTCATATTGAGATAATATTTGTCACAATGCGACGTTGGACCATGATTGACCATGATTGACTATGATTAACCATGGTTGACCATGTTTGACCATTGTTGATTTTCATATTGACAACATCTTTGTGACAATGTGACGTTGGACCATAGTTGACTATTGTTGATTTTCATATTAAGATAATATTTGTCAAATTGTGACCATGATTGACCATGATTAGAAACCCAAGACGCTTATATTAAACACAAAGATTAATATTGTAAACCCTATGAATAACATTAATACCAGTAATATGAACCCTTATATTAATTTTTAATTAATTCATTATTAGCCTATTATTAATTAATTCAAAATTAATTAATTAAGTAGTTATTGATTAATTAATTATGTTTTAATTAATTATTAATTATTATTACTAATAATGAATTATTGATTATTATTACTAATAATTAATTATTAATTATGATTAATAATAATTAATTAATTATTCATTAATTACTAATTATATTTATTAATTAATCACTAATTTTTAATTTTTACTTATTATTATTAGCAATCTAGCTTCCACGATTATTCATATTGTTGTTGGAGATGTATGGAAATGAACTGTGTAGTGCTTTTGATCCGTTCATTGTTTCAGATAGTTACTCCATCCATCATCAGGGACTAAAAAGCTATTAGTATGTAAAAAACAACTTTCGGAGAAAATCACATATGATCATGAATAGTCACGATCATATGTGATTTTCTCCAAAAGCTATTTTTTTACAAATTATAAACCACAAAAGCCAAATTCAAATAAAACTATTAGTAATTAATCAATAATTTTTATTTATTATTATTAATTAATTATTATTATTAATATATTCTTATTTTTTAATAATTTTTATTAATTAATTAATTATTAATTAAACTTAAATTTATTTAATTAAACTTAAACTTAAACTTGTTGATTAATTATTAATTATAATCGATTACTAATTAACTTAATATTGACAACACACCAAGTATTAAAGCATAGTAAAATGTTATTATGTTATAGATTTTAAATTAAATAATGTGAATGTATTTTTATAAGAAAAAAGTTTAATTTAAATTATATATTTTAGTTTGTTTCATAAATTATTGAATTATTTATAGTTTTTGGATATTTTTGAATTATCTAATCGTAATTTTTTTCACATTATAAATTATAAAAAATATTAATTACTAATTTTATTTTTATAGATTTAAATTCAAAATTTATTAATATATATATTTATATATATTAATCTCAGAGTTTTGTGATTCATATTAATTTTTTTAATTTTTTTTATTAATAACATCGTCTATATTTGCTAGTTGACGTTTCAAATTCTCTAATGTAATTTATTATCAAAACTAAAATATTAGAAGGTTCAAAACTTTGACCAACAAATATTAATGAAATGATTAATTCGAAAATCAATTTTAAAAAATAAAATATTACAATTTTTTTAAATAATTACAATAATAATTAAGCTTTAACATTAACTCATAATCATTAAAATTAAAATTAACACAAAATTATGATTAATCTCTTTACTAAATTTATAGCTAAAATTCTCTTGTTTTATTACATAATAACTAAATTTATATAAACTCAATAGTAGTGTAAAAAAATATATAGAAAAAAGTTTATGAACCATCTTTAGTAGTGTTTTCACGAGTGCTCTCTCTATGTCCTAACATGGGAGGAAGGGAGATCTTGCACTTCGTCCTATAGTAACTATGTGTGCGTGTCTACCTATTTCCACGATCGGTACTGAAAGCATTGTGATTTTCCATGGAAAGGAGCCAAGTGCTTCCCTTTTAATAAAATGGGGGACGGAATCCCACCCAAACATTTTATGTATATTATCTCTTTATTCTTTATGTCCCAAGGTATGTACCACTTATGCATCATTTAACTATTTCTTTAACTCACTTTACATATCAAACATGGTTCCTCGATGTATAATATGTGGGAACATGTGTGTATGTTACTCTCACGCCCTTGGTAAAAATTTCGAACCCTCCAATATATTTCATTTTGAAAACAAAACTTATCATGGCATAGGTTATTGTGACACTTGCGTTCGAAGTTTCTCGAGACTCACTCACATCCACCCACGATTTTTTTGTTTTAATTCACACGTTGTACTCTTGGTTACGAAGTAAATCGCCGCCATACAGATGTCACAACGGTTGTGCAAGGGATTGGTTTTGGCAATTGTTTTTACATCAAAAACTTAAATACTTAATAACTCAGAACTACCCAAAACCATGTTTTTTTGGGTTTCTAAACAAAGAATATATTGTAACTTTTTTGAGAGGAAAAAAATATGCTAGTTTATATTATGTATTAGTACAATTATAAACCATTTAAATTACTCTATATTACATGGAGGTATAAGTGCAAACATAGTCTTGTAGAGAAAGTGTTGTAGCATATCATAGTCATATACAAGACATAGTAAGAGCAACAATCTATCTACCATCTAGAGGTTGTCTTTGAAATGTCAAATATATCATTAAAGATAGCGAATAAGGCCCAAAGCAACAAAGTAAGTGGAAAAACAAAACAAGAGTAGTGAAAAACCAGATATAGTTAGTTATAAAAACTAGAAGGGCGACATGCAAAAAGTAATGAAGAAAGTGCATAAAAAACTAAGGGAGTAGGATAGTGCCCTGTGAACATATAGTCACAGCCTCCTATAATGTGTAGTGAATACAACCATATGATTTTTTGAGGCCCAACTTGGATAAGTAATCAACCACAGTGTTCTGCTCTCGGAATATGTGCTGGAAAGTGATGTTGTTGTAGGAGTCCTACAACCTATATATTTGATCCATCGAGTGTGCCAGAAGAGGGGGAGAGAAACCATTTTTGTTGTTCATACAATTTATAATGACCTGTGAGTCTCCATATACATAAATATTGTCAATATATAGTTGTCTAGAAAAATAAAGTAGCCCCCAGAGCGCAACAACCTCCGCACCAATGTTTGTGCCATTTCCACCATTCCGGGACAATTTATACTTGCACCTCCAGTCCAGTTTGACACACACCCCACAACCAGAATTTTCTTGTTGCGACGCACCATTGAAATAACCTGCAGGATATGAAATAGGTTGGGGCATCATGCGATGGGAAAAATCCCGAGGTGGAATATTTTTAGTATAGATTCCCTCCCATCACTCCAAAATATACTGAATGATATGTGAAGTAGTCGCAGTAGTGCCATAAAAAATTGACTTGTTCCTTGCCATCCAAATCTGCCATGTAAAGAGGAGTGGGATAGTAACAAATTTTTGTCCCCGCACCATCCACCATAGTGAACATTCCTCCAGGTGACCAAATTGTCTTTTTGTAATCTGTAATACGAGGAAAATATCATCCCATACCTCATCGTAAAATTGACACAGAAAAAACAATTGGTGATTGTTCTCTGAATCCGAGCAAAAAATGTATATCTAGATATAAATGTAGAAACAAACACACATGAAATCTTGCATTTGAGAATGAGTTACTGAAATTCTAGAAAAAAATTGTATTGTCACTTAAAATATAGACTTATGATTTCAATAACTGACGTGAGAGGCATGAAAATAATTTCCAGTGTGCACACAGTAAACTCTTTTCACAACCTCTTGGGTAACGAAAAATATATTCTTCTATATTTCTTTGTTCTCTAATTTTTTGGTATGAAACTTATAATATAAATAAATAAGGAATATTTTCAATTCTTGTTATTTAGTTTACAACAGTTTTTTTTTTCTTGTGTGCATCACAAAACAAATAAAAACAAAATCCTTAAACAATGTTTCCATTTTTGAAGACTTAAGTTGCAAGTCAGACCCAATTTTTTTTGGTAAAAAAATACACCCTCCTTATTACAAGACCTTTCAACCACACAAGTAGAAAATCCAGTTGAGTACGATTTTTTTCTTATAAACAATCGGTCTGATATCGATAGCTCATCATTCCACACTCTAAAACTACCACACCTAATGAATTTAATCAACTATGGTCTGGTCCAGGTCACGATGGAATAAATGAATCACAAAACAAAAAAGTATGCCCTATTGTTGGACCTCGCGATTGTATGATCAACTCGAACAAAAAATTTAAAAATAAAAAATAAATAAATTATTCTTTGAGAATTAGTTATTGAAAATATAGCCTCATTTATTTGTTTGTTTTGTGATTTTTGGATATGGAACATATAATTCGATAATTCACAGAATAATTTGCATCACTTCTATCAAGTTTATAAGAGGTATTTTTTTCTTTTGAGCGTCACAAAATGAATAAAAACAAAACCCTTAAACATTTTTTTTCTTTTTTGAAAATTAAGTTGAAGCTCAGATCCATAAAAATTTTGTAAAAAAAAAATACAAATTGTCGACTATCTAGCCTTCCAACCACTAGAATAACAAATACGAAGTGACGATGGATTTTTTTTATATAAGTAATCGTCGATACAC
Source organism: Pinus albicaulis (assembly GCA_034641835.2). Taxonomy (NCBI): domain Eukaryota; kingdom Viridiplantae; phylum Streptophyta; class Pinopsida; order Pinales; family Pinaceae; genus Pinus; species Pinus albicaulis. The sequence continues at coordinate 1,262,690,829 of CM076584.1, read as the reverse complement.
ACTGATCTTATCATTACCATTCTGTCTAACTACTCGACCTCAACATTTTTGAATAATAAACTACCCAACCTCCTGACCTCAAAATTCTTGATTGTTAAACTACCCAACCCAATGAAACCACCTGACTATGGTATTGTCGAGGTCGCAATACAATATATGAATCATAAGACAAAAAACCAATCAATTTTCTGACCTCCCGACTGTTTCATAAACCCGATAAAAAAAATAAAAAAAATACCCTCTTGTACTTACTGACTATCCAACATTCCACCCACTTGACATACAACATGGAGTGACGGATTTTTTTTAGAAATAATAAACCCAGCCTCTCGATATTTGTATTTCTTGACTTTCAAATTACTCAACCTCTCGACCTTAGAATTCCTGACTCTCAAACTACCCAACCTCTCGACCTCAACATTGTCAACTGTCCAACTACCCGACCTAATGAAACCATCCCACTATTTTATAGTCGGGGTCATGATGGAATAAATGAATTATATAAAAAAGAACACCTGACTCTATGAACTCTCGACTACCCAACCTCCCGACTCTACGATCGACACAATATATAAAAATAAAAATAAAAATAAAAATATTCACTCACAGTCTAGACAGTAATTTTTTAGTTTTCGCGCTTTGAGAGTGAGTCATTGAAAATATATTTTTCTTTATTTATTTGTTATGAATTTTTTTTACATGAAACATATAATTTTAAAATTATCAGAATAATTTTCATTCCTATTATCAGGTCTACAAGAAGGCTTTCTATTTTTTGTGAATAACAAAATGTACAAAAAAAAACCCTAAACATTTTTTTTCCTTTTTCAAGAATTAAGTGGGAGGTTAGATCCAGAAAAATTTTGTAAAAAAAAATTTCAACCTCCTGACTACCTGACCTTCTGACCACGTGACTACCAAGATGGGGTGACTACGAATGGAAAGTATCTGACCTCTCGACATTGCATTGAGTGAGTTTTGCCACCAATTTTCTTATGTTGTTATGTAACTATTACATCGTCCCCAAAACTCTTTGTTACACACCTCGTTTCTTGAACCCTGCAGATATCCCATATTCAATGCCCAATCGTACAATACGAGAATCTCGGTACTCCAATCAAAATTTTTCTTGCCCACGCTTATAACTGCAACATGATAAACCTTATCCAATTATTTCTATAAATTCAGTATTTCTCCCCTTTGCTCCACACTGAACGTATTTTCTTATTATTCAATAATGGCTACATCATGACCCTTTGGATCTATAGCACGCAAACACGTTAGCCGAAAATTCTGCACTCTCCCGAAAGAGAAGGTGTACTACTACATGAACTAACTTGAGCTAATCCTCTTGATTGCGGCCTGCACTCAGGGATTAATTTGGCTTACAGATCTAAATGAGCACCTCGCCACTTTGTTGAATTCATACTAATATGTTCCACAGTGTTACCCCTTATGAGCCTGGGTCATAGCTACATTGAGGGTTTACTATCATGTGGTGTTTCTCTGACTTGGGTAGTGAATTCCTTGCATGGTGGCATAGGTGCTCCTAGAGTTATTTTCTCATAGAAGCCTGGCACCACCTCACGGTGGGCTTGCACCTCACTTGCCAAAAACCAAGTATTCTAAGATGATCATGAACTATCTCAACAACTTCTTGAGATTTCTCATGCGAGATTGGGGCATTTGGCTATTTCTAGGGGCTTGTGAGCCTCATTATCAATCTCCCTTTGGCGAGAATGGAGGTTCGTGCACAACAAAGGATAAATCCTATGCACGTTTGACAATAAGGCATAATCGGCCCTTGAACATTCACTTCATATTTCGCATAGTGTTTCTCTATTAGGATCATATTTTGTAAATAGATATCTTGATGTACACATTGACCGAATCTGTCAAATAGAGTGTCTCTGTTATAAACTTGTGGAAAAATACAAAGGGTCTCATAACCCAATTCTTCTAACAGATCTTGTTTTCCAATAAAAATAGATTGTTGAGGTTCTTAACTTCATTTATTTAATTATTTATGATATCATTGAGGATTTAATAAAAATTGTTATACAAATCTTCTTAAGCCTAAACTTCATTCGCTTTGTAATTATTATTCTTTACTATATTAAATTATTTATTTTTTCATACAAGCATAGGACACATTTACACATGCATAATCATAACCACAATCAATATACAAATCAGGGAAATATTGGTTCACAGTTGTATCACAGATACATTCAAAACAACACATCTTGTAGTTTTTATTTATCCATATCAATTACAAAGACATTGCAACATAACACATTAATTGGAAATAGTGCTCATATTTCCATGTCCCTCCATTACTATTGCATCATTTATCTTGCAATTACTACATTAATTATGTTCCCTTTTTCACTTCGTATTATCTCAAATAAAAATGGGTCTAAATAATTTCCTCATACCACTAAATTTCAAGAACCATCTCCTTTACCCCATGGACTAGTTAGCCTTTAATGCCTATCTTTGAGGTGAGGTCTCTTCTTTGCACAATAAAATATATCATCCCTTCCAAAAATTCGACATTCCTAGCTGTATAATCCATGTCCTTAGACTCAGTGTCATTTTTTTTGTGTTATTCCACATATTACAACATATGTACATTGCTTTTACAATGGAACTCATACAAAAACCTTGGCTGAAATTGTCACATAAACAATAAAACTCATGAACACTAATAATCAACAAAAACCCTTTTCTATTGTATATACTTATCTGTTGATCTAATGCAAAGTGAAACAAATGTCAAACAACTCTAATTGTTTAATCATTTTTTTTAAGAAATAAACTTTACATCAAATTAATAATTGTAAATATTATTACACAAGCATATTCCAATATTTTTGCCTCTTTAAATAAAAAAACGAAGACATAAAGGCCATTTTGCAAAAATTTAGGTAAAAGTAGTTTTTGCAAAAAAAAATAATTTCCCATTCCATGTAAATAAATATCCATAAAATTTCTTGAGCTAAAAAAAGGATATTATCAAAAGTTCATGTTTTTATTTAATTAAGAATAATCTATAAAATTACACTTAGAAATTAAGTTTTAATATTTTTAAATTACAAATTGAAATGGAATAATTTGGAATTAGTTTCAAAATAATTGAGCTTATTTTCTCTTTGTTTTTAGCAATTACTTAGTTGTAAAGCTTCCTTCTATGTATATGAGATTGAGCTATAAGTTAATTTTATTTTTCAAAAATAGCATTATAATAAGATAAACTAAAAACTAGATGCACATGAATCATGTATACAAATAAGCAGTGACATGCCACTAGGTGGTTCTTGTTAATTAGTATCTTGAGAATTTACTCATGCATAGTCATGGGAATTTACAAGAATTTACTCATACAATATGTGTAACATTATTTGTAATGTTACCTGGTTATGATAAAAGTGTTTTCCCATTTTTAATTTTTTAATTTCTATTTTAATATGAATCCAAAATTTGATATTATTTGTAACATTATTTAGTTATGAAAAAATTCTTGCCTGAGAACACAATGGAAGGAGATATGGAAAAATTCTAGGTGGATAGGGTTTCACCCTAGTTGACCAATTTATGATTTTTTTCAAGGTGGATAGGGTTTCACCATACTCGACCAAATTTTCCTTTGTTTTCTTCTCCAGATCTCTTTCGCAGTTTGTTCAATGGCGAATCTCAGTGATTCGGTAAAAAATACAGTTTCTTTTGCAGGTATTGTTGTTGATGAAGCTAGCTCTTCTTATGTTTCATACAGTTCCATGTTGAAGTTTGGTTTTGGTCATTCGGTGGTTCAAGGATTTCCTTCCCTCAATGTTACTGTGGATGTGAAAAATATTTTTTAGAACATGCATTAATTTGCAAGTTTAATGGGTTATGGTTATAGATAGATGATCTGCACAAATGGATTTCTAGGACTTGGAAGCCCTTTTTGACAAATGAATTTCTAGGACTTGGAAGCCCTTTTTGACAAATTAATTTGTAGGACTTGGAAGCCCTTTTTGAAAAATGAATTAAACATTTATCTTATGGCTCGAGGTTTTGGGGTATTGTTTGTCTCTTTATGAAACCTTGAACTTCAAGTTTTATGTAATAATGGCATCAATATCCTTGGCCCTAGTTTGGGTAAGGCTTCCGAACTTTCTCTAGAATTTTTTGAATCTTCCACCACTTTCTTTGATTGGGAATGTGTCGGGTAAGTTTTATTATCGTTGTATTGAAACTGAATAGGTGTGGAGATGAAATTCAACAAGTGTTTTCATGCAGAAATTAATATAATAGCTCCAAAATATGTTGGGTCTAAAAGCTTGATTATGAGAATATTTCATTTCAGTGGAGAGCATGCTATGAAATGGGGCATGCAATTGAAAATTGTCCCAAACATTATTAGAATAGAAAGGACTGGAAAAAATCTAGAAGGGCCATATGCTGGGAAGGAGTGCAAGATGACCACTATATGGTATATAAAGAATAATAACTTTAAGACAAGAAAGAACTAGAAGACAAGAAGGTATATAAAGAAGAATAACTTCAAGACAAGGAAGAACTAGAAGACAATAAGGAAGTAGATTATGCCAAAGAAAATGCATCTGCAACAACAAAGCAAAAATCACATGCCAATATGAATATTACTGAAGCCTGTAAGGATTCTTCGAATGTAATAAAAGTGGAAAATTAGTAAGTGGGAAACAGATTCCTTCCATAAATCACAAGGAATAACGTTGGAAAAGCAATTTCTTAGGCAGATCAAATGAATTAAGAAGATTTCAAGAATAGCCATGTGAGCTTGCTAAAGAACGACCTAAAGATACATGCAAAAAATGAAGGTTGGGTTCAAGTTGGGAAGAAAATAAAAAGTTTTTCACCACGAAGAAAAAGAATTTACACCAAATCAAAATAAAAATAGTAAAAGAAAGAACCTTAAATGTGTTTCGATATTGGGTTTTTTTGAAAAATATTTAGTTCAAAAGAGTGAAATTTTTGTGTCATAGTGAATTAGTTTAAAGATTTGGATTGAACCTAAAATTTGTAAATATTGAAAATCTATACAAAATGTAAATGATTTTGGCCATAAAACCTATTTTTTTAACAAATGCTATATGTTTCATTTAAAAATAAAAGTAAAAGTACCCATGCATTTTTATTTCTAAATTTCTATTTATATTTTAAAATTCATCCAAAATTTGACATTATAGTTTGACATTATTTTGGTTATGATAAGAAGTCCTTGTCGTTTTTTAATTGCTATAAATTTCTAAATTTATATTAATATTTTAATATGAATGAAATTATGGTTGAGAAAACAAGTTATACCACCAAGTGGCTTTGAGTTGTTGCTGTAATTTTTATATGCATTAAAATTTGAAATCATAGTTAAGAATTAAGCTGCAACCCATGGATAATTTCAGGTAGCATTGAATCATTGTTTACATTTTTGTGTGGATTGAAATTTTAAATATATTATAGTTTTTTTTGTTTACTGTAGCACATTTGCTTTGTAACAAACTATTCTGCTTCCAAAGCACATAGAGACACTTTTACACAATAATGATGGATATGGAACTTGTGTTTGAAATTGTAAGTGATAAGTCTTAAACCTTTAGATTAGATAGTTGAGTTTAATATTTATTTTGAAATTAGATTTAGCATTTTATTCCTCGCTCAAGAAAATATATACTTATATTAAACTACGAACCCCATTTATAAGGTTTAACTCTACAAAATAGGCACAAAAACACACCCTCGAAGTCTAGTGTGGGTTCCATTTTACTGGTGACACTTAATATCTACTTAATATTGTAATGAATATAGTACTTCTATAAATACTGAAATGTTTGATGACCTTGCAGTCTCAAACACTCTTTCAACCTGAGAAATATTAACATCTAAATTCAAAGTGTATTGTTATCAGTATTGATAATGTCAAAGAAATGAGACAACGTGGACGATCAACTTACTTGGGATCAGTTGGCTGATTGGTTATAATGGCTCTTTATCTACAGGAATTAGACCTGCGAAGTGATCTTCTAGTTGTATGTCAAATTTTCAGCCCATCTTGTTCTCTGGGTGCTCTGGTTTTGTAAGGGTCTTTGCAATTTTGTTGATTTTCTTGTCTCAATAGAGTGATTGCATCTTCCATTGTGCATAGTTTGTTTTTCAAAAAATTATGCAGTTATTTCGAAGTTATTTTTCCATTTCTAGTACGTAAATTCTCAAACCAGAAATAGCTCGATGTACTTAATTATTTTCTTTCTTTTGTTGAAGAAAAAATATTTGAAGTTTATCGATATTATTAACCAAAAAAAAAAACAGTGATCATGCAAATTGGAGCAGCTGGAAAGCATGTTAGTAACATGTCGTCTTAGTTAAGGGTGAATGGTGTAGTGTGCAAGCATGCCATTAACATGCTATTTTAGTTAGTGTAGAAGATGATTTGGACAGAGTTGAGTCAACAACTTAGATTAAGAAAACAACCGTGCTTGTTTCATAAACAAGCACCTACTTCTTAAAAATGGAAAAATGTCATGGGACACAGCTACAAGTACGCCCTTTGAGGCAATAGAGATATAACCTCCAAATGTTATTGAAAATACTACAAAGTTTGTTTCATAAAAGAGTTCCTACTACCTAAAAACAAATTTTAGGTGAAGAATGGCTTTTGTCACTAGCACTGAGCCCCGACCGTAAACACTCTTAGGCTTTGAGCCAACAGATCCGCAAGTTTTCAATCTTATTAAAATAATTTTTTTTTATGGAAAGTTTATAAAAAAATATAAAAATTGACTAAATTATAAGTTTATTTTAATTATTATTATTAATTATAAAAATAATTAATATATATATATATATATTAAACATATATATCTTGGAACAAATTTCTTAACCATGGATATTTACTCCAACTTTATCATAGAGATTCTTAGTTGGAAGTAATGCTTCCACTTCATGTGTAGTTGTAGTTGTGAGTCCCTAGGCATTAGTCTAGAAGTTTTTTATTCTTATGGTATGAGTTGGAGATGAGTTGGAGTCATGATCTAGATAAGTCGAAGTCTGTGATCTTTGTTCTATATATATTTGTAATTATTGTGATGAATATATACATCAAGTAATTTGTGTGTATCATAAAGTTCTCTGTATTTTTCTAATATGGTATCAAAGCCATAAGGTTGAGATTAGTGAAGCTAAATTCATTAATCAGCTATTACTCATCGCATGAGTATATTGTTGCTGAACATCAAATCTTGAGTGTCTAAATTAGTTCGGTGGCTAGTGGAAATGAAGACACACTTATTATGATTATTTAATTTTCTTATAGCATTATTTAATTTGTTTAATGTGGGCCAACATTTGTTAAAAAAAAAGTAATTATTTCGAACGTTGTTTTAAGATCTAGATCTAAGCTTAAGGATGCAGCAGGCTTTGTATGGTCAGGAACTGTGAGAACAATCTGGATAAATATTTATTGCAATCTTGATGGTATTAATTTTTCTTTTAGGATACAGATCTGATTTTCAGATGGTGCAGCACACATTATCGAAGGAGTTATTCAAAAAATATTGCAAAGCTTCAATGGATTCTCAAAACCCTAAATTTGAGGCCTTAGTGGTGTTGAATTATTTTTGAAAGAGAATGATATGACTGGATCTGTCATATCTAGTAGCCGCGTGCTTTTAGAAATTAATATCCGTACTAGAACTAACAATTGCATTGGAAGCCCCCACTCACTCTCGGTATTCAATGGCAGTTTGAAGGTCTGCAATCGCCCCACCGCAAAATCCGCATTCTACATAAAATCATTTTCATACTAAGAAAATCTAGGTGTCAAAGGTTCACGACGTCTTCACGACATGTTTTCTGAGGTTGTGTTTCCAAAGGAGTGGACCATGATGGTTTGATTTGTTTTACAATTATTTTAGCCACGTAGGCGATATTGAAAGGTTTAGGCATCTGGGTTTTTCATTTGAGAACAAGATTGTTGCATGGTTCAGAATAACTGTGATATTTGAAAAATAGTTTCTCTACTCAAATCTCAACATCGATGCTTCTAAGGAGAATTGTCCTCAATGCTAATTTCATAGCTACTTTGTAATGTATCTTCAGAACAAGAAAATTATTTTGTTTTCATCTCCAGCCACTGTCAACACGTAGATCCTTTTCTGAAGAGCCTCCCGAATTATCCACAGTATCATGAAACATTTGTCGACGTTTCCAAACATTTGTCAAAATTTCGAAACATTTGTCGACGTTTCGAATCCCAACGGGGATCCTTGCGATAAGATACCACAGAACTGATCCATTGTTTCTTCCATAATGGTGTTTTCCAATATACACACAAGATGATGGTTATTTGTAGCGTCGACGACAATGAAGAATGGGTTTCAAACAAGGTTATGTTGAGAGCATGAGTTTGAATCCCAACTATTTCTTCATTCCATATGTGAAGGAAATATGACAGATCGGGGAGGTGAAGATCTTGGCGGGAAATTGGGTGTCTCGCAAGTGTAGATATCAAGGATTGGGTTATTGTTTTACTTAATATAGAATTTATTGTGGGTTTGTTCGTGAGTCCAAATGTGTCTTTTATTTGGTGGTGGGGTTTGATATTTAGTTCTATGAAAATTCATATTAAAAAGGGTTGGTGATTTTTAAACTAGAAGCCTTGATGTTTGAAACATCAATTCTTGTGTGTTGTTATTGGTTATTGGATATAAAAAGGGTTGGTGATTCTTAAACTGGAAGCCCCATTCTCTGAAACATCAAATATTGTGTAAGTTCAAGTTGTTTGATCAAATTTTGAACATATTCAATATCCAGACCTCCATCCTAGCAGCTGACGAATAGCCGAAAGAGAAATATATGATAGATGGTGGCTGGTCCATAGGATGGTTTATTACTTGACATCTCTTGTCACAGAAGCCTGGACGAGTCAAGTTTTCAATATTGTTGATATTTCAAAGTTCATGAACGATGGTAAAAGGTGGTTACACTTTAAATGGAGGTCAAGTAACAACTCAAAGATGTGGTGGTGAAAGAGCATTATCTCTGAGATTCTAGAGTGGATGTGGGTGTTGATGAAGACTAGTTAGACAAAGATTTATTTATTGTTGTAATATGTTTTTTTACTGTTATCCATGTAAGCATTAAGGGAGCGTATTTGAAGTAATGCTTCCATGTCAAGTGTAGTTGTTATTATGAGTCCCTAGGCATTACTTTAGAAGTTGTTGATTCTTATGGTATGAGTTGGAGTCATGATCTAGATTCGTCGAAGTTTGTGATCTTTGTCTTATATATGCGTGTAATTGTTGTGATGAATATATACATCAAGTGATTTGTGTGTGTCATAATGTGCTCTCTATATTTTTATAATATTCTTAACATGTAAATAGACTTTATTACAATACTTTTGAGTACTACCATGACGTTTCAAAACCACATTCCCAAAAAAAAATACGACTCACTTCAAATAACACTCATTTAAATCTTAACCCTCTATATTATTAGTCCATGCCAAACAAGACTCTAGCAATTTATTTGCTTGTAGACCACTATTAGTTTAGCTTTGACCAATACAACTTATAATGTATAACTTTGAAAAAAAATATATTTATTTGTCAATATCATTGTATAAATTACTTTTCAAACATTTGATTAGACCATAAACTTGAAGGTCCTCTTATGCTATAACTTTTGGATGCACTCAATTTTATTTGTGTCCTGATTTTTCATTCTTAAGATTCATAGGAAAACCAACCAAAATTAAAATCTTTGAAAATTTAAGCAAGTATTTGCATAGAAAATTGGATAGAGACAAAATGTAAATAAACATAATTGCCAAGAGTTACTACACACCATTATTTATGTGTTGTTTATTAGTTTCATATGTAGGATTAAAAAAGTAAATGTGCACACTTGCTAGTGGTTACTACCCACCAAATTTTATGCAACTCTTGCCTCTTAGATTAATTTTTCCATTTCATATATCAATTTGCAATTTTTAGGAAAGCATAATTTCCAAAGCTACCGTAGTCATCAAATTCAAAAGAGAAACTATTTTTTTTCAAAAATGTTATGTTGGTTATACCATTACTGAAACTATTTTTTTTCAAAACTGTTATGTTGGTTATACCATTACTGACCTAAATACCGGTAACTGCACGTTTCAAGCATGTTATGTTGGTTATCCCATTACCAATCTAACTACCGGTAACTGCAGGTTACATAATGATTTTTCTTATGGATTAGGCCAAGAAAATAATGATTCTCATTGTAGAAGTTGTTTGAATATCACATATTGCTAAAGGGTAGACCACACATAAAGAGTGTAAGACCCATTATTGACCTAACTACCGGTAACTATAGGTAACAAAATGATTTTTCTTATAGATTAGGCCAAGAAATTACATGTTGAGAATCTAAGGTTTTGTCATCGCTGAAGTTGTTGGCATATCACATATTGCTAAAGGGTAGAGCACATATAAAGAGTGGAAGAAAATACATGTTGAGCATCGAAGGTTTTCTAAGGTTTTCTCATTGTAGAAGTTATTGGCATATCACATATTGCTAAAGGGTAGAGAACATATAAAGAGTGGAACATTATATTTTTGTTTGCTAGATTATATGAAGAATTACAAATATATAGTTTATAAGTGGAACGTTAGTTTTTTTTGCAATATTATATGAAGAATTATAAATATATAGTTTACATTCACAGTCTTGATAATATTTCTCTTAAATATTTGTAACTTCTAAGTTACTTAATGATGAAATATGTAATTGTATTGATAGGTATCCAAATACACCTGGAATATGGATGGAGGAGCATGTGAAACCGTGAAAGCCTATTGTAGATTCCAAGAAAGGAGGTGTTTTATTCTATCAATTTTTGCATACCCGAAGTGATACCTATATGGGTAAGGACATATGCATTGTTATGTGTGAATTACTTCCATGCAAAATTGAGTATATCTGATTGTGATTTGGATTGTGTATTTGTAAATTCTTTCATCGTTGGAAATATGTATTGGATTAAAATTATTTTATATTAAAAAAAATATTTTATTTATTAATATGGAAAGATTTTATCTTTTTTCAAAGGAAAATTATTTTATCTATTAAGTAGATTAAACTAATATCTAAAAACATTTTCATTCAGTTTCTTTGAATAGAGATGGCTAAACAAGTTTACGGAATGAAAAAAAATAATATATATATATATATATATGGAAATAACAAGTTTATAGATATATTCAAATTATTACAATATATTTAAGCATTTTTATATTCAAAATGCATGGAACCCTTACAAACCTTGTTTTCTATTGGATCTAGAGTTGTTAGGGATCTTAGGGATCAAATCTCTTGAGGTAAAGATTTTTTATGAGTGAATCTAGGAAAATCTAGAGCTAAAATGGATCTAGGCTGATAATTTAATTAGTACTATGAGACTGTTATATTTTGAAAGTTAACCAAATATTAAAGCAAATAATAATAATAATAATAATAATAATATAACAGTATTTAATAATGAAAATTTAATAGGGTGTATATATAATAAATGATAAATAGATTACAAATTAAGGCTATGTTCACCAATATTCCATTTTAATCTAATAAATGAAGTTAATTTTGATAACCATTCAAATATTTAACCCCTGGTTTTAATACATGGTATATGTCAATGAATTTATATTTATGTTCATAACATTCTGTATAATTTAGTATTATGATGGTTTTAATGTTAAAATATTTAGCCTTGAGGGTTAGAGTTGGTTAGAGTCCTTATTGTTAAAACACTTTTGTTATTGAGAGGTCATAGGTTCAATTCTCTTCACACTCTCTCATGGTTGAGAAAGTGATATTTGGAGTTCTTAAAATATGCAAATACTTAATTCTAGATATCTTGATTAGATAAAACCCTATATAATTTAGTATTGGGATGGTTGGTCATAGGTTCAATTCTCTTGACACCCTCGGGGGTCTCTTTGGAGTTCTTAAAATATATAGGGTAGCCATACCCTAAAGACACCAAAACACTTACCTCAAGATAAGTATCACATTTCCAATATTTTAAAAAATCATAAATATTAACTAAGATATAATTTTATAAAATATATTTGTTTTACTTTTTTTTGGATATTTTTAACCTACAAATAAGCTTCATTACAATACAAGGGGCCAATACCATGGATTACTAATACTACATGCCCAAAAAAAAATCATAAATATTAACTAAGATATAATTTTATTAAACATATGTGTTTTACTCTTCTATGGAGATATTTAGCCCGCAAATAATCTTTATTACAATACAAGGGGCCACATGCTTTTTAACCACATTCATATGACACGTGTGCCTCAAGATAAACATCACCTTGCCAATATTTAAAAAAATCATAAATTATTTTTATTATTATTAATTTAAAAAAGAATTAATATATGAGTTAAATATATTTTTTTTACTTTTCTATGAATATTTTCAACCCACAAATAAATTTCATTACAATACTACGAGGGGTCAATACCATGACTTACTAATACAACATGCCCAAAAGAACCATAACTCACATTCATATCACACGTTCATATGGAATTATTTTAAATCAACCTAGATCCATATTAATCTAGAATCTATCAAGTGTCAAGAGGGATCAAATCACTATAGGTGCAAACCTCTTTTTTTAGCGAAAAACATGAGGAAATGTTTCCACCTTGAGAGATTTGATCCCTCTCAATGCTTGATAGATCTGAGGTTAAGATGGATCTAGGCTGGTTTCAGTCGTGTTCGGTCATACACAATTTTTTGAACATCTAATTATTTTGATCATTCTAAATATTGTAAATATGTCTAAGCTTAATTTGGTCAATTTAATTTTAAATTTTCTTAGTTACCTCAGTTTGTTGAGATGAGAGAGACTCTTAATAACTTGAATGATGAAAAATGAAAAAATACAAATTTTAAGTGAAAAGTGATAATGAAACAATATTGAATGATAGAAAATGTGAATAATAAGAATATAGTCAATTACAAATAATCTTCACTGCGATCAATCTTAAACTATTTTCTTCTAATTTTCTTATTGTCGCACCTATTAGTTATTTCTATTATCGATTACCATGTTTGAATGCAAAGTGATTAACATTGTTGAATGATGGAAAATAGGAATAATAAGGATGTAGCCAATTACAAATAGTTTACAGTTTCACGAAGAAGACATTTCAGGTAAGTGAAAATTTTATTTAGGATTGAAATTCAAGCAATGTATTTACGGTTGAATTACTGTAACATGGAAGTCAATTCACCTCATGAATAATGTTGATGTGCTTACACTGAGAAGAGTATGTATGTTTGGGGGTGAGATAGAGAGATAAATAAGGAGAGAAAATGGAAGGTAAAGATATAGATGGAGGGGGAAGATATATGCTTACAGGGAAGTCAATGCAAACTATTAATATAATTAATTTGAAATTAATGTACATCATACATATAGTTGCATAAAATTAGAAATAAACATCTACACTCAAATCAATGAATCTAGTGAAAACAATCAAATATGATTAGAAATGAACATATACACTAAAATCAATGCATTTAGTGAAAACAATCAAATAGGATTATAAATCAACAGATACGCTAAAATCAATGCATCTACTGCAAGAAGTCAAATAGGATTATAAATAAATATCTACATTGAAACCAACGCATCCAGTGCAAGCAATCAAATAGGAGTATAAACGAACATCTGTGCTGTAAGCAATGCATATAGTGTAAGGTATTAAATAGGATTAGAAATTGACATGTGCACTGAAATAAATGCATCTAGTGAAAGTGATCATATAGGATTAGAAATCGATATCTACATTAAAACCAATGCATCCAGTGCAAGAAATCAAATAGGAGTAGAAATCGACATCTACAGTGAAATCAATGCATCTAGTGTAAGGTATCAAATAGGATTAGAGATCGACATATACACTGAAATAAATGCATCTAGTACAAGAGATCACATACGATTAGAAATAAATATCTAAATTGAAACCAATGCATCTAGTGAAAGAAATAAAATAGGAATAGAAATCAACATCTACACTGAAATCAATGCATCTAGTGTAAGGTATTAAATAGGATAAGAAATTGTCATCTAAAAAAATAAATGCATTGAGTGCAAGTGATCTAATAGGATTAGAAATAAAAAACTACATTGAAATCGATAGATATTTTTAGTGAAAAAACAAAATATTCATGACTTTCTAGATCTAACTTCTATGTTTGTATTTGTCTCTATGTGTCTCTTTCTTCCTCCCTCTCTCTCAACCTTGCATTTTCTGTTTATATCCCTCCCTCTCTCCTTCTCTCTCCCGCCCTCTATGCTTCATCTCTCTCTCTTCACCTCTCCCTACCTTTATCTATATTTCTCTTATTCCCTCTCCCCTCTTTCCATATATATCTATACCTCCCTCCATCTCTCCTTATTTGTCTCTCTATATCAGCCCCATAAACACATGTTATGCTCTCTGTCTATCTCTCTCTCTATATTTCCCCCTCCATCTATATCCCTAACTCCCTATGCCTCACCTTCTTTATATCTCTATATCAACTTGCATACACATGCTCTCTCTCCATCTCTCTCTCTCTTCCTCCTTCCCTCTCTTTTCCTTTATCTTCTTCCCTCTCTCCCCCCTCCATCTATATCTCTATCTCCCCTTGTCTCTCCTTCTCACCCCCAAAACATACATACTCTCTCTCCATCTCTATATCTCTCCCTTGTCACTCCCTCTCCCTCTCCACCTTTCTCTCTCTCTCTCTATGTCTTTCTTCCCCTTCCAACTCCATCTCTCTCCTCCTCTCCTCTCTCTCTCTCTTTCTTTCTCTTTCTCCCTTTCTCTCCCACATCCCTCTGTCTCTGCCCCCATCACACACACACTCTCTCTCTCCACCCTCCAACTTTGTCACTATCTCCCTCTCTCTCTCTCTCCTTCTCACTCTCCCCCTCTCTCCCCCCTCCATATCTATCTCTCTCCCTCTCTCTCTCTCTTCCCCTTCTTTCCCTATATCTATCCTCTCATTTTCTCTCCCTTCCCTCATCTCCCCTCTTCCTCATTCCAGATTCATCTCTCCCTTATCACTCCCTCTATCTCTCAATCTATGTTTTCTTCTCTACCTATCTTTCCCTACCTCCCTTTCTCCCTCCCCCCTTTGGCAGGAATGGAGGTTCATGCACAACAAAGGCTAAAGCCTATGCACGTTTGACAATAAGACCTAATCGGCCCTAGAACATTAACTTCATCTTTCACATAGTATTTTGTAAACATATATCTTGATGTACACAATGACCGACTCTGTCAAATAAAGAGTCTATGTTATAAATTTGTACATTAATACAAAGGGTCTAAGAACCCAATTCTTCTAATGCATCTTGTTTTCCAATTGGAATAGACCATTGAGGTCCTTAACTTCATTTATTGAATTATTTATGATATCATTAGGAATTTAGGAAAAGTTGTTATGGGATTCTTCTTCAGTCTGAACTTTAGACACTCTGTAATTACTATTGTTTACTATATTAACTTATTTATTTTTTCATACAAGCATAGGACACATTTACACATGAATAATTGTTACACCATTTTTTTGGTCATCTAACCTATTATTATTAGATGAACCCAAGTACACCATGTAAGACCAATTTTACCCTAAGTAAAATTGCTTTCACCATATAAAATAACTTATTTGGTCATCTTTAACCCAAAACAAAGAAATTAATTAAATAAATCCTTATTTATTTAATTATTTCCTAAGAACAAGTTATGTAAATCATTATTTAAATAATATTCTTAGTTAAGTTTGGCTAAATCATCCATAAATAATTAAATAAACTATTATTTATTTAATTATATTCCCATCATTTCCCTAAAATAATAAATAAATCATTTATTTATTTATTATTTATAAATAAAGGAATTGACCAAAGTCAAGAATCCTTTTCCCTCCAACAAATATAATAAAATATTCCTAAAGGTTGCTTCTAGAATTCGATTAATAATATTTTATTCATGCAGAGTTCTAGACCGCCCCAATATTTTGTTATAAATGGGGGTTTTCCCCATTCATTAGTCACCTCCATTGCATTAGATCACTGCAGGATCTACTCTTGAGTCACCATTTCCATTTTGCTTTGTGAACTCCCACGTTGAGTTCTATGTTTGTTTTTCTACACCACTAAGAGAGAGGAATGTTATATACGGGAAACAGCGAGGACTTTCAAGAACCCATCCCATAGGCTTGGAAAACACCTTTCTTGTTTTCCTCTCAGGTGCCCCATTCTTTAATGTAATATAAAATTCTTTTAAAAACATTATTTCTTGTCTTGTCCATTGGATGCATGGAGCCATGTTATATTTTATCTGTTTAATATCTTTTATGCTTAGATCTGAATTTGTGTAGCAAACTTAAAGATATTTTGCAGCCATAATCGATGTTAGGGCTATTTTTTATGCGTAGCTAAAGTGATATTTTACGACGAAAGATTCATACTAACAATTGGCAACTCCACACGGGTTTTCTTTTGTGACCGCTGTCGTTTTATATATTCCTGCATATCCAGCTGTTTCAGACCCTAGGGTTTCTCTTCCATTTTCTATTTTTCCTATTTTTATGGTATTTTTCATCCCTAAAACCCTCAAATAGTCAAATTTTTAACTTCCGTGTGTTTCTGGCCTTATTGCGCAGATGACAGACATCAGTCGTAGCTGAGACGAAAAATCTTTCTGAAATCTGTCATCGAGCGAGCCGGATTTGCAGGTCACACTTATCGGCCCAAAAAGTGTGACCTGGCCTTGAGGTCACACTTTTTTGCCCAAAAACTGCGTCCTAGTCTGCAAACAGGTCAGAACCTATGACTTGCCCTTTTTCTGCAAATTTTCCAACACTTTTTCTGGGTTTGTCTGAAGCTTCTGTTAGGGTTTTCCAGCCTCTATCTCTGCCTGTTTAGACCTGTTTCTGATCCGCTTTACTCAACTAAGAGGGAATCTTGCCCCTTAGGGCTCTAGTACCCTCCACTTTTGTGGGAGAGTCTTTGCTATTTCAGAAGTCTGAATTTTCAAAGTTTCAGCCTTATTTTTCTCAGATCTGATACCTTTGTATTAGATCCTTTTAGATAAGCTCTTCTCCCTCTCAAATCACCTCATATCATTTTGTTTGGGTTCATTTCTAAGGCCATTGCCTTGTCTCTTCTAGTTTTATCTGATCTCCTCCTTTTTAGCAGCAACCTTGCCTTTGCCTCTTTGTTGTCCTCTGCACCACTTTTCAGTAGATTTCTCCTTTAGATCCCAGTCCCTCTCGACATTTGATCTATTGGCCTCTTTTTAGCGTGCTTTGCTTCATTTTTTCCTTCTTATAGACTAGTTTTGAGAGGCCCGCCTTCTTGGGTTAGATTGATGCATTGGTACCTGTTCATTTTTTGTTCTTTTAGTCTTATTTACTGCAGATTTATTTTCTGTTACACAGCACACTTTTTCTTTTACTCTCAAAACGTCTAGGTTTAAACAATTAAAATTAACACACGCCACACACTGACCCTAAGTGAAGAAGCGCCTGGTTAACACCGCCTGGCAAAGACTTTAAAATCAATTGTCACTGCACCTTTCTGCCCTTGACCTCACTTGATTTTGTCCTTCCCTGCCCTTGTCGGTTTTTCTTATTCCCGTCATCATTGCGCCCCCAAGGCGCCTTTCTCGGAGACTTCTTGGCCTTCACCCTCAGTTTCCACTTGGTCGAATTCCTCCTTCCCGTCGTCATCGAGTAAGTCCTCCCCCGAGTCTGCACTCCAACTCTTCCCTTGATTGTTCGGGTTCTCCCCCTGTCACTTTTACCATGTCTACTTCAGGGCCTACTACCAGCATCAACCCCAGTACTATTGCTGGGTTTATTTCCAGTGGAACCACCTCGGGACCTACCTCGACTACCCCATTGCTCTCTTATATGGCCGGCCTTAGTGTCCCCAACTTCAATCAGCTAATCAATGATCCTATTCGCCACGATGTTAGTTGGCCTGCTATGCCAACCAAGCTCCCCTTCAACATTCCCAAGTTTGAAGGACTTGCTAGTGAAGATCTCTCTAACCATATCCAATCTTTCCACATGTGGTGTTCCTCCAATTCCATCACCGATGACTCCATCCGTCTTCGTTTGTTCCAACGCACGCTTACTGGTGAAGCTTCCAAATGGTATGTTGATCAAGCCACCTCTTCCCATACCACCTTTGCGACCATTGCCCAAGCCTTTTTATCCTATTTCTAGCTCCCCCTCCGATACGACACTGGCACTGAACTCTTAACTTCTTTCCATCAATCCTCTTCGACCCGCCTTTCTGCTCATGTCCAGGAATGGCGGCGAAGACGGAGATTGTGTTGCGCTCCCCCCTTTGAAGATTGGGTTTATATGGACTGGTTCCTTCACTCTCTCTTACCTCCCATTGGCAAGGATGTCGCATCCCATTTTCCCCAAACCGAAGAAGCCGCCCTCCAAATAGCCTTGAAATATGACCTTATTTATGCCCAATCTGGTTATGTTTATACTGTCCTTCCTGACCTTCCCAAGCCCGGTGGCCCTAATGCCTCGGGGGCATCTCACGCTACCGATGGTATTGTTGGAGCCCTGTCACATACCTCTTCCCAACCTCTTCCAGGCCATGGTTTCCCTCCAGGGGCCAGCCCCTCCGGCACTTTTTCCCCTCCCGGTAGCATGTATTCAGGATACAACATGCCTCCTCATTTTTCCCACCCTCCTTCTTACCTCACTGCTACTTATCCATATCCGCAACTTGGTGTCCCAGCTCCCCCAGCATTTGGACCTCCCACTCCCTTGCCTTTTCCACCCATGCAACTGCACTTATTACCCTCTCCAGGGCAAGTCTTTGCACAGTAGGGGGCACCTAATTTTCTTCCTTCCCAACAAAAGAAGAAAGGCAATCAATCTTCCCCTGGTAATCGTGGACCCAATCCTTCTAGTATTGATCCTCACATTGCTAACCAGCCATAGGGTTCTCAGCCCAAGCCGAACAGGCCACTTCGCACCAATAAGCCCTATTCATGTTGCGGTGTTTATGGTCATTACACTCACGATTTTCCCTTATTACCACAAATGCGGCAGATGTGGGATTCTTAGGCCACCATACAGGGACAACACTCCTCCTCTACTGTCCCCCCTGCCCCAACGACTTCTCAACCTGCTGTGTTTACCGATCCTTTCCCTCAACAAGGATTTGTGGCCACTAAACCACCTCATGCCCCGGTAAACACTCAACCTTCCCCTTCTGGTTCCTCTGCTTACCAGATTCTTATGATGGCCTCTGACCCATCTCTCACTATTGACCTCAACCTTCAAACTTGGTCCCGTCAATATTCCACACCTCTTGTTCCGTCTGTCTCTGAGTCTCCATCTTTAGTTCCTTCAGAGCCTCTATCGACACCCAATGGTCCCTTGCAACTCCCTCCGCCCAAAACTGAGGTTCATCCCAAGACTCCTAAGGGACCATTTCACCGAAATGTTGCCTCTGGTCGGGCTGCCCATTCATACAGCATAGTAGATGATCTAGCCCAATCTCCTACTGCCATTTCAACAGTGGAACTTCTCCAGTCGTGCCCTTCTCAAAAGAGGGCTCTACTATCTGTTGTGGGTGCTATAGACCCTACCGATGACCAATTGATTTTTTTCGACGCCCGTCAGTCAGACCATCCCCCTCTCCCTCCTTCGGTTTCTTTCCAAATCCCAGTCAAAATATGAAACGCCAATGTTGCTCGGTGTATTATTGATGAGGGGGCATCTACCTGTGTAATGTCCGCTTCAGTTTGGAAACAACTCAGATAACCTGAACTGGCCCCTTCCACCATCACCCTTCGTGCATGGGATGGACATGCCTCCCAGCCCATTGGCCTATTCCGTAACTATCCTATCACCCTTGCCGGCAAGACTGTTTGTGTCGACGTTGATGTTATCGACGCCCCTCTTGACTACAACATCCTTTTGGGGCATAGTTACACCTATGCCATGTCTATCGTCCCATCCGCAGTCCACCACAAGATGTTCTTCCCTCATAATGGAAAGATTGTCACCATTGACCAATTGACCTACTATGAACCAAAATCTCAGACCTCCCCTGAGTCCACCATCTCTACTGTCACCAATAAACCAACTGTTGATTCTTTGACCAGTGTTTCCCTTGGCATCTACAAAGACTCCTCTTTGCTTGGAACTTTTCCTGGCCCTCCCCCTCCTCCTATATTTGACCCCAGATTAGCAAATGTTTGCATGATGCAATCGTCTCAGGCTGACCTTCCACAGCCTGCTCCGGCTAGTCAACAACCTCAATATTGCCCCCCGCCTCCTGCTTCTAGCCCTTCTCTTTCGTCCACCGAACCTTCTTCTGGCCCTTCCCATCACACTCAGGAACATCCCTACCCTCCTGAGTCAATTCCCTCAGGTCTCCACCATATGAGAGTCGTCCCCCCTGGTCATTACCCCACCAGTCAAATACCTTTCCTTGGCCCCCCCCGGCGTCTATTCGGTTCCTGTCATGGCCACCCTTTCCCTCCCTAATTTAACCTTGGGAATTCCAGTATGGTATCTTACTCCCCCAACCGAGACCCCACTAGGCCACCCCAAACCATACATAGCCGTGACACCAGTGCAACTGATTCCCTTCACTCCTTCCACCACCAGAGTGCCCCTAGCCCCTCCATAGAACCCTCCTAATGCTATGACCGCTACAGGAAAGAAAAGAAAAACTCGCAAGGGGGAACCCACTGACAAGGCCACCGCACCTGACCCTACCCCTCCCCCACCCGCCAAGCCTTATGCCTTGTGTGATGGTATCGGTCATCCCACCCATACTTTTCCTGAGTTACCCCATATCCAACCCATGGTTAAAGTCACGTTCCCTGAATCTACGGTCCTTGAAACCTCTATTTCTTCCTCATCCGTAGCCAAGAACCCCAAGACTCTTTGCACCAACAAAGCCTGCACTCTGTGTGGTGTCCATGGCCATTATTCTCACCATTGTCCTCACCTCACGCATTACCAAGCCTCTTTAGAGGTCATCCGCGAGTACGAGGTTGAACAAAATCAATCTGCCTCTCCCATCCTTGCTCAATATGCATCTAGTATACTTGAGGATCCCCCTACTACCATTGACATTCCTCCCCCTGATGTTGAAATGTCGGACCCTGCTACTCCTCTTCTATACCTATCATCATCCACGCACTCCCCGGAGTACATTCCTTCTGAACCCACTCCACCTATTCTGCTTGATTCTCCTCCAGACATGAGTTCTTCATATTTTGACCATCTTTTTACTTTTTCTTCTATCATTCCCCGTGATGACTCGTATCTATGCATCTCTTCCCATACTGATGATTTTGGTACCTTTTCAGCGTCGTCTGGTCTCTTTGACCCTTCCATTCCTTCTCCTAATCACGATCATCCCATTCGTATCTTCGATGTTCTTCGCAGCCTACGTGCCCGCCCTCCATCCCATCGTTCTCATTCATCTCCCTCTCATTGCTCCATGAGTCCTCGACTTCCTACCCGAACTTCTCCCTCCCGTAGCCGTCATTAGAGGTCTATCCTCTACTCACGCTGCCATCCTTTGTCTCATCCTTCCCATTTCTTGTCTTATTAGACTATTACATTGGCCCTTTCGTCCAGATTCTTGTCTTATGAGACTATTACATTGGCCCTTTCGTCTAGACCTTATCTGGGCTATGCCAATGGAGCAAGTCGCTATTCCCCCCATCTCGCTTCAGCAGCATGGGCCATCTTTACCCCCTTGCGTACCCTGGTTCTTGCAAATGGGGTCTGCATTGGTCAAGCCACCAATAATTAGGCCGAATATGATGCAGTTCATGGTCTCTTAGCCGCCGCTCTCTCTCACCACATCCTCCATCTGCATGTCCATTTAGATTCCCTGCTTCTCATCTTACAACTTAATGGTGTCTATTGTGTGCATAACCCTATCCTTTTTAGACAATATTTACGAGTGCAACTTTTGATACGTGAATTTAGATTCATAACATTTAGCCATATACCTAGAGATCAAAATCACTACGTAGATCAAATCGCAAACCATGTCCTAGACTGGCATATATCACACACAACACAATAACATTTAACACCATCAATCAAATGCATATTATATAACATGTGTTTTTAGAGTCCATCTACTCTGAAACATACCACATGCCCATGGCATGTTACAATAACAAAACTACAAAAATGGGGGGCGCCACTCGCCCCTACATCGACACTGGGGGGCACCACCTACCCTACATCTAATCACTCTCCGAAGGATCCCGAGCCAATGGCTTTGATCCCGCAACTCGTAGATCATGCACAGCCTGACCGACCATCGCCATGCGTCGCATGATACCTCGCCACTTCGAGGGTAGCCCAATACATAACTCTATGTACCGGTCATCTAAATCCTGCCACCCACACTCTGATACACCGGTCAGCAACCCCTCACATCTATGACGAATATCCTCCACCAGAGCAGCCATATCCTCGCTCTGCGCCATCCTTGATCCACTTGCCCCTATAGCTCCTGTCGCTGCAAGTCATCCCATATATCCGACTGGTTTTACCGGAGCTATATCTGCATTCCACCAAACATCACGATTAGCATCATGTATACTAGTCACAAAACTCTAAAATAAACATAACAGATTAATTGCTTTTCACTTACCATCGGGCCCCCACACTCGACCAAGCGGAAGCGGCAAGTCCGGATCTCCCAAATAACTCATCCCACTATAGGGATAGTCATCTATGTATAATGGCATCTGATCCCAATGCGTGAAGAACTCTGGTCGGAACACCCATCCGACTGCCCCTCCCCCTCCTCTACACAGTAGTTGTCCCCACCGACGTATCCGGCACTCTCTCGGACCTCCATCAGGAAACTGTACACGAGGACGTAAGATTAGGATCTTCTCAACGAAGAAAGATCACAACATCGTCCTATAGGCGCAATCATAATTCACTTGCCGCTTGCATAGCGACAGCTGTCGTTTCACCGACACCAACATCATCTGGGCCCACCCATAGTAGGTCCCACTCAGCACACTCTCCACAATCATCATCTGCCCTCCAGTGATGTGATGGACCACCTGGCTACCCAAGACCCGCAACACTGCTGCGGCCACTACTCGGGTCTCCAACCTCTCTAAATCACTAATGGATATTCGAGTCCCTTTGACTTGGACACCTGGTCGACAATGTCGCTCAAAAAACTCCATAATGTTACGCCCACGTGGTAACACTGGCTGCGTATTTCCCACCATCCCTAATGGTGGGAGACCAGTCAAGAAATACAAATCCTAGACCGTCAACTTGATCCTGTGCCCCTGCACTACAAACGCCTCCTGATCTGGATCCTAGTAACTGATAATACGGGCCAACAAGGGCTCTCCAGCCCTCATCAAAGGGTTCTCCAAAAATTTCAGCACCCCATACCTAGCCAGTGCACGACGGACACCCTGATCCGCCTAGATCTCCATCCATAATGTACCTAAGTCTATCTCTCTCCACTTGATCCGTATATCTTCCATATCTGCAAAAAAACATCATTTTTGTCAGCCTCCAGATCAGAAAAACTGCATTAACTTCCCCCAAAATAGCATCTCAGCCCATAACAGCACTGAACCCCCCACATCTAATAGGTCGCACTTTTTGGGCAAAACTTGGGCCAAGACGCACTTTTTAGGCCAAAACCTGCGTCCCAGGTCGCAGCTTTTGCCCCAAAAAGTGCGACCCGACCATAATGATGAAGTAGGGCTAGTTACCAAGAATTAAAGCCCTAATCTACAATTTGAATCCATCAAAAATAAAGCTTAGGATTAGGCCTCTTACCTGCAATTGACGGATCACAATTCCAACGGTCAGTTTGTCCGATACGATCGTTGTAAGATTTAGGGCCTTCTCTCCTCTCCACATTCACCACAGCTACACAAGAAAATGAATGATATTGGAGGGAAAACACCCTATTAGAAGAAAACCCCTGTTTTTTCTTTCGCCTGCTGCGACCAAACCGTAGCCCTGTTTGACACACTGTTTGCCCCGTTGGAAAGCTCTCACCGAGCACTCAAATGGGTATTTGTCAGTTTTTTATGTTTTGATACTTCACCAGGACCCATTTTGTCCATGAAGGGTCTATTCACCTCTTCTCAAAATCGAATTTCTTCACTTATGACACTTGTACGTGGGGCACCACTTTGCCTCCTTACTCGTCGTCATTCGTGTTGATTTTTGTCATGAGTCACCCTATTGTACTCATGCTTTCATGGTCCCCCATTGGACCCGTACTATGCGGAAGCACCATCGAGTTGCCCTTGCTTAGAGCATCTGAGTCAAGTCACCATCACACTCATGGAGTCTATCCCGAGTCCTTTTGTACCCTGCCATAGTCCTCCATCCTTTCCTACGTGGTCCCTCTCTTGTATCGCACCTTATGGCCAGTCGTACCCTTGTCCATCATCCATCATGATATTGTGTCAGTCGCTGCCAAGCCATTCATCCACTTTATGCTCTAACAAGGGAAGTCGTCCAACTGCTCCTCCATTCCTCTCCTTCCATCATCATCATCAGTGTCTACTTGACCGTCACTCTGCTATTTTCCCTCATGCCTTAGTTGGGGTTCCCTTATTGCCTCACCTATGGCAGACCTAATTCTGTTGACATCAGCTCATTTTTTCCAAAAGCTAGGTCTAGGGGGTAGTGTACCATTGGTTCGAGCTCTTCCCAGCATGATCATGATCTATACACTTAATGGTCCAGTGACGCAGCAGCAGCTATTGGTGATTCTCGGGCATGTGTGAGATGTCTCAACCCTCATGAGGGGGTGGCCCTGTAGGTAACCCCCCACATGCCCGGATGACTTCATTTCCGCCCTTGATGCAGCTCCTCCCATTTGATGATATCAGCCTCAACTGCTTGCGACGCCTCTTCAATTTGCACGTATCAGTCAGAGTTTGCGAGCCCTTGCCTGCGTGTAGGGGCCATTTGGGTGTATTTGGATCTCATGTACTACCATATTATTGTATAAGCCCTGACGATTATTCTAGGCATCACATGTATGTGGGATTCATCATGTTATTTATCTGGCTCATGTTTAGGCTAGCACATGCTTCATTATTGCGTTTTGTGGTTTTCCGGGCGCCTTATTCTTTGTACTTTGTCTCGGCGGGCATAGGTATGCCTCCCCCGCCGCCTTTAGCACAAGTACCACTTCATACACTAGAGACTTGTTGCACCTGTAAGTCTCATCTCCTTAGGGTCTAGTCCTTTAACATCTCAGACAACATTACACTTCTCTCTCTCACTTCCCTTTTCATATCTAGTGATTGAGTTCTTACAACGTACTTCGGTCATATGATTTGCTCCTAACACTCGTATGTTGGGGGGCAATCTGTTACACCATTTTTTTGGTCATCTAACCTATTATTATTAGATGAACCCAAGTACACCATGTAAGACCAATTTTACCCTAAGTAAAATTGCTTTCACCATATAAAATAACTTATTTGGTCATATTTAACCCAAAACAAGGAAATTAATTAAATAAATCCTTATTTATTTAATTATTTCCTAAGAAAAAGTTATTTAAATCATTATTTAAATAATATTCTTAGTTAAATTTGACTAAATCATCCATAAATAATTAAATAAACCATTATTTATTTAATTATATTCCCATCATTCCCCTAAAATGATAAATAAATCATTTATTTATTTATTATTTATAAATAAATGAATTGACCCAAGTCAAGAATCATTTTCCCTCCAACAAATATAATAAAATATTCCTAAAAGGTGCTTCTAGAATTCGATTAATAATATTTTATTCATGCACCGAGTTCTAGACCGCCCCAATATTTTGTTATAAATAGGGGGGTTTTCCCTATTCATTAGTCACCTCCATTTCATTAGATCACTCTGGATCTACTCTCGGTCACCATTTTCCATTTTGCTTTGTGAACTCCCATTGAGTTCTATGTTTGTTTTTCTACACCACTAAGAGAGAGGAATGTTAGATCTGAAACACTGAGGACTTTCAAGAACCCATCCCACTGAGGAGAACCGGAAAACACCTTTCTTTTTTTCCTCTCAGGTGCCCCATTCTTTAATGTAATATAAAATTCTTTTAAAAACATTATTTCTTGTCTTGTCCATTGGATGCATGGAGCCATGTTATATTTTATCTGCTTAATATCTTTTATGCTTAGATCTGAATTTGTGCAGCAAGCTTAAAGATATTTTGCAGCCATAATCAATGTTAGGGATATTTTGTATGCGTAGCTAAAGTTATCTTTTACGACGAAAGATTCATACTAACAATAATCATAACCAAAATAAATATACAAATCAGGAAAATATTGGTTAAAAGAAGTATAACTGTCTTATTCCCTCTCACCCCTGCCATCTACATCTATACCTCCATCCATATCTCCTTATTTGTCTCTCTATCTCATCCCCCTAGACACATTTCATGCTCTCTCTCTCTCTCTCTCTCTCTCTCTCTCTCTCTCTCTCTTGTCACTCCCTCTCCCTCTCCACCTTTCTCTCTCTATCTCTTTCTTCCCCTTACAACTCCATCTCTCTCTCCCCCTCTCTATCTCCTCTCTCTCAAGTCATCTCTCTCTTCCTTAATCTCCCTCCCTTTCTCTCCCACCTCCCTTTGTCTCTCCCCCATCACACACACACACTCTTTCTCCACCCTCCAAATCTATCACTATCTCCCTCTCTCTATCCTTCTCTCTCTCCCCCTTCCATATCTATCTCTCCTTGTCTCTCTCTTCCCCTTATTTATGTATCTTTATCCTATCCTTTTCACTCTCTTCCCCTTGTCTCCTCTCTTCCGCATTCCATCTTCATCTATCCCTTATCAATACATATATTTCTCCACCTCTATCTCTCAATTTATTTATTCTTTCCTACCTCTCTTTCCTCCTTCCAACTCTATATCTCTCTCCTCTCTCTTAAGTACCCTCTATTTTCCTTCCTCTCTTTCCCTTTCTCTCCCACCTCCCTCTGTATATCCCCCCCATCACACACACACACACACACTCTCTCTCTCCACCCTTTAAATCTATTGCTATCTCCCTCTCTCTATCCATCTCGCTCTCCCCTCTCCCCCCCCTCCATATATATGTCTCCATGTCTCTCCCTTCCCATTCTTTCCCTATCTCTATCATCTCCTTTTCTCTCCCTTCCCTCATCTCCTCTCTCCCTCATTCCATCTTAACCCCTCCCTTATCACTCCCTCTGTTCCTCCACCTCTATATTTCAATGTATTTTTTTATTCCCTCTCTCTCTTTCCCCCTCCAAATCCATCTCTCTCTCCCTCCCACTCTCCTCCTCTCTCCTCTCTCCTCTCTCTCTTCCTTCCTCTCTCTCCCTGCCTCTCCCACCTCTATGCCTCTCTCCCCCACTCTATTCCCCCTTTATATGAGTCTCTCTCTATTAAATATTATACCATTGTATTTTATTTAAGAAAGTATCTAAATTAACAAAAAAACATAATTGGTTGTAAAATATTAAACCTATATTTTGGATCAATCATGTCAAAGAAAAAACAATAATTAAAAACTTAAAAGAATCATGCATTATCTTTCCTCTATCATTATAGATAAAAACTGAACTGAATAGAAGTTGCAGCTCACAGGTGAGTACTGCACCTGGAGACTGCACTCAAATGGAGAGTACACTCTACATTCATTAATGGAATGATACAACTATAAGTACATCACAAAGAATTAGGGAGTTGTAAACAAACTCCTATATCCTAGGAAATAATCCTAACTTAAGGAGCTACGTTAAAACAATGTAACCATTTCTCCATTAATATAAAAATAATATCAATTATTTCCAACTCTCCCCCTTAATGGAGAAAGGATTACCCTGAATTCCTAACATCCCTCTAAACAATTCAAACTTTATTCTCCCAAGAGGCTTAGTAAAAATATCTGCCATGTTGTCACAAGATTTACAATATTCAACAAGTATTTCCATTGACTGAAGTTTTTCTCAAACAAAATGGAACTAAGTATCGATGTGTTTGGTGTTTTTGTGAAATAATGGATTGTATGCTAGCTTGATAGTGCTTTGGTTGTCACTTTTGATGGTAGTTTCTTCTTTATGTTCTTCTCCTGCATCATTGAGAAGTATTCTCAACTAGATAGCTTCACAAGTGGCTACACACAATGCTTGGTACTCATATTTAGCTAAAGATAAAGCTACAGTACTTTGCTTTTCACTGCTCCATGCTATGACCCCGGATCCAATGCTGAACGCATAACCAGTGATTGATCTTCAATCATTCAGGTTACTTGTCCAATCGGAATCAGAAAATACTGCTAAAGTAACATCAGATGTGTCAGTGTATAAATTACCATAATCACTAGTACCACAAAGATACCTCAACACACTCTTTGCTGCAACCTAATGACTTTCGAGAGGTTTAGACATGAACTGGCTCAACACACTAACAAAGTATGCCAAATCTGGTCTAGTTGTAGTAAGATATATCCGACTACCAACTAGCTATCTATACTTAGTGGCATCCACCTCCTTAGTACCATCATCACTGCAGAACTTTAGATTCTACTGTAATGGTGTTGCTGCTAATTTACACTGATCCATCCTGAATATTTCTAGCAGACTTCTGACATACTTCCCTTAAGTAAGAAAAGTATGTCCATAATCTCTCCATACTTCTAGACCCAAACAATAATGGATATTTCTGATATCTTTCATTTCAAATACTTGCGACATCTGCCGTTTGATTTATTTGATCAGAGTATCTGCATTACCTGTTATAATCATATCGTCCACATACAAAGAAATCAAAATAATTTTCCTCTGTTTATTAAACTTGGTATACAGATTTGGATCATTCATGCTCCTATGAAAACCATGTTGTACGAAGAATGAATCGATCTTCTCATACCATGACCTGGGTGCTTGTTTTAAACCATATAATGTATTTTTCAATCTACAAACAAGATGTTCCTGCCCCTTTTTAACAAACCCTTCAGGATGAACTAAATAAATCTCTTCTTTCAAATCACCATTCAGAAATGCAGACTTAACATCCAACTGGTGTAGCTTCCACTTATATTTTGTAGCTAAAGATATTAGCATTCTAATGGTATTTAATTTCGCTACAGGAGCAAAGGTTTCATCGAAATCTATTCCCTCTTGTTGTGAATAACCCTTTGCTACCAGTCTAGATTTAAGCTTTTCTATACTCCCATCTACATTCAGTTTAGGTTTATAAAACCACTTACAACCTATGGGTGTTTTTCCTTTAGGAAGTTCAACTAAATCCCAAGTATGTTTTCTAGTAATTGATTCAATTTTTTCATTCATTGTAGCCCTCCATGCATCAAATTGACTTGCTTCTTTATAATTTATGGGTTCTACAATGTTTAGAATATTTCTCATTAAAGCATAGTATTTCAATCTGGCTCGTAATTGAGTCTGCCTACCTAATCTCCTCGGTAGGGGACTTACCTCAAATATGGCTGCTTCAGACTTATACTGGCTTGCCTTATTGACTACATCACCTGTTTCTTATTCTTCTTTCTGCTCCTACTCCTGATTATCCCCACTGTCTTCTTCCATCACTAATGGAATGTACCATTCATCATTAATGTCATCCTTTCCTTCCTCAACCTGTTCATGAAATATCACATCTCGACTTGCAAATATTTTATGAGTCGCTGGATTAAATAACTTGTATGCTTTAAACTCAGTGCCATATCCTACAAAGATACATTTCATGGATTTAGGATCTAACTTCTTTCTATCCACCTTGGGTATATGAGCAAAATATTTTGACCCAAATACTCTTAAATGAATTACTGCTGGTTTGAATCCATATAATTCTTCAAAAGGGGTTTTGAAGCCAAGACATTTAGTAGAACTTCTATTCTTTAGATAAACAACATTGTTGATGGCTTCCGCCCAAAAACCATTTGATAGACCCTTACCTTGAAGCATACTCCTTGCGCACTCCACAAGAGTTTTGTTATTTCGTTCTGCCACTCCATTCTACTATGGTGTATGAGGCACTGTAAACTGTTGAATAATCCCATGATATATGCAAAAATTCATGAAATCTCCCTACCTGTATTCTCCCCCTTGATCCGAGCGGAGAATTTTTATGCATTTTCCTGTCTGCTTCTCTACCATAGTTTTAAATTCTTTAGAACACTGAAAGGTCTGACTCTTTTTAATCAAAAAATATATCCAAGAGAATCTAGTGCAATCATTAGTAAACAGAAGAAAATAATATGCACTACCTAGCGACCTGGTCTGCATAGGTCCTCATATATCTGTATGCACCAGTTCTAGAATATCTCTTTCCTTTCTATTAACATGTAGAGGAAATTATTCTCTATGCATTTTCCCTAATGCACATCCATCACAATCTAACTAAACACTATGAAAAATAGGGAGTCCATCGACCATACCTTTTCTCTGAAGTGACATGAGGTCTTTCAAATTAAGGTGACCGAATCTCTGGTGCCAGAGGTATTTGGCTGTCAATCCTGTTGCAACCATGGCTTGCTGTGGCATGCTTTCCACATCTAGTTTGTACAGGCTACCCACACGCATTCCTGATGCAAATTTTTCCATCTTACTATCCTTTATGACACAACGGGTCTTGGAGAATTCAACTAACATATCCTGATTAGTTATCATAGATACAGAGATCAAATTTTTCCTAATCCCGGGCATATACAATACATTCTTAAGATTTCTAATGTCACCGCTAGGTAGCTTTACCAGAATGTCACCGTACCCTTTGATCTCATATCCTTTTTCATCTCCTAAATAAATTTTAGATCCACATGAAGTTTCTTCAACAAATTCAAACCATTCTTTCTTACCTGTCATATGTGAGGATGCACCAGAATCGACATACCATATATTTTCCTCATCTTCCTTAGTAGCTAAAAGAGCATGATCAACTGTAAATAGTCGAAGTTCATGACTATGTTCTTCATCTTCATTAACAAAGTATCCTTTGTGCTTATTCTACTTATTCCTTGCTTCATCTGTCTGCCTCTTATAACAATCCCTAATTTGGTGGCCAATTTTCCCACAGTAAAAACATTTCTTGTTTGAAAAATTGTTTGCAGACATACCTCTAAATGATATCTTTTGAAACGTGCTTCCTCCTCTCTATTGTTGCTATTGTTGTTGTTGTTATGGCTATTGTGGTTTTTGTTGCTGCTGTGGCCGCTGCCCTCTAAACTGTCACCTCTTTGCCATCAGAGCAAGATCATCACTCTGTGGTTTTAAATTCTGCCGCCACTCTTCTTCTTGTAGTAAAATTCCAGTCAATTCTTCAAATGTAGGGGCTTTATCCCTTGCTTCCAATCCTATGATGAACATCTGATATTCATCCTTCATTCCATTCAATGTAATTGTGACTAGATCGGAATCAGACACCTTCTCTCCGATGTCTCCCAATCCGTCCTTCAGGTCTTTAACCCTTGCAATGAATCCAGCAGTAGATTCATTTTCCTCCATCCTCATCGCAAACAACATTCCTTTGAGTGACAAGATGTGATTTGTATTTTTTTTCTGGTATAAGTTCTTGATCGTCGTCCAAATCTCAGCGGACGATTTTCCATCTCTAATATGTGGGATAATATTTTCCTTGGCAGACATCTTCAATATGAATTTTTCTTTGTTCTCCCTTTTATCCTAGCCTTGTTCCTGTGTAGTTGTTCCTGTTATCGAATTTGGTCTTTGCTCATCACCTATGACAATCGACCGTGCATTTTCTCCCTCAAGCAATGTCTGTGTCTTGAATTTCCAATTTGTGAAATTAGACCCATTGAGTTTGCTAGACTCGTTGAGATACGATTCTATGCTATTATTCATACTGACCTGATAAGCTTTCAGATCCTCTGATGAATAACACTAAACAACTGAATAATTACAAGATACACTAACAGAAATTCAATACATACCAGATCCTGATCACAGATTTTCCACCAACCTGGTCCGATCTTGTGATCCACCACCACTGGGCGAATTGCATGTGCAACACCTAAAAAATGTGCTTGTAAATTTGATCTGCCACCACCAGGAAAATCTGCAACTCTGATCTACCACCACCGAGCAAATCTACAACTCCGATCTACCACCACCCAGAAAATTTGCAACTCCAATCTACCACCACCAGGAAAATCTGCAACTCTGATCTACCACCACCGGGCAAATCTGCAACTCTGATCTACCACTACTGAGCAAATCAGCAACTCCGATCTACCACCACTGAGCAAATATCTGATCTACCACCACCGGGAAAATCCTCAACTCTGATCTATCACCACTGGGAAAATCTCATATGCAAAACTGCTAAAAGAGAGATTGGTGCTTTTCCGAGGCAAAAAATACGCGCCCAAATAGAAATCCACGTGAGCAACCAAATTGGCGCAGGTATGGCTTGAACAGATGCGCTAATCACATTTTTTGGCACGATGGCACGGTTATGGCCCTAACAGTCGTGCCAATTGCGCTTTTCGGCATGACTGTCAGCGGAAAAAGTGTGCCAACCCTCTTCTGCTCAGAGATTAATCAATCATCTGAGACTTGTGAGCACGAAGCTCCTGTGAGCACAATGCTCCTATGTAAACCCTAGCCACGAAGGCTCTGTAGCCACTAAGGCTCTCAATAAACAAATCAGGTTCACCCAATATATGCTCTGATACCAAGATAAAAACTGAAATGAATAGAAGTTGTAGCTCATAGGTGAGTATTGCACTTGGAGACTGCACTCAAACAGAGAGTACACTCTACATTCATGAATGGAATGATACAACTATAAGTAAATCACAAAGAATCAGGGAGTTGTAAACAAACTCCTATATCCTAGGAACTAATCCTAACTTAAGGAGCTACGTTACAACAATGTAACCATTTCTCCATTAATATACAAATAGTATTAATTATTTCCAACTATTATTAGTCACTTTTATTTCTCTCTTTGCTTGGATCTTTGGTTATTTAATCTCCATGGGAATAATTTTAGTAGTTGTGAGGATGGTGGGTTTAGATATACCTTAAAAATAATTTTAACATTTTTGTTTTTAGATTTAATTAAAGAATATTATAAAATTAAATTTAAATAAAGTATTTGTAAAATATTTTGATTTTGAAATAAGTTATGGTTTTTGGGCATGTGGTGTAAGTCAATGGCCATGGTATTGAGCCATGGTATTGTAACACAATAATTAAAAGCCTAGATCCACAACATAATAATCAAAAGCCTAGATGGCCCATGGTATTGATAAACCATGGTATTATCCCATGGTATTATGATTTTTTTCCTCCTCTCCCTTTCCCTCTCTATCTTTCTCTTCTATGGTATTGTAAAAAAACCTATTTAGAAGGTTATAATATCTTGGTAAATATTAGCGATTAAAAAGCATGTTGCATTGTATATTTATGTGATATGTATATTATATTTATGTGATATACTCTTTATGTGTTATATATTTTAATGTGATATGTATATTATACTTTATTTTATTAATAAAAAATAAAATTACAATATAAAAAAATTGAATTTAAAAAATATCTCACACCTAACGCTGACCCATCCACCCTAAACTAGGTTGTAGAGGTCTCTCTACTGAGTTAATCAATTTAAATAAAAGGGTAGAAAGGGCATAACTACTTTTTAGATAAATCCTAAATTTTGATATGTCTCTACTATAAGAATATTTTAGAATATTTTGTGGATATCAAATTCCTGCTATTAAAATCCCTATGTCAATATAAACATATGTATTGATATAATAAACAATTCATAGGCATAACTAAAACAAGTGTAATATACAATGTTGTTTCTTATTTCCTGTCTCTTATGATTGATAAATTTAAATTATATATATATATATATATATATATATATATATATATATATATATATATATATATATATATATATATATATATATATATTCAAAATAATATAAAATTTAACATAAAAGGACTTCTTCATAATCTTTTGGGAGATTATAATTTTAAAAGTTTATATATATTAAACTTTATTTCGGATTTAAGTTTATACATATCAGAGTTTATTTATATTTATAAAAAAAAAACAACTAATAGTTCATATAAGATAGTGGCAATAGAGAAATATCTAGAAATTGTTTACTATCTAGTCAATAACTTGGTAAATACAAAAATGTTATAAAATAAAATTAAAATATAATATTTTAATTTTGAAATGAGTTATGATTTTTGAGTAAGTGGTATTGATAATCCATGGTACTGGCCCATGTTATTACAAAAAAGGAAGCTAATAATATCCATGGTAAAATGTGGGTAAATATCTATGGTTAATAATCTTGTTATACTGTAAGTATTAATTTTTAATTTTAAAAATACTATAAAATTAGATTAAAATAAATATTTATAAAATATTTTTATTTTGAGATGAGTTATGGTTTTTTGGGAATGTGATCATATTGGCTGATGGTATTGCAACAAAGCCTAAAGAGAATAATTTTTTTTTAAAGATTTTTTTTAATGTTTAATATAATATTTATATCTGAAAATTTAATTCAAAACCAATTAGGAAAAAAAAAATCAATTTAGATTTTAAAAAAAATAAAAAAATAGTTTTAAATTTTCAAAATATTCAATTTAATATTTTTTTTTAAAAACTTTAATAAACTTCATAGAATCCGTTTAAAAATTTCAAAACCAATTGAAAGTCACTTCTTTTTTTTACCATAATAAAAGACAACATAAAAATGCATCTTATATTACACATCAATAAATACCAAATAAAGTAATTAGAAATGAGAAACATTACCCTCAATTAAACAATTGGAATTGGAAATGAGACACATTTCCTTGAATTACTAAATGTTATTGGATTATTGTTCAATGAAATGGGTACTTTTATATTGAGTGGTGCATCTTCGTTGGGAAGGTTACACTAGTTATATACACTAGTTCAAAATGTCCTCACTTTCCTCATGATGTAAGAATGAGACCTTAAAATAGGAAGTTACTATCAAAAGTGTTTGATATGGCTCTAGCCACTAAAGACTTGTTGTGAAATACATAAGATGAGGGTTATGCGTTGTTGTGAAAATGGAGGAGATAAATAGGTGATGCTTCAAACCTGATAGTAATCTAGTTGTTGTTGATATAAAAGAAAGAGTTGGTGTGAGTGTCGCCATGTGAAAAAGTTGGAATATAAAGGAAGAAACTCGTGTGAACTTCGTGAATCAACAACTATAAAGTGGTAATCCTTTTAAGAGAAAGAGTTAAAACAAAAGGTGATAGATTCTCTATAGTGTGATAAGCCCTTGAATATGGGAGACGGGGCTAGAATAGTTGGAAATATGAAAATATCAGTGAAATAAACACCTATGTGATAGTGAGCTAGTTGTTGTTGATAGAATAGAGAGAGTTTGTGTGAGTGTCGCCAATATAATTTGTATATATACCTAAATTTGGAACATAAAGGATGTGACATGTGTTAACTTTGTGAATCTAACAGCTACAAAGTGGTAATCCTTGTAAGAGAGGGTGTTAAAACAAAAGGTGACATGTTCTCTATAGTGCATTGTTCCCTTGAAAATGGGAGATGGAGCTAAAACATTTGGAAAAGTTGAAAATATGAATGAAATAAACACCTATGTGCCTAGTAGAAAAGGAAAACTACTACCATAGAAGCCATGAATCCATGTCTAAGAAAAGTAGTAATGTAATTATAGAAGGCTTGAGTCCATGTCTAAGAAACATAGCGATGTGATTGTTACATGTTCAAGAGAGATTACTCTATTTTCTTCTAATTAGAGGCTAGATTTATTAGTCATAATAGTGTATTAAGAAAGGATTACAAAAGATTGGAAATGAATGTTGTTGGGAAAAATACTGAGAGGGGGGCGGGGGTGAATTAGTATTTAGGGCATACTCAAGGCTTTTTACTTTTTCTTACTTGAAAACACATACGCGACTTTCATGTAGCCAACTTGCGTATACACGTGGATATACGTATACACGTGGATATACTTAATAAAACATGCGTATGTCCATCAATATTATCATGAAGATAATTCTTCACTTATATCATTCCATCATTAATTCATTAGATGTTCAATAAACAGTAAGCATGAGCAGTAATAACAGAATAAACCATCACACATAAGAAACACACATGAACACCAGGATTTTAGGTGGAAACCCAAGTCGGGAGAAAACCACTGCTGTCGTTGTCTCAGCCTTCAATATTTTATTATATAGAAAACATCTTACAACCATGTACTGGCGCAGACTCCTACCAGCACGCAGGCACCCACCTGCAGAAGGCTACAACCTTCTCTCGTTTACCAGCCTCTCCTAGAAGGGAGCTACAACCCCCTGACTGAAGGCTACAACCCTCAGCACCACCATGGACCACGTTTCATCAATTTTTACACTGGATCCAATAGCTTCCATACAACATATCTTGTAGGCCACTTTTCATCAGATTTTCAGACTGGACCCACTCCACACATTTAAGCTCAACATTCATCAAACTGAAACTTATAACCCCATCAATTCATTCATTGAATTATCAACCAATCAACCAACAACTTGATCTTCAATTAACATAATCAGCAGCGTATTCATCATTCAAACAACCCAGTTCTGTATGAATACATCATTGACAGATAGTAGTAAAACAACAAAACATATCAGATATTTCATACCACATACTTCAGTAAACCTTAGATTCCATATGCGCTTTTACTTCACTAAACCTGCGTATGTACGCGCTTTCATATAGACCAACCCGCGTATACTTCAGTGCATTCTTCAGAATATCCTTTCTGCCCATACGCGCTTTACCTTAAGCAGACCCGTGTATACATGCGCTTTTGCTGAAGCGAACCTGCGTATACATCTATAACTTTTCAGGACTGTGTAGCTCTTCAGGTCAGATAAACAACTCAGATTTCATCCCTTACTTCAGAGAGTATTTTGCTTCATCTCAGATCTAAACAATCCATAATCAGATCTAGAAAATACATATACATTTCAGATCTAGAGATCCCTCTTCATCATTTTCTTCATAGGTGCATCATAGATTCAGATCTATCAATCAATAATAGAGTTCATCCATGCAGATATTCCTTAGAGAGATTTATTCATTCACAACCCTTACTCATGCACACCCTTGCGCTATGGTTTTCTTCTCCTTAACTAGATTTGGTCTTTATCAATATCATGAGCGAAAACCACAAAACTTCTGATGGTATTCCTGGACGGGATCAAATAGATAATCCAACACTCAATACAATGGGTCAATACCATGGTAATTCCCCTAGGTATCATAGTTTTTAGAGCGCAAAAGGCATACGCGACTTTGAGCGTGCGTATTTGTGTGTATACGCAACTTTGCCTCATAAAAACTGCGTATATGCTAACCCTGAATGTATACGAGGGTTTCCTTCACAAAAGTAGAGTATATACGTGGGTTGCCTTCACAAAAGTAGCATATACATTGCGACATATTATATTTATCATTTTTCTGGCACTTACTAGAAATGTTTTCTCTGTCACATCTGAACTGATATGTGGATACATCATTCTTACATATTTAGCACATAGGTTGCTTATCATAGGCAACTCATCAAGTAGGTTTCCATCAAGGACAACTTCATTAAGCATATTTCCATTATCTTCATCAAGTGGGTTGCCATCAAGGACAACACTCTGCATCATATTGCCAACAATCTCCCCCTTTGGACTTGATGGCAACCACGATGGTGTTTGATCACAACAGATACATTAAGCATAATGATATTCTCCCCCTATTCAAACACCATATCACTCTCCCCCTTTGACATCAAGGGCAAAGGGTGGATCAAAAACCAACACAAGGTTTTTCTGCTCATGTAGAAAGAAGAGTGTTGTAGATCTGATGTGCACTGAAGTTACCATGCTCTCCCCTGAGTTCATGCTGAATGTTCAAACATATTTTTCAATGAAGTACATGACTCTATGACCTTTCCTATCACCAAGGACTCATACTTACATCAATGATCCAACCAAGTGGATTTACATAAGAGACTCAAGTACCCAACCAAGTGGGTTTACACATTTTGACTCAACTTCCCAACCAAATGGGTTTACACATTTTGACTCAACTACCCAACCAAGTGGGTTTACAAAATGAACAAGTCCTTACATGACTGAATATTACAATTTTACATCATAGATCTCATCATGACCTTTTCATCAAATTACAAATATGAACTTTTATGACCACTACCAAGAAGACCTCAAAAGAGATCATGTTTCAGAACCATCATAATGCCAACAATGCATTATACTCAGCAAGTCTAATGCTCCCCCTGGAAAATGTACATCCAAGCATCTTTTCCATATGACCAAGGCTCCTCTTTAGCTTGTGCATCCTGAACACTTTCAACAGCAAGTCATCAGCAACAATCTCTGCATGATCTGTCCTTATCTCTGAATCATAAGACTTCTATCTCATCCATGTGTGAAAGCAAGGAATACTCTTCAGCAAAAAGCAAACAGGGCTCATTCATATTCTCATCATAAGAAACCATGTATCATTTCATCATCATTTAGAACTGAATAATAAGTAGATACAGTGCCAATAATACAATCATTAATAGTCAAACTGATGCTCCCCCTGAACCTGTGCTCCTGATCTTCAGCTGTCATACAAATTTTCTTGTCACAAGTGCATACATGACTGTATCCATTGTAACTCGCGTGTATATGCGGATTTAGTTCACTGAACCCGTGTATGGTAAGTGAAACATTGAAAGCTTCACATTCCTTCATCTCCCCCTGAAGTTGTACCACCTGTACCTGTCTTCTTCACATCAGATGCTCTGTCAGAAATAAATATAACCAGAATAATGAGAATCATCATACATTTCTCCCCCTATGATGATACATTACTAATCTCTATAATGTATCTCACATCATTCATGTAGTCATTATGAGAAATAAGCTTTAGAAGCGGATGACTATAGTAGGGTCAATATTCCCTACGTTTCTGACCGGTCTTCCTTCCTTTTCCAGCTTTGCTTGAAGTTTCTTATTGTGTGCTGGAAATTTTTCAATTTCTCAAATCTGTTCATCCTGCATTCTTATTTCTACATGTCCATACTTGTTACAGGCATAACATCTTGCATGACCAGAAAAGTAAGCATATGGATCATAATGTGTTTTTCTATACTTTCTTCTATTGCAATCAGCTGCTTTATGACCATACTTGTTGCATGAAAAACAATATCCCTTAAATAACCCAGAGTACCTTTCTGTATAGAATCTGTTTGTTTGTGACTGAAACAATCTGCTTCTGCAATTTGCTGCAACATGCCCATAATTATGACATTTAAAGCATTCAACATTATTGATCAAAGGAGGGAATTATTTCTTTTGAGATTTCATGATTGTCGGTTGACCTTTTGCTTCTTTCAACACTTCAAGCTTTGCATTGATATCCTTTGAATCTTTAGCACTTCCTCGTGAACTAGATTCTCCTTTAACATTTTCATGAAAACCAAGACCAAGTTTAACAGAAGGAGACCTTCAACTACTAAGAATATTGCCTAGAATCTTAGTACTATCTTGAAACCTCAAGACTTTATCCTTTTCTTCTAATTTACCTTTGAGAATGTTTACCCCAACCTCCAATTTTTGGCATTGTTTCATCATGCTTTCTTCAACCCTTTTTCCTACTTCTACTTGATCATTCAAATTTAAGATCTCTTCTTTCAACCCATTTTCTTGCTCTTCAAAGATTTGTAAAAGTTCTTCATTCTTCTTATTTGATTTTTCCAGATCTGTTTTGAGCGAGATGATTTCTGCTTCACGTCCTTTCTTTTCAAATGATTGTAGAAGTTCTTCATTCTTCTTATTTGATGCTTCAAGGTCTGCTTTCAGAGAGATGATTTCTGCTTCAAGTCCGTCACTGTGATTGGTTACTTTGTCCTGCAGTCTTTGATACATTTCTATCTGTCCCTTCATTGTTTCTATCTATTCATTCAATCTAGAGATCACATCCTTGAGAATAGATTCCCTCCTTTTAAATTGATCCCAAAAATTACTTTCATCATTGATCTTGAGATTTGCTTCTAGAATTATACTGTTACTTTCACTATCTTCATCATTGCATCCACAAGTGAGTGGATTACAAGAACAAAAATCAATACCTGTTTCCTCTTCCTCATTTTCTGCTGCACATGTTTCCTAAGATATCTTCTTTTCTTGAGTAGTATTCTTCTTTTGCTTCTTTTCCATGAGCACTAGCAGATCTTGATCAGAATATTCTTCATCTTCACTTGACATTTCATTATTATCTTCATTTGCATAATAGCTCTTTCCCTTTTCAAATTGTTTATAAGGACATTTAGCAGCATAATGACCCACTCTTCCACAATCAAAACATTTGAAGGGAAGCTTACTTCTGAATCTTCCAGTACCTGGTTGGAGTCTTCTCACAAAATTTGCTTCTTCTTCTTCTGATATATAACTTGATTCCTTGACAACTTCCTTTTCTTTTCCTTTTGCACACGCCTTAAAGGCAGCTTCTTTGATTTGAGAGGGACCTCCTTGTCTCATTTCATAAGTAGTCAGAATACCATGTAGTTGAACAATGTAAGAGTTTGCAGATCTTGCCTTTCTTCAATAGCTGATACTTTTGACTCAAATTTTGAAGTTAAAGATCTTAAGACTTTTTCCACCAGAGTAGTATCGGTTATGGTTTCACCCAAACTTCTCATACGATTTACAATATCATCTAGAAGTAAAAAGAAACTAGCAATACTCTCATCACTATGCATCCTGAAATTTTCATATTCAATTCTAAGAGTTTGGAGTTTTGCACTTTTTACCTTTGTATCTCCTTCATAGCTTAGAATGATTTTGTCCCATATTTCTTTTGCTGAATTTAGCTGCATCACTTTAGCAAATTTTGGTTCAGACAGGCTTCCTAATAGGACATTGATGGCTTTGGCATTGATTTCATATTTCTTACTTTCTGCTGCATCAGTAGGAATACTTGCCGGATACTGATAACCTCCTTCCACGATTTCCCATACTTCTGCACCAAGACTTTGCAGATATGCTTTTGTTTGTATCTTCCAGAATAACAGATTATTTCCATTGAATAGAGGTGGCCTTATAGACATTAACCCTTCATGACTTCCCATTTTGACGGATCTCCTTCAAGCGATCAAGCTTCTACAGAAGGACCGGATCCGATACCAATTGTTGGGAAAAATACTGAGAGGGGGGGGGGGTGAATCAGTATTTAGGGCATACTCAAGAATTTTTACTTTTTCTTACTTGAAAACAGGGTGAATCAGTATTTAGGGCATACTCAAGAATTTTTACTTTTTCTTACTTGAAAACACATACACG
Organism: Pinus albicaulis; assembly: GCA_034641835.2. NCBI lineage: Eukaryota > Viridiplantae > Streptophyta > Pinopsida > Pinales > Pinaceae > Pinus > Pinus albicaulis. The sequence continues at coordinate 1,262,649,323 of CM076584.1, read as the reverse complement.
ACTTTCATGTAGCCAACTCGCGTATACACACGGATATACTTAATAAAACATGCGTATGTCCATCAATCTTATTATGCAGATAATTCTTCACTTATATCATTCCATCATTCATTCATTAATTGTTTAATAAACAGTAAGCATGAGTAGTAATAACAGAATAAACCATCACACATAAGTAACACACATGAACACCAGGATTTTAGGTGGAAACCCAAGTCGGGAGAAAACCACCACTGCCGTTGTCTCAGCCTTCAATATTTTATTATAGAGAAAACATCTTACAACCATGTACTGGCGTAGACTCATACCAGCACGCAGGCACCCACCTGCAGAAGGCTACAACCTTCTCTTGTTTACCAGCCTCTCCTGGAAGGGAGCTACAACCCTCAGCACCACCATGGACCATGTTTCATCAATTTTCACACTGGATCCAAAAGCTTCCATACAAAATATCTTGTAGGCTACTTTTCATCATATTTTCAGACTGGACCCACTCCACACATTTAAGATCAACATTCATCAAACTGAAACTTATAACCCCATCAATTCATTCATTGAATCATCAACCAATCAAACAACAACTTGATATTCAATTAACATAATCAGCAGCGTATTCATCATTCAAACAACCCAGTTCTATATGAATACATCATTGACAGATAGTAGTAAAACAACAAAACATATCAGATATTTCATACCACATACTTCAGTAAAACCCTAGATTCCATATGCGCTTTTACTTCACTAAACCTGCATATGTACACACTTTCATACAGACCAACCTGCGTATACTTTAGTGCATTCTTCAGAAAAACCTTTCTGCCCATACGCGCTTTACCTTAAGCAGACTCGCGTATACACGCGCTTTTGCTGAAGTGAACCTGCGTATACATCTGTAATTTTTCAGGACTGTGCAGCTCTTCAGATCAGATAAACAACTCAGATTTCATCCCTTACTTCAGAGAGTATTTCACCTCATCTCATATCTAAACAATCCATAATCAGATCTATAAAATACATATATATTTCAGATCTAGAGATCCCTCTTCATCATTTTCTTCATAGGTGCATCATAGATTCAGATCTATCAATCAAGAACAGAGTTCATCCATGCAGATATTCCTTAGAGAGATTTATTCATTCACAACCCTTACTCATGCACACCCTTGCACTATGGTTTTCTTCTCCTTAAATAGATTTGGTCTTTATCAATACCGTGAGCCAAAACCACACAACTTCCGATGGTATTCCTGGATGGGATCAAATAGATAATCCAACACTCAATACAATGGGTCAATACCATGGTAATGCCCCTAGGTATCATAGTTTTTAGAGTGCAAAAGGCATACGCGACTTTTAGCGTGCGTATTCGCGTGTATACGCAACTTTGCCTCATAAAAACTGCGTATATGCTAACCCTGAATGTATACGCGGGTTTCCTTCACAAAACTAGAGTATATATGCGGGTTGCCTTCACAAAAGTAGCGTATACATTGCGACATATTATATTTATCATTTTTCTGGCACTTACTGGAAATGTTTTCTCTGTCACATCTGAACTGATCTGTAGATATATCATTCTTAAATCTTTAGCACATAGGTTGCTTATCATAGGCAACTCATCAAGTAGGTTTCCATCAAGGACAACTTCATTAAGCAGATTTCCATTATCTTCATCAAGTGGGTTGCCATCAAGGACAACACTCTGCATCATATTGCCAACAATCTCCCCCTTTGGACTTGATGGCAACCACGATGGTGTTTGATCACAACAGATACATTAAACATAATGATATTCTCCCCCTATTCAAACACCATGTCACTCTCCCCCTTTGACATCAAGGGCAAAGGGCGGATCAAAAACCAACACAAGGTTTTTCTACTCATGTAGAAAGAAGAGCGTTGTAGATTTGATGTGCACTGAAGTTACCATGCTCCCCCCTGAGTTCATGCTGAATGTTCAAACATATTTTTCAATGAAGTACATGACTCTATGACCTTTCCTATCACCAAGGACTCATACTTACATCAATGATCCAACCAAGTGGATTTACATAAGAGACTCAAGTACCCAACCAAGTGGGTTTACACATTTTGACTCAACTTCCCAACCAAATGGGTTTACACATTTTGACTCAACTACCCAACCAAGTGGGTTTACAAAATGAACAAGTCCTTACATGACTGAATATTACTATTTTACATCATAGATCTCATCATGACCTTTTCATCAAATTACAAATATGACATTTTATGACCACTACCAAGAAGACCTCAAAAGAGATCATGTTTCAGAACCATCATAATGCCAACAATGCATTATACTCAGCAAGTCTAATGCTCCCCCTGAAAAATGTACATCCAAGCATCCTTTCCATATGACCAAGGCTCCTCCTTAGCTTGTTCAGCCTGAACACTTTCAACAGCAAGTCATCAGCAACAATCTCTGCATGATCTGTCCTTATCTCTGATCATAAGACTTCTATCTCATCCATGTGTGAAAGCAAGGAATACTCTTCAGCAAAAAGCAAACAGGGCTCATTCATAATCTCATCATAAGAAACCATGTATCATTTCATCATCATTTAGAACTGAATAATAAGTAGATACAGTGCCAATAATACAATCATTAATAGTCAGACTGATGCTCCCCCTGAACCTGTGCTACTGATCTTCAGCTGTCATACAAATTTTCTTGTCACAAGTGCATACGCGACTGTCTCCACTGTAACTCGCGTGTATACACGGATTTAGTTCACTGAACCCGTGTATGGTAAGTGAAACATTGAAAGCTTCACATTCCTTCATCTCCCCCTGAAGTTGTACCACATGTACCTATCTTCTTCACATCAGATGCTCTGTCAGAAATAAATATAACCAGAATAATGAGAATCATCATACATTGCTCCCCCTGTGATGATACATTACTAATCTCTATAATGTATCTCACATCATTCATGCAGTCATTATGAGAAATAAGCTTTAGAAGCGGATGACTATAGTAGGGTCAATATTCCCTACGTTTTTGACCGGTCTTCCTTCCTTTTCCAGCTTTGCTTGAAGTTTCTTATTGTGTGCTGGAAATTGTTCAATTTCTCAGATCTGTTCATCCTGCATTCTTTTTCTACATGTCCATACTTGTTACAGGCTTAACATCTTGCATGACTAGAAAAGTAAGCATATGGATCATAATGTGTTTTTCTATACTTTCTCCTATTGCAATCAGCTGCTTTATGACCATACTTGTTGCATGAAAAACAATTAATCCCTTAAAGAACCTAGAGTACCTTTCTGTATAGAATCTGTTTGTTTGTGACTGAAACAATTTGCTTCTGCAATTTGCTGCAACATGCCCATAATTATGACATTTAAAGCATTCAACATTATTGATCAAAGGAGGGAATGATTTCTTTTGAGATTTCATGATTGTCAGTTGACCTTTTGCTTCTTTCAACACTTCAGGCTTTGCATTGATATCCTTTGAATCTTTAGCACTTCCTCGTGAACTAGATTCTCCTTTAACAGTTTCATGAAAACCAAGACCAAGTTTAACAGAAGGAGACCTTTGACTACTAAGAATATTGTCTAGAATCTTAGTACTATCTTGAAACCTCAAGAGTTTATCCTTTTCTTCTAATTTACCTTTGAGAATGTTTACCCCAACCTCCAATTTTTGGCATTGCTTCATCATGCTTTCTTCAACCCTTTTTCCTTCTTCTACTTGATCATTCAAATTTAAGATCTCTTCTTTCAACCCATTTTCTTGCTCTTCAAAGATTTTTAAAAGTTCTTCATTCTTCTTATTTGATTTTTCCAGATCTGTTTTGAGCGAGATGATTTCTGCTTCATGTCCTTCCTTTTCAAATGATTGTAGAAGTTCTTCATTCTTCTTATTTGATGCTTCAAGGTCTACTTTCAGAGAGATGATTTCTGCTTCAAGTCCTTCACTGTGATTGGTTACTTTGTCTTGCAGTCTTTGATACATTTCTATCTGTCCCTTAATTGTTTCTATTTGTTCATTCAATCTAGAGATCACATCCTTGAGAATGGATTCCCTCCTTTTAAATTGATCCCAAAAATTACTTTCATCATTGATCTTGAGATTTGCTTCTAGATTTATACTGTTACTTTCACTATCTTCATCATTGCATGCACAAGTGAGTGGATTACAAGAACAACAATCAATACCTGTTTCCTCTTCTTCATTTTCTGCTGCACATGTTTTCTGAGATATCTTCTTTTCTTGAGTAGCCTTCTTCTTTTGCTTCTTTTCCATGAGCACTAGCAGATCTTGGTCAGAATCTTCTTCATCTTCACTTGAAATTTCATTATTATCTTCATTTTCATAATAACTCTTTCCCTTTTCAAATTGTTTATAAGGACATTTAGCAGCATAATGACCCACTCTTCCACAATCAAAACATTTGAAGGGAAGCTTACCTCTGAATTTTCCATTACCTGGTTGGAGTCTTCTCACAAAGTTTGCTTCTTCTTCTTCTTCTGATATATAACTTGATTTCTTGACAACTTCCTTTTCTTTTCCTTTTTCACACGCCTTAAAGGCAACTTCTTTGATTTGAGAGGGACCTCCTTGTCTCATTTCATAAGCAGTCAGAATACCATGTAGTTGAACAATAGTAAGAGTTTGTAGATCTTGCCTTTCTTCAATAGCTGACACTTTTGACTCAAATTTTGAAGTTAAAGATCTTAAGACTTTTTCCACCAGAGTAGTATCGGTTATGGTTTCACCCAAACTTCTCATACGATTTACAATATCATCTAGACGTAAAAAGAAACTGGCAATACTCTCATCACTATGCATCCTGAAATTTTCATATTCAATTTTGAGAGTTTGGAGTTTTGCACTTTTTACCTTTGTATCTCCTTCATAGCTCAGAATGATTTTGTCCCATATTTCTTTTGCTGAATTTAGCTGCATCACTTTAGCAAATTCTGGTTCAGACAGGCTTCCTAATAGGACATTGATGGCTTTGGCATTGATTTCATATTTCTTACTTTCTGCTGCATCAGTAGGAATACTTGCCGGATACTGATAACCTCCTTCCACGATTGCCCATACTTCTGCACCAAGACTTTGCAGATATGCTTTTGTTCATATCTTCCAGAATAACAGATTATTTCCATTGAATAGAGGTGGCCTTATAGACATTAACCCTTCATGACTTCCCATTTCGACGGATCTCCTTCAAGCGATCAAGCTTCTGCAGAAGGACCTGCTCTGATACCAATTGTTGGGAAAAATACTGAGAGGGGGGGGGTGAATCAGTATTTAGGACTTACTCAAGACTTTTTACTTTTTCTTACTTCAAAACACATACGCGACTTTCCTGAAGCCAACTCGCGTATACACGCGGATATACTTAATAAAACATGCGTATGTCCAGCAATCTTATTATGCAGATAATTCTTCACTTATATCATTCCATCATTCATTCATTAGATGTTCAATAAACAGTAAGCATGAGCAGTAATAACAGAATAAACCATCACACATAGGCAACACACATGAACACCAGGATTTTAGGTGGAAACCCAAGTCGGGAGAAAACTACCGCTGCCGTTGTCTCAGCCTTCAATATTTTATTATATAGAAAACATCTTACAACCATGTACTGGCGCAGACTCATACCAGCATGTAGGCACCCACCTACAGAAGGCTACAACCTTCTCTCGTTTACCAGCCTCTCCTGGAAGGGAGCTACAACCCCCTGACTGAAGGCTACAACCCTCAACACCACCATGAACCACGTTTCATCAATTTTCACACCGGATCCAACAGCTTCCATACAACATATCTTGTAGGCCACTTTTCATCAGATTTTCATACTGGACCCACTCCACACATTTAAGCTCAACATTCATCAAACTGAAACTTATAACCCCATCAATTCATTCATTGAATCATCAACCAATCAACCAACAACTTGATCTTCAATTAACATAATCAGCAGCGTATTCATCATTCAAACAACCCAGTTCTGTATGAATACATCATTGACAGATAGCAGTAAAACAGCAGAACAGATCGGATATTTCATACCACATACTTCAGTAAAACCCTATATTCCATACGCGCTTTCATATAGACCAACCCGCGTATACTTCAGTGCATTCTTCAGAAAATCCTTTCTGCCCATACGCGCTTTACCTTAAGCAGACCTGCGTATACACGCGCTTTTGTTGAAGCAAACCTGCGTATACATCTGTAACTTTTCAGGACTGTGCAGCTCTTCAGATCAGATAAACAACTCAGATTTCATCCATTACTTCAGAGAGTATTTCGCCTCATCTCAGATCTAAACAATCCATAATCAGATCTAGAAAATACATATACATTTCAGATCTAGAGATCCCTCTTCATCATTTTATTCATAGGTGCATCATAGATTCAGATCTATCAATCAAGAACAGAGTTCATCCATGCAGATATTCCTTAGAGAGATTTATTCATTCACAACCCTTACTCATGCACACCCTTGCACTATGGTTTTCTTCTCCTTAAATAGATTTGGTCTTTATCAATACCATGAGCCAAAACCACACAACTTCCAATGGTATTCCTGGACGGGATCAAATAGATAATCCAACACTCAATACAATGGGTCAATACCATGGTAATTCCCCTAGGTATCATAGTTTTTAGAGCACAAAAGGCATACGCGACTTTGAGCGTGCGTATTCGCATGTATACGCAACTTTGCCTCATAAAAACTGCGTATATGCTAACCCTAAATGTATACGCGGGTTTCCTTCACAAAAGTAGAGTATATATGCGGGTTTCCTTCACAGAAGTAGCGTATACATTGTGACATATTATATTTATCATTTTTCTGGCACTTATTGGAAATGTTTTCTCTGTCACATCTGAACTGATCTGTAGATACATCATTCTTACATCTTTAGCACATAGGTTGCTTATCATAGGCAACTCATCAAGTAGGTTTCCATCAAGGACAACTTCATTAAGCAGATTTCCATTATCTTCATCAAGTGGGTTGCCATCAAGGACAACACTCTGCATCATATTGCCAACAAATGTTACTCTATATTGGATACATGCAATGTTTCACTATATCCAAAAGTGAATGATGCATTAGTATTGGATTGATAATGTGAGGTAACAACTAGAGCTAGTGTTGTAAAATATTATCCTTCATGCCTAACAAACATCATAACCATGCAAAAGGAGGGATGCCCATAATATCTCCATGTATCCAAATAATAAAGAGATAGATTAGCTATTATAATTCTAGAGTTGAGTTGAGAGTGTGTGATAGATAAATGCTTAAATAGTGAATGAAGAGATAATGATTATTATGCACCAAAAACCAAATTGCATAAAAAAAGATATAAGTGACTCCACACCATGAAAAATGAGAGAGAAGAATGAATGTGAAGCCTCTTTGAGGAGAAACCTCCATTTACAATAGCAAAAATGTACAAAATGAGATTATTTTTAAAACTAGGTCTCCTTATGAGGAGAAAAAATGTAAAATTACAATTAATGGGTTAATCAACAACAAAAATATAACAATAAATCAATATCTAGGAATTTATATACAATTTACCCTAGGTATTTATAGTTAACATGAGGCTTTATCTATATATTAACATGCCCCTCCCTTTTAATAATTGTTTCCCTTAAGACTTGATTAGTTGTAGATGTTTCGATATAAATAACTCATCTTTCCATATCACCTCTTCTACTAGTAGGTTCTTCCACTTGATTAGATATTTAGTAATTACCTGATTCCTAGATCCTTCATCTTTTCTTCAAGGATTGTTCCAGTTCTAATATAATTTTTCCTTCTTCATTAATCTTTCCAAAAATTGTTTGAATTTGTATCATATCACTAATTAAAAAAATTTAAGTAAGAAACATGGAAGACTAGATATTCACATGAAGATGGAGGTAATTCAAAAATATTATCTTTATACCATTCCCACTTGAGTAGATGATGAATTTTATTAGAGTTTGAATCATTTTTATGGATCTCTTTATCATATATGTTGTTTATTTTATTCTTATGCATTAAGTATCTAACATGGCTATGCTCTTAAAGGGGGGAAAGCTAGTTTTGGGAGAAGGTGTATTAAATTTGATCTTGAAATTATAAATTATGAAATTAGGTTGGATTCTATGAGAAATATGATAGAGGGTTCTTCCCTTCATATATCCACATGTCCAACTACTAAAGAGATATAGTAACCAGTATATTGCTAGAGTTGAGTTGAGAGTGTTTGCTAGACAAAATCTGGAATAATGAATGAAGAGAAGGTGATTGTTATGCACTAAACTCTAAAATTTCATATAAAGAGAAAGAGAAGTGACTCCACACCATGAGAATTAATATGAAGTCGCTTTGAGGTGGAAACATCCATTTCCAATAGAAAAAATGTACAAAATGAGATTATTTCTAAAACTAGATCTCCTTGGTATATGTAGGAAACAAATGGTACAATTATAATTAAAGGGTTAGTTGAGATCATTATTATAATAGTATAAATGTAATACATTAATATCTAAGACTTTATATACAACTTAAAATTGAGATTTATCATTATTATGGGGCGTTGTATAGAGATTAAAATGCCCATCCCATTCAAGCAAGTGCCTCCCTTGGGACTTGATTAGTTGTCGATGTACCGATCTTTCCATATTACCTCTTCTAATGGTAGGTTATTTCACTTGATTATGTACTTGATAGTTAATTTATTTCACAATTTACCGATCCTTGTTTCAATGATTATTTCACTTGTAATATGATTTTCCCTTCTTCATTAATCTCTCATAAAATAGTTTGAACTGGGATCTTCTCACTAATTAAATTTTTTTAAGAAAGAAACATGGAAGACTAGATGTACATGTGAAGATGGAGGAAAATCCAATTTATAAGTCACACTTACTTTCCTCAAAAAACCTTATCATGGCCATGGGTGTTAATTTATTTCCCCTCTTTTGTTCCTTTAGGGATATGTATATGTATGGTTTTATTCTCAGAAATGTTGAATCCCCCATTTCAAATTTCATTTCATTGTGATGTTAATTTTATTTTTCTTTCATTCTATTTTTTTATGTAACTTGCTTATCACTCAATAGTTTGAGAACCTCTTATAGGTGCTCTATGTGCTCCTCCAGTATTGGGACCTTCACTTTTCCTCAAAAGGCTGATGGAATAGATGGAGGGTGATATCCATAAAGTGCCATATAATTGGGGAAATTTTGAAAAAATATAAATGGACATGTACCACTATTCTGCTATGGGAAACCACTTGACCATTTTTTTTTAATAATCAATTTCATACCCTTCGAGACATTTATTCACAATCTTAGTTTTCTCATTGGATTGAGGATGGTAAGAGAAACTGTTAGCCAATTGATTACCCAAACAAGAAAAAAATTCAATCTAAAAATTCATATTGAAAATTGGATCTCCTATCACTTACAATAATCTTTTGGATTCCATACATCTTTTGAAAATGGTTCCATGAATGTTGTGGCTATTGTACATTCTTTAAAATTTTGAGAAATATAGAAAATTGAGAATATTTTGTGAATCAATCCACCAAAACCATGCTGACATTATTTCCTTTGTAGATGAGTATACTAATAATAAAATCCATTGAAACCTCTCCCCATCATTGAATTGGTATGGCTAATGATTGTAGCAGACCTACAATCTTGATTATCTCTCCCTTATTCTTTTTAAAGACCACATATTCAACCAAAAAATTTTGAATATCATTTTTAATAACCTCTTAGAAAAAATTCTTCTTAATCATATGGAAAGGTTTAGAAAATCCTAAATATCCTCCTATAGGAAAAGTTTTCAATTCCAAAATGATCTTTTGTTTGAGTTAGGAATTATTACATAAATATAGGGAATCCTAATACCATAAAAAATAATTCTTCCACACAGATTTATCTAAAGCACTTGGGTCCTCTTGTACTTATTGAATGATCATGTTTCTATTCTATCCTTTCTTGTTCCACTCAATTAGATTGTGGAATGGAAATAGAACACAGTAAGCCCTTTGTGTTTTCTACTTTTCCAGAAAGTGTATTATTTCATCATACTTTTTTTTTCCTTCTTTTAGAAAATTTCAAAGTCATAAATTATCATCTTTGTAACTATTTTTTGTTACTCTTCTAAATTTAATCATTGTTCCAAGAATTAATTTAGACTATCATGGTTTATTTTACCTTGAAGTGTGTACCGATTAGGTAAGGGTGCTATATCTTAGAAACATGTAATATGGCCAACATTTCCTTTCCATAAATTGGTTTGAGTAAATTATTTATTTTAAGTTAGCTACTTTCAGAGAAAATGGGCCTTTGTGCTTATAGTAAAATTGGATTTTATATTTTTTTGAAGTCAGGCATAGTTAGGACAGGAGTTGTATGCATAGCTCCCTTAATTTTTTAAAAAGTTCTAGTTTCTTCTTAAGCATAAGAAAACTCCTCTTTTTAAATTAATGTTGTTATATTTATTTATATTGACCATTATTCTTGACAAACTTGTGGTAATATCATGTTAATTCTAATAATCTTCTAATTTATTCATTTTTTCTGGGAATTGGCCATTCTATCATAGTTTTTCTTTTGTTCAATTCCACTTTGACACATTCATTAAATACAATAGGGACCAAATATTTCACTTCTTGGAACTGAAAAGGACACTTGGTTGGTTTTTCATATAGTTGTCACTATTACAATAATTTTAATACTATTTCAACATGTTTTATATGATATTCCCAATATTTGATATATATTAGTACATCATAAAAATTATTAATGAAGTTAAGCATGTTGCAAGAAGCCCTAATTTGTTGTCTCCTAGTTGGAGTGTTCACTAGCCCTTCTTCATCACCGAGGGAGCTCTCCCCCATCACCATCGAATGATCCATGTTTATGGGAATGTATAGCTTCATCTATGGTTGTTCCAGGATTCGATGGGAGATCATGGAAGTGCTACAACAACTTATCAATACTCATATCACACCCAAATTCCCCTTGTGAGGCTCTGTAAGTGCTTCAATTGACCTAATTCCCTTAACAAGCATAAAAAATTTTCTAATTGGGAATCCTCAAGTCAAGGCTCTAATTGGGGCTCATGGTGAAGAACAAGAAGTGGTTGCACTAGAGGCTTTGGTGAAAGTAGGTTTGCAGCCCTTCAAGAAGGTAAAAGTGACAAAGAATGAAAAAAAAGGCATAAAGTAGCGATTACTCTTCTCAATATTTATAATAGTTAAATATAATATATAGAAAACATACAATAAATAACTGGAGTGAAAATAAAATAAAGTAAAGTAAAACCGAAATTACTATGACACCTAGAAGACAACAAATCAAATATGATGACACCTAGTAGATAGCGAGACTAATATCTCGACATCACCTCCTAATCTCATTGGTTATAGGTATAGGAAATTTCAATTCCTAATTTCTATCTTTGAAATTGAAATATATTTTTTTCCATTGGATTTGTAAAAATATCTGCAAGTTGATCTTTAGAACCACAAAAAGGAAGTATTATGTCCCCATCATTGACAAGCACTTGGATGAAATTAAAACGTGTGTTAATGTGCTTTCTCTTTTTGTGGAAAACATGATTTTTTGATAAATAAATTGTTGTAATGTTATCACGGTAAATAGGATTTGGATCCTTCTAAACATTTGAAATATATTTCAATAATCTTCTGAAACACGTTGCTTGATAAGATGTTGAATTTGTTGCTACATATTTTGCCTTTGTAGAAAATATTGAAATGATTGAGTGTTTCTTGGATGCCCATGAAATCATATTGGTTCCAAGATGAAAAACATACCATGAGGTGCTTTTTTGATCATCTAGACTCCCTGCATAATCGTTATCTATATAACCTAAAAGTGAACAATTTTCAGAATGTGTGTAGAACAAACCATAGTCTATGTTCCATCTGTATATCTTAAGATCATTTTTGCAACCTTCCAATGAGATATATTTGGTGATTGCATAAACCTAGAGACAAAAATTGTTGCAAAAATGATATCAGGTTTAGTTGTAGTGAGAAATAATAAACTACCAACTAGACTTTTATATAATGTAGGATCAACTGGTGGAGTTACATATTCTTTTCTCAATTTGGTGCCTGAGAAATTGGTGTATCAGCTAGTTTGAAATTGATCATTCTAAACTTTTCTATGATGTCAGTGTTATATTTTTGTTGACCAACAAAAATTCCATTAGCATATTGTTGAATTTCAATGCCTAAGAAGTATTTCATTACCCCTAGATAAATCATATCAAACTCTTTTTTCATCATTGTTTTGAAATATTGTATCATATTTCCTATATAAATAAGATCATCTACGTAAAGGAATACAATAATAATTCTACCTTCATGAGTCCTGGTATACAAAGTTGGCTCATGGTTGCTTCTGCAAAAACCACTTTTGATTAGATATGTGTCAATGCAATTATACCAATCTCTTGTAGCTTGTTTCAAAACCATACAAAGCTTTATTCAATATGTATACCTTATTCTCTTTTTGTGGAACTTCAAAACCAGGAGGTTCCTCTACATAATCTTATTCCTGCAATATACCATTTAGGAAGGAAGATTTTACATCAAGTTGATAGAATTCCCATTTGAGTTGATATGATGTGGATAAAATGGTTCTATCAGTGTCTAACATTGTTATTGGAGCAAAGGTTTCACCATAGTCAACACCAAATTTTTGTGAGAATCCTTTGGCAACCATCCTTGCCTTGTGTTTCTCAATTTCTCCTTTTTCATTCAACTTGGTCTTATATAGCCATTTTACACCAATTCTAGTTTTGTCTCTTGAGAGATAAACTTATTCCCAAGTCTATTTATTCTCTATGGAAAAATTTTCTTGGTTCATTGTTGGTGTGCCAAAATTCCCTATTTTTACCCTCTTCCGATAACCATTAACCTCTGTTTCATCTTTATAAACCTTGTCATTCCTGCACTAGTCCAAGATAATCGTCTATTCCTACATACAATTTGTATTTTATAATTAAGAGTTATTAGGTTCTTAATTAATTATTTTATATAGATTTCATGCTTTTAAGTATTTCTTGTAACTTACGATTAACTTCCTCAAAGTAATTGAAAAAATAAGTGTTAATTATTATGTAGCATGATTCAGTGTAGGCAGATTCCTGCACCCACCAACACATGTTGCTTTGTGATCTTCACAACAGTTGATCATTCCATGCATGCGTTTTTTATGTACGTATCTTAGTTCGATGTGGATTATCTGAAGATGGATATGGCAGAGTATAGTCAGGGATCCTTGCCAAAGATATGGTCTACAGCTAGCAAAGCTCATGCTCTGTTATAAACATTAGTTGGTTTTGTAATATCGTTTGTTAGTTCGTTCAGTCGAAAGGTTTGAATTGGAAATGGCTATGTAGTTAGCTTATTATGGCTATAGGCCGAAATATTGTATATAATGTAGATCTTAGGTAGAGCTAGGTTAAGCGATATTTGGAGATAGTAATTGTGATTATCTTGTAATTTCGTATCGCCCTCATTCTGGGATGGAATCCTATTATCATGTATATTTGTTGATCAAAGTTAATACAAGGACTTAGCCCTGGTTTCTTCACGTTGTTCTTAAATATAATTTATGCGTTGATTAAGTGTTGAATCGTTTTCTTTCCTAAAAGGGAAAAAATCTAGTTGGCTAGGCCCTAGCCAACCCAACTCATTTACCCTTGTGCTTTCACCATTTAAAAGGTTCTTGTGTATTTATTTATTTTCAAGTGCATGGTTTGAATCATTATTAATTAATTTTTTCGAGTTCTGAGTTAAATTCATTCTTAAGCGAAAGCGTGAAACGGATCCATGTCTGAAGTTTGAATTAAGTTAATTTCTTTCTTGCAATTATTTCCTACAATTTCTTTTTGCAATTCTTTCCTCTGTTTTCTTCCACTCGGATCGTGCATGAAGTTTCTTCCTGCACCAGTGCATGTCAAATTCTGCACTTTGGTTTACTCATTTATTTCACAACTCGTGTTTCACTCCTTTCTTTGTTTATGATTTCACTTATTCCTGTAAGTAAGCATTATTAATTCAAAGTAATCATTCTCCATATTAAAAGATAAACTTATGAAAGTTCTAAGAATGACTACGTGAATTGAGAAAGGATGCCATTGCAAACATTACACCTTACACTTGCATCTCACAGCTTGAGAGAAAGGATCATAATTAATTTGTAATGCTATAAGTGAACTACCAAAATATAGTTTGATCGCATGAAAATTACTTTGATCAATTGCTTTGATTGTTAAGGATTGTTTTTCCTTGCAAATTTTATTCTTATTGTTAAGAACAGTTAATTAAAAAATTCTTTTTTCTATGTGTAATTTATCTTAGAATTCATCCTGCAATTGCAATTATTTTCAGCACTTCTTTTAATTCTTTTCAAAAGTAATTGGAAACTTTGGTGAAGGAATCTTTGTCCCAGTGCAAGATTTGTTTTCTTGTCACAAGAAGAGAGTGCTCTAAGCCTTGCATCTTAGATCACCTACACAAAGACATAAGTCTTTAGTAAATACGGTAAAGTATATATTTGCACATAAGTATGTACATGCACTACTGCAAGCAGATTTCACAAGTAAAGGAACTGTTGCTTAGTGTTGAAGGAAAGTCATTTGGAAATAAGATCTTTGCAAGGGCCCACTTGTTAAGTTTTTATCCATCTATACTGAAGATAAAACATATAGTTCATTTTAGAATTTAAATATTGCTTCCAATTGTGTGAAAGTTCCTTTACTTGATTTCCTCGCAAATTCATTCATTACATTCCAGCACTAAAATTACTTTGGTGTCGATTGCATTTAAAATTGTCTTATGTTTGATTCTGCAATATTTCAATTAAGAAGTAGGAATAGGAATATGAAAAGTTCATACCACTTTTGGCATTTCCTGTTCTTCATATCTAAGTTTACAAAACCCCAAGGTTGACAATCAAGTGTTGAGGATTTTTCTTAAGTGCAATTCCTGCACCCCAACATTTTGCGCTGTTGCCGGGGAGGAGATTTGAATTAGTAATAATTTTCCATTTTTTCTGAAATAGGGGTAAGTCTGTTATTATTTTTTTCTGCAGTGTGCTTCTATTATTTGAAGGGATTTTTAGGTGCTGAGTTATTTTTGAATTTGGAGCTTTTATTTGGATTTTGTTTTTTCATTTTTTGATATGAATGCCTAAAAGAGGTAGGGGTCCAAATCCCACTAAGGGTCAAGGAAATACTAATAAATCTAAAATCAAATCTCACATTGGGCCTTCTTTTTGAGGCAAAAATTGCAAAAAAACCTAGACTCATCACACAGGAACAGTCTACCTAGACTTTGGCAACAGTAGCTCAGGTGTGACACAACCCATAAAGAGGAAGAAGGAGACTATCAGAAATCATAGTCCTCTTTCCAATCCTGTTGAGAGTGGTTCACTTGGAGTAACAAAAATGGCAGACCATGAAGACCATGCAAAAGGAACCGGTGAAAATCAGGTGAATGAGGAACAATCCACTTTTGGATTCCCAATTGTGGATCCGGATGTAACTGTACAAATGAAAATATACCACCATCATCTCTCCCTCAGTTTTATGTTAAGGTACATGAAGATCTAGACTCTTTCTTATTTGAGTTTGATATTTTATGTAGAAGTTATGATTATTTATCTAATGCCTAGAAGTTAAAACTATTTCCCGCAACTCTCAAGGACGCAACACTTCACTTTTTCATGGGACTAGGAGGGAACACTATAGCCTCTTTGGAACAGATGAAGAGAGTGTTCTTGTTGAAATATAAGGAATATTGTAAAACTAGAGATATTCAAGATGAAATCTTTACTATTGTGCAAAATGATGATGAGACTCTAGAGGACTACTTAGAGAGATTCCTATACATCCTACAAAGGTCAAAGCAAAAATTTGATCTAAGTACTACTAGAACCTTTTTCTTACGTGGGCTTATTGATGATGCTAGAAATAATTTAAATTTGTTAGGACAAGGGGATATTGCTTAGAAATTTTTTGATCAAATCTATGATTGGTGCAGAAAATTCTCTAGGAACCAATATAGATCTCGTAAAGGAATCCAGAATAGAAATAAGAAAAATGAATCTATTGATGCTATGATCGTTAGATTGGAGAATAAAATGTACAATATGAAAATAGAAATAATGAATATTGTTAGAAAACAAATAGACTCCTTAAAATTTCAGCAAAAACTTGTAGAAGAATAGGAGTCATTGTCTATTTTTTATCCTAAGTGTAGGAAAAAACATCTTTTAAGGGAATTTCCTCTTGATATAAAAGGAGCTAATAAATGTGCAATTTGTGCAGAGAGCCATGCAACTGAAAAATGTCCTTCCATACCTAGGATGAAATATGTAATTGAAGGAGGAAAACCTAAAGTTGAATCATTGCATGCTATGGGAGCTCGAAGAGGATGGCCTTAGGTAAGTGTAGGTTTGGCTCCTAAATTTCCACCACATTTCTTTGGTTATAATGCACATCCATATTCCTACCCTAATAATAGTCACTCTCAACATTGGCAGCATGGGAACCAGTATCATTATGGAAAACTCTCCCAATCTTGGAAATAAGGATGGGAAGGGCCAAACCATTCACATTACCCTTATCCTGCACCTATGCAATCATACCCACCTACATATGCACCTTACCCAATGCCACAACCATCACTACCTCAGCTGAATCAACTAACTCCACCATTGCCTTTACCTCCACCATTTCGACCTTCTCAAATACCTGCCCAAACCTTGCCCAAACCCAATAATAAAGCGGTACAAATGATCCATTCCATGAACCCACTTTCCTTACCCAAATTTCAATAAATTCCAGTTGGAGTCAATGATCTCCAGTTGAGATCAAGGAAGATAGAAGCCACATACTAACAAAAGAAACCTATGGTGATTATCAAAGAGAAGGGGTATTGGATGATGTGGTTGTTTCTTTAGATCCTTGGGAATATCCTACAGACTTCATCGTGCTTCAGTCAAATAATCCCATGGGTGGACATCCCTTGATCTTGGGACAACCATGACTTGCTACGGCCGATTGTTATATTGGATTTCATTCCGGTGATATGTATATTTCTCATCGAGAATCTAGGAAGAAGGTCACCTTGTATCCACTCACTAAATCCATTAAGGAACTCAAAGACACTCTATGGATAGACTACATTAGTGATTAGGAGACTGAGTCTATTTCCATGATCCATCAATGTGATGAGTCCTCACAGGAGGGTGAGATTCAAGACTTCCTAAACAATCTATAAACTATGCCTAATTTTGAATCATTTAGTCAAATTTTTAGTCTAGATTTTCAGGAAAGTCACGACTCTCTACCTCCCTCACCACCATATTTGGTCACACCTCTGTGTACTCTTGAGCCTGATACTACTTTTGTTGAGATTAGTCCAGGCAAATATTTACACATTAGTTCAGACTTGGACTCATCCCAACGAGAGCAGCTTGTGAATTTGTTGTGAAACCATCTTGATGCCTTTGCATGGGACTATGAAGACATGAAAGGCATCCCTCCTGAAACTTTTACTCACCATATCTATATTCAAGATGGAGCCCGACCTGTCCAACAAACCCAAAGGTGTATGAATCCAGCTCCAAAGGATGTTATAAAAGAATAATTTCAAAAACTCTTGGACACCGATTTTATCTATCCTGTTTCCGATAGCTAGTGGGTCTTTTCATTGGTATTATTCTTCAATAAAGATGGGGGATGGCGCATTTTCATTGATTATAGATAATTTAACAAATCCACTCTTAAGGATTACTTCCCCCTTCCTTTTATTGATCATGTAATGATACCCTTGCTAGTAAGAAGTACTTTTATTTTTTATATGGATTTAGTGGTTATAACCAGATACAGATTGCACCCGAGGATCAAGATAAGACCACTTTGACATGTCGATGGGGCACATTCGCCAATCGAGTACTACCCTTTGGGCTATGTACTGCCTTGTCTACCTTTCAAAGGGAAGTCTTAGCTATTTTTGTTGACCTTGAGTGTGTACAAATCTATATGGATGAATTTTCTGTGTTTGGTGATTCATTTTAGGGAGCCCTCAAGAATCTAGAAAAAGTGCGTTTTCATTGCAAAAAATCCCATCTTGCCTTGAGTGAAAAAAAGTGTAGGTTAATGTGCAAGGCAGGAGTTTTTCTTAGCCATATTACTTTAGACAAAGGTATCGAGGTTGACCCTACAAAAACATAAATTATTTTGAGTCTTCTGGTACCCAAAACTCAAAGAGAAGTGAGAGTTTTTGTAGGACATGCAGGCTACTATAGGAAATTCATTGAGAACTTATCTAGGATAGCTACCCCTCTTTTATGACTTTTGGCTAAGGATAGTGATTTTTCTTGGTCCACAATTTGCCAACAGTCCTTTGAGACATTCAGGGAAAAATTAGTTTAGGCACCAGTTTTGAGACGACCAAAATGGTCCCTACCATTTCATATTTTCTCTGATGCCTCAAATACTGCTATTGGTGCAACTTTAGGACAAGAAGAAGATAAAAAATCCTATGCCATTTACTTCATCAGTAAAAAATTGTCAACCGTTGAATTAAATTACACAGTCACTGAGAAAGAGTTTTTAGCTGTAATATTTTCCATTAATAAATTCAGACACTACATCACATGATATGAAGTCTTTGTACATAATGATCATTCCGTGATAAAATACGTAATGAATAAACTATTAACAAGTGGTTGAGTGACTAGATGGTTATTATTGTTGCAGGAATTTAACATTACTATTGTTGATAGACCAGGAAAATCTAATGTGGTAGCAGATTTTCTTTCAAGATTAAATGATCCTGGTGAAGCAATTCCTATTGATGATGGTTTCCTTGATGAACATATATTTGTTGTGTCAACGGAATCCCTGTGGTTCCATAACATAGGTAAATATTTAGTCACGGGAAAAAAACCACCTCACTTATCCGTTCGTGAAAAGCGGAGTATCATACAGAAAAGTGTTGCATATTCTTGGGTTCAAGGAGACCTCTTTTACACTAGACTAGACCTTATTATCCGTAGATGTGTAAGAGAGGAGGAAGTGTTTGATATATTAAAATCTTCCCATGATGAACCATGCGGAGGTCACTTTGCTAATAAGCGAACTGCATACAAAATTCTCTGAGTTGGCTATTTTTGGCCTTCCTTGTTTAAGGATGCCAAACAATATGCCAAGCGATGTGATAGCTATCAGCGAGTTGGCCAACCTAGTAAAACCAATGAAATTCCTTTATGTCCTCGAGTTATGATTGAGCCTTTTGAAAAATGGGCTATTGATTTTGTAGGACCAATAAATCCAACATCATTAAATAAAAAACATATTTTGGTTTGTACAGATTTTGTTACAAAATGGGTAGAAGCTAAAGTTGTTTCTTTTTGTACTAAAAAAGTTGTTGTTGATTTTATTTTTACTAAAATATTTACTAGATTCGGTGCACCTAGAGATATTGTTTTTGATAATGGTTTGCAATTTATTTCTAATCTGGTATAGGGTGTGATGGAACAATATAAAATTCAGCACAGGAAATATACACCATACCACCCGCAAGAAAATGGTCAGGTGGATTCCACAAACAAAGTAATTGAGTCCATCTTTACAAAGATAGTCGATATCCATAGAAAGGATTAGGAAAATAAGTTAACAGAAGCCTTGTGGGCATATCAAACCACTTGGAGGAATAGCACAAGACATACACCATATGAGCTGGTGTATGGGAAACAAGTCCTTTTGCTGATAGATTTCCAGATCAAGACTTTGAGAACTGTAATCCAATTGGGGCTAGGTCTTTCCAAGGCACAACAGTAGCGTCTCTTATAGTTTAATTAGTTAGATGAATTTTGAAGGGATGTTGTTCAACAAAACATATTGTTTCAACATCAGCACAAGGAGAGGCATGATAAGTCTATCCGAAAAAATAAATTCCAACCAGGTGATTACGTACTCCTTTATAATTCTAGATATAAATATTTCGAAGGGAAATTCCATACACACTGGATGGGACCTTACCAAGTAGTTAAATTATTTGAGAATGGAGCAGTAGAAATTAAAACCATTGATGCACGGAATTATGTGTTCCTTGTAAATGGGCATCGATTAAAGGTATATTTTCTGCCCCTTACTAAAGGATATTTTACGCAGCAAGTCCAACAACAATCTAAAAAGGAGGTGGTAGGTGGCAACACTGACCCATTGAAGATTTGATTCTTTCTTTTCCTTATATAATAAAATGAAAAAAAAAATGACAAAAAGAAAAAAAAAATATAAAAACAATTCATGTAATTATGAAAATCAGTTAACTGACATGATTGCAGAAGGATCAACTTGAAAACTAGCATACTGGTAGGAAGATCAAAATTCCAAATAAAAATGGAATTTTTCTTGATTTTTAGATATGCTGGTTGTCACCAAGAAGAAGCAGGTTCAAGGAACCAAGTCCTTACCCAAGTTTGATATAGCTAAAATGGAAATTTTTATCCAAGTAACGCTTAATTCCTGTTGCATTTACTTTTTTCGGCACCAGTGCAAGCAGATTTTCAAGGTAAAAATTCTACCTTTCTTCTATTTTATGTTTTGTAAAATTCGTACAAATTTTCTTTTCTAAAAATCCCAGATGAATTACTGTCCTTTTTCTTCTAAGAAAATTTCCCTTACCCGATTTCGTAAAATCCCCGTTTTCCCTTGATTTTTTTCCACATCCTTTTTCGCTTATCCCCCTTGGTGATATTATTCTTGGAATCCTTGTTGAGATATTCCTTCCCATTCTAAGATTTACCCCCTTCCCACTTATTTATTCCCTCATAAATTGATTCCAGGATTTGATTTAGTCAATCTAGAAGGCATTCTCATGAAGCACCAAAGGATGGCGAATAAAACTATTTCTTTTATATTTAGGAATTTTTTTTAAGTCTAGCTAAAGAATTGTGTTCTATCATGATTTTTATTTTTGTAAAGACCGTAGTGCAAAAACGCAGCTGACCATGAAAGAATAATGTAAAAAAATCTTAACACAGTACAGGATAGCTTCATGCAGAATGTTTATGGAATTTTGTTTCTCTACACATGAATGATCATTGCACTGATAAGATCATAGCATTGTCTTTTTTAATTAATACTTGTTTTATCATTTACTGAATTGGGAAAAATTTTAAAGTGTAAGATATATTGGGTTTTGAAATCTAATCTTTTTAATAAGTACGGAAATATGTCTTAATTAAATTATGAGGTACAATTAGGGATAGTACAGATTGTCCAAAATCCCATACTTACCCCCTTTGAAAGGATCCTCTATCACTTTTTCATCATTATCTTACCTCATAACCGGATCATCCATGACTATTACACCACCATCGTCTAAGCCTCTGCCACATCCAATTATTACTGCTTGCCTGTAGCAGAGTGATACATGTATGCATCTAATCCGAGTAGCCATTTTTAATCATTGAACATGATTGGATGGATGGGACCGGAAAGACGGTGGATGGTTGAACCTACAACATAAAATTATCGATGAACTTTGATACTTTTCACTGTGGAAACCTTTTGAGGATGCGACAAGGAAGTGAGCAGGATTCGAATATGGCACATGTAAGGAATGAGCCATCATCCTTGAGGGAGATAGAATAGACTACAGAATAGCATAAAATTCTTGAGCTATTGCAAGAATCTGGGTTCCTTCCACTTTTGCAAAAGTTTGATGGCTTCGACATGGCCGTGGTTCTAGAGTTTGCAAAGACATTTGAAGAAGGCCAAGCTAGAATTAGCTCATTAGAGTTGGAAGTCACAGAGGAGTCAATCACGTGAGCTACAAGCTTTCCAACAAACAATGGTTTAAAAAGGAGCGGCTTGAAAAGAAATGATGGCGACAGTTTTTGGTTGACAGAAACGTTAAGGTCGACTGGAAGAAAGGGCTTCTGCGTAGCTCCATGATTGGAAAATGGCGAGACCTCCTCTTCATTTTACAAAATTTCATGACTTGGGAAGGAAGTTACTCCTTAATGTTTGTATATCATCTTCTATTATTGTTGCACTTTAAGTCGGGGAAACTTATTAATTTTCCCTACTACCTGCTCCAAAGTCTTGAGAAGATAGCGAAAGGTTTGCATAGTAGGGATGCAAGCCAAGTTGAACATAAGCTATATCACCATGGGCTCATCACAATCCTCGTTAAGAAAGCACTGAAAGAAAATGGAATGACCTGGAAGGCATTCCTAAAAGAGTTATGACCAAGGAGTGCAGGGAAGTATGCTGGCATGAGTGCAAGCAAGAAAAGGAAGATAGAGACACCGTCCTATTCCAAGCAAAAGAGTAAAACAAGCCAGTGCAAGTAGAAAAGAAGTGTTAGGTCCCTATATTACTATTATAGTCCCTTATTTTTTTTATTGTAACCCCCTTATTGTTATTATTGTACCCCTGAAACCCCCATATTGTTATTATTGTGCCCTTAAATTATTATTGTTAGGTCGGCTAGGATTACATTGTGGCCCCATAGACTCCTAAATATAGAAAGGAGGTTTTGTCATTTGTATCATTCAAGAATTGTTCCTTCATGTAATGTATTGGAAGTTTCCCCCTCGAAGTGGTTTATTTCTAAGGCGTTTATATATATTTTCTTCTATTTTTGGAGCTGGTTTCACAACATTTGGTATCAGAGGTTTGGATTCTAGGGTTTTGCTGCTCCAAACAGGTCATCGTGGAATTTTCACTATAACTCTTTTTTTACAAAATTTTAGAAGCTAAGATTTTTGGAGTGCAAAGAGGAAATCCTGAGGAATATCTTTGATATTTTTCAGAGCTTGATTCACAATATTTGCAGAGATATGATCTGTGGAAGTTAGGGCTTTTTCCAGGCTCCTGAATTTAACCTAAACAAGTCATCGTGGAATTTGCGCTATAAATTTTGTTCTACAAAGTTTTAGAAGCTGAAAATTTTAGAGTGTGAAGCCGAAATCCTGAGGAATGTCATCCAAAAATTTCAGAGTTTGGTTCACAATAGTTTCAGATATATGGTCTGTGGAAATTAGGGTGTTTTCAGGCTCCCAAATTTCATCTCAAAGAGGTGATCATGGGAAAATCT
Organism: Pinus albicaulis; assembly: GCA_034641835.2. Classification (NCBI taxonomy): domain Eukaryota; kingdom Viridiplantae; phylum Streptophyta; class Pinopsida; order Pinales; family Pinaceae; genus Pinus; species Pinus albicaulis. Next base: position 1,262,626,154 of record CM076584.1, on the reverse strand, counting down.
TCATAACTCTCTCTCTCTGAGAATCAGATTGGAATGCTATAAAAAGTGGCCATAAGTACATGGATTGTAGTTTCATGTCTATCAATTTCAGAGTTGGAGGAAATAGTGACACGTGGCAAGTCATACAAGTTCTCTCTACTGAACTAGTCCATAATTAGGTCATTGTGGGAGATTGGACATAAATTTGTCTTGAAGAATCCAAATCAGGTCAGACTTGTGGAATTTGGAAGAAGCTTTAGAGGGATACTCGAGGGCTTAATTTCAAATATTTAGGATTTGCAATTATAGAGATAATTCAATTTCAACATCGAGCTCCTCAAAAGCAAGTAAAAAGTGTGTGTATTTTTTTCCAAATTGCATAAGTCTTGTTTGAAGAATCAAGTTGAATTGATTCCAAGGGCATATTGTAGAATAGATATCAGTATTGGATTCTAAAATGGCCCCTAAAAATAATTCAACACCCATTAAGCCTTTAGAAGGCTCTACTATGACTCATGAAGACGAAGAATGGCAACTGACATATCAAATGATTACAAGAGCAAGTGCAATAAATTTCGCTCTCACAAAGAGCAACAATAAATGACTTGGGAGTTTTGAATAAAGGCATGGAAACTAAGATGGAATGGCTTGAAGAAAGGCGTGGAATCTAAGATGGATGGTTTGAAGAATGGCATGGAAGTTAAGATGGATGGCATGGAAACTGGCATGGAATCTAAGATGGATGACATGGAAGCTAAGATGGAAAACATGAAGAATGATCTAAAAGTAGACATGGAATGTTTGACAAAGTTGATACAAGAAATGTTTCCTAATGTCGAAAAGATAGTAGAGGAAACTCATGATGAGAACAAAATAAATGTTAATTGTGATTTCATAAACTCTAATATTGGAGGGAAGAACCACCATATTCCAAAAATGGACATGAGGAAGTTTGATGGAAAGGATCCTGTAACATGGACACTACAGATGGAGCAATATTTTGACCTTAATAATGTGAAAAACACACAAAAGGTACGCATTGCAACTTTACATTTAGAACAAAATTCATTTGTATGGTATCAATGGCTTTGCTCCCGTAAAAAATTTTTCACTTAGTCAATTTTTACGGAGGAAATGATAGCACGTTATGAGGATACAAAGAGAAACACCTTATTTAGCCAATTGATAAATCTCAAACAAAAAGGTTCAGTGGGGGAGCACATTGAGGACTTTCAAAAATTGAATATAAGGGTAATTGATATTACAGAGGAACACAGGATTGATCTCTTCATAGGTACATTAAAGGATAGCATCCAACATGAAGTTCACATTTTGGAACCTAATTCATTGGAGAAGGCATTCAGGTTGGAAAGAAAAAATGAATGTAAAATTATGGTGACAAGGAAGCCTACTACTCACTTCTATAAAGATGGAAGTGTTGCTACTCCTAGATTTCCACAACTTGCAAGGTTGACACCACAAAAATTGGAAGAAAAATTAGAAAAATGGCTTTGCTATAGTTGTGATAGAAAATACAATAAAGGTCATAAGTGTGCTGAGAAGAAATTATTTTACATAGATTGTGAAGAGGAAGAAGAAAATGAACAAGAATCTTCAGAAGATGAGGATATACACCAAGAACCAACCCTAGAAGAGGAAGAAATGAGTCCGACCATATCGTGTAATGCATTGTCAGGAATTACCACTCCTCAAACTCTCAAGATAGAAGGACATATCAAGAAGAAAAAGGTAATAGTGCTGATTGATTCAGGTGGTACCCATAATTTAATTCATTGTAAGCTAGCCAAGGAATTGAATTGTTTCCTATACCCAGCACCAGAATGTTAAGTGATGGTTGCAAATGGAGGAACTATAATTTTCTCTAGAAAATGCCATAATATCAAGCTAACCATAGGGGAATATGTATTGAATAGTCCAATGCTTTCCATTCCTATGGGAGGTGCTGATTTTGTACTGGGAGTACAATGGTTACAATATTTGGGGACGATAGCTTTTAATTTTCAAGAACTTTTCTTGAAATTTTTTTCAAAAGGAAAGGAAGTCGAATTATAATGTATTGCAGGGAAGCTGGGAAAGATAATAAGCTCTAATGTCATTACAAACCTTCTAAATAAAGAAAAATGAGGCGTAATTGCACAATTATGCTCACTAGAAGTTCCAACATCAAAATCATCTATTTCTGCAGATCTCCAAAAAGCCTTGGAAAATCATTCCAAGGTATTTGAAACTCCCAAAGGACTCCCACCTATTCGCGATCATGATCATGCTATTCATTTGATTCCAGGAAGTGTTCTTCCAAACATCAGGCCTTATAGATACCGTTATGTCCAAAAGAGCGAAATTGAATGTATGATTGCAGAAATGTTAGAGGCTGGTATAACTCAACCTAGTCAAAGTTATTTCTCTGCTCCTGTAGTATTGGTACACAAGAAGGATGGATCATGGCACATGTGTCCAGATTATAGGGAGCTCAATAAGCTCACCATTAAAGATAAATTTCCCATTCCTATGATTGATGAATTATTGGATGAATTACATGGAGAATTTTATTTTACCAAGTTGGATCTTCGTTCAGGATATCATCAAATTAGAATGAAGACTGCATATATTCCAAAAACAACATTTCAAACTCATGAGGGTCATTATGAATTTTTGGTCATGCCTCTTGGCCTTACCAATGCACCTTCTACATTTAAAGGGTTGATGAATTCCATTTTCAAACCCTTCCTTAGAAAATTTGTGCTAGTATTTTTTGATGATATACTAATCTACAACAGTCTTGGAAGGATCATGTTCAACATGTTGATAGGGTGCTCAAACTATTGCAGGAGAAACAATTATATGCAAAAAATCCAAATGTTTCTTTGGAGTACAAGAGGTGAAATATCTAGGTCATATTGTATCTCACGAGGGAGTTAAGGTAGACCCTAACAAAATTAAAGCCATTAAGGAATGGAAAGTCCCCACAACCATAAAGAAGTTGCGAGGATTTCTTGGGTTAACATGGTATTATTGCAAGTTTGCTAAGAATTATGGGATAATAGTAGCACCTCTAACAACATTATTGAAGAAAGATGCATTTTCATGGACTCCTAAAGTGACTAAGGCCTTTGAACATCTTAAAGAGGCAATGTTCCTAGCACCGATCTTAGCTATGCCAGACTTCACAAAAACCATTATTATGGAATGTGATGCCTCAGGAAATGGAATTGGTGTTGTTTTAATGCAAGAAGGAAGACCCATTGCTTTTGAAAGCTATCCAATCAAAGGAAAGTATTTACAGAAAGCTATTTATGAGAATGAAATTTTAGCAATACTGCATGCACTAAAGAAATGGAAAGAAATGGCAAACTTACCTAATGGGAAGACACTTCAAGGTAAAAAATGATCATGAGAGTCTTAAACAATTTTTGGAACAAAGACTATCTTCAGAAGAGCAGCAAAAATGGGTCACAAATGTGTTGGGTTATGACTTTGAAATACTCTACAAAAAAGGGAAGCTAAATGTTGTTGTTGATGCACTCTCAAGAAAGAATGAAGAGGTGGAAGCATTTCTTTGTGCCATTTCTATTATCCAACCAAATTTGATAACCGAAGTAAGGGATGAATGGAAGAAGGACGAAGAAGTGTGGATACTCATTCAAAAGTTGCAGCAAGATCCTAGTACATCTGATACATTTAGTTGGAAAAATGATTCCTTATGGTACAAAGACAGCTTATATCTTTGTAAGAATTTCCAACTAAAACAAAATATTCTTTTGGAATTGCACACTTCTCCTTTAGGAGGACACTCGGGATTTTTAAAAACTTACCACAAGGTGAAGAAAGATTTTTTTTGGGATGGCCTTAAATCTGATATTCAAACTTTTGTGGCAGAATTTTTGGTTTGCCAACAGAATAAAGTTGAGACAATTAAAACTCTGGGTCTTCTACAACCTTTATCCATTTCAAGTCAACGTTGGGAGGAGATTTCAATGGAATTTATCAAAGGTTTACCTAAGTTCGAAGGAAAGAGTGTCATCATGGTGGTAGTTGATAGACTTACCAAGTATGCACACTTTTGTGCATTATCTCATCCATTTAAAGCAAAGTACAGTTGCTACTAAATTTATGGACACAATTCAAAAGCTACATGGAAACCCATGGGTTATTGTGAGTGTTAGAGATCCCATTTTTACTGGAAATTTTTGGACGGAGTTATTTTCTTGTTTGGTTACTCAATTAGCTCATACTTCATCTTATCATCCTCAATATGATGATCAAACTGAGATAGTAAATAAATGTTTGGAAGGATATCTTCGTTGTTTTGTATCTAGTAAACAAACACAATGGGTCAAGTGGTTACCTCTCGCTGAATGGTGGTATAACACTTCCTTCCATACTGCAGCAAAAATGACCCCATTTATGGGACTTTATGGATATCATCCATTGTCCATCACATCATCTTTAAGAGAAAATTCGAAGGTTCAAGCAGTGGAAGATCACATCGATCATTAAAAAGAATTTCTCCAACTCTTAAAGGATAACCTGAATTTGGCACAAAATCGAATGAAACAATAGACATATCAACATCGCAGTGATAGTATTTTTGATGTAGGAGACTGGGTATTTTTATGGCTACGACCATACAAAAAAATTTCCCTCAAGCAAGCTAAGAAGGATAATAAATTATCTCCAAAGTACTATGGTCCTTACAAGGTGTTGCAAAAGATTGGTACTATGGCATACAAATTGGAGCTTCCTGCTTCTTCATGAGTGCATCCATCTTTCCATGTTTCATGCTTAAAGAAGGTTATAGGTGAAAATCTTCTAGTTCAAACAATATTGCCAGAACTTGATGAGGAAGGAAAAATCATATTGGAACCTGAAGCGATCATGGAAACAAGAACTTGACAGCTGTGAAATCGATCAATTTCAGAGTATCTCATCAAGTGGAAGAACTTACCCACTGAAGATTCTACATGGGAGGATGAAAATTTTATACAGAAACACCTAGAGCTACTCAAGTGTTGAGGAAAACACTTTTTTGAAGGAGAGGGGCATGTTAGGTCCCTATATTACCAGTATAGTCCATTATTTTTGTTAGTGTAACCCCCTTATTATTATTATTGTACCCCTGTAACCCCCATATTTTTATTATTGTGCCCTTAAATTATTATTGTTAGATCGGCTAGGATTACATTGTGGCCCCACTAGGATTACATTGTGGCCCCATGGACTCATATATATAAAAATGAGGTTTTGTAATTTGTATCATTCAAGAATTGTTCATTCATGTAATGTATTGGAGGTTTCCCCCTTGAAGTGGCTTATTTCTAAGGTGTTGATATCTCTTTTCTTCTATTTTTGGAGCTGGTTTCACAACAACAAGTTTGTCGAAAATGCTTCACCCTCGGAAAAGAAAAGAGTGACCAGAACCCCAACCAAGAAGAAAAATATCTCTCTAGGGACAAGTCAGCATCGGTCAAGCTCCTTGATCACGATCAATGAATCACCCCATGTTTCACCTAAAGATAATAACCTTTTAGTTCTTGCAGACGCGACATCGCACACTGTGGGGAGTGAAGAGAATGAGGATAAGGAGGATGACTTATATTTGTATGCCTTCATCAAGAACTTAAAATGACATAATATGAAACCGAGTGCAAGATAAAATCAGGCAAAGGGTCAAGAATATGAGGAGGCATAGTACATTGAGACCCTCGACAATTTCGATGAATAGGGTATTGAAGTCCCTAATGGTTTGAATGAGCAGGGTACTTAAATCCCTGACGAGTTGGATGAACTGGGCACTGAAGCCCCTGATAAATTAGGTGCGCAAGGTGTTGAATCCATTGGCACAAAGGATGTGGAGGTTGTTGAAACCCTCAGTGACATGGAAATCCCTGGCGCAAAAATCGTTGGCGATTTTGATCATGGCAATGATGGGACTTGCTTGGAGTCCATTACAGAGAATACATTCACAATTAGAGGAGATGGGCACGATAACCTCTACCCTCTACCTCAATAGCTAGATAATAGAACTGGAACATCAAGTTCATGACCTAGAGGCTTTGAACCAGGTCATGAAGGAGAAAAATTGGCAATAGCAAGGCCATGTAGGGTCGGTTGCAGATGTTGAGGAACAGAAGCAACAAGTGAGAATATGGAAGTTTCAGGCTTCTAAATGTTACAAGCACCTAAAGAAGGTGACCAAACAAATAGCGAAAGCCTGAGGTAAAAAGACAAAGGCAGTAAAATCCGGAATCAACATTGAAGTGCGGGATTGAAAGATGGCCCTCATTTTTGAAGATTTTTTGTAGAAGGTAAAAATTTGTGTGAGGAAACACAAAATATTATGGATGGGAGGATGTTGGTCTCCCAAAATTCCCTATTTTCACCCTCTTCCCATAACCATTAACCTTTTTGTTATCTTTATAAACCTTGTCATTCCTACACTAGTCCAAGATAATCATCTATTCCTACATATACTTCATATTTTATAATGAAGAGTTATTAGGTGCTTAATTAATTATTTTATATAGATTATATTCTTTTAAGTATTTATTATGACTTACGATTACTGATCAAGGTGGATATCGGTGACCGCCCACCTATTCCATTTGGACCCGCAACATCAATTCCTACAGCTTTTCAGATCCAACAGCTTACTATTTCTAGAAGGTTTTTGAGTCCTACACACTCGAAGCCATTTTGGGGAATTAATGATCTAGGTGGATATTGGTGTCCACCCACCTATTCCATTTGAACCCCTGCCATCAGTTCTTTCCGTTTTTTAGTTTCAGTACAACTTACTATTTTTAGCAGTTTTACGAGTCCTGAACTTCCGGAGCCGTTTTGAGGCCCTGAACGACATTTTGTGGGAAAACTGAGAGCGAACGATCCTATATTTCTTACACCAAAATTTTTACTCGTCGGATATATCTTTCTAACGAGCTATTGAGCATGTCAAACGGAGATCAGATGCCAAAGTTACATCCCCGAGAAGTTGAAAAACCAATTTACCTAAACAGGGCTCACCGTTTTGGCGCTTCATCTCCTAGGGTTAGGTTTTTGGACGTTTCGGATTCTAAATTGTTTCTTAACAATAAATAGGCCCCCAAGCCTCATTGTAACATAGTTCATGGGTTGGTAGTCATTACATCTCTTGTCAGGGATACGCTGCCAATACCCTAGCTCATCTATTTCCATTATGTCTGTAATAGGCCTTCGAGCCTCAATGTAGCACAGATCAGAGGCCTATGTATGCCACATTGCTTCTCAAAGATACGCTTCCAGTGCCCTAGCTTGCTTCCATTATGTTTGTAAGATTATTTCATTCATTCTTTTATTAATAAAATGAATCATTATTTTTGCTGCATCTCTGTATCTATGGTTATATTGTATTCTATTATGTTCCTGCATAAATTCGGATCAATTACCTTCCTAAAAGTAATTTAAAAACTAAGTGTTAATTATTATGTAGCGTGATTCAATGCAGGCAGATTCCCGCACCTGCCAACACATGTTTCTCTGTGATCTCTGCAAAGGTTGATCATTCCACGCAGTAATTTTTTATCCACGTCTCTTAGTTCGATGTAGATTATCTGACGATGGATATGGCAGAGTATAGTTAGGGATCCTTGCCAAATATATGCTCTACGGCTAGCAAAGCTCTTGCTCTATTATAATCATTAGCTATTTTTGTAATATTGTTTGTTAGTCCGTTCAGCCAAAAGGCTTGAATTGGAAATGGATCTATAATTAGAAGATTATGGATATAGGAAAAAATATTGTATATAATGTAAATCTTAGGTAGAGCTAGCTTATGCAATATTTGGAGATTGTAATTGTGATTATCTTGTAATTTCATATCGCCCTCATTCTGGGCTGGATTCATATTATCATGTATATTTTCTTATTGAAGTTAATACAAGGACTTACACCATGGTTTCTTCATGTTGTGCTTAAATCTCATTTATGCGTTGATTAAGTGTTGAATCATTTCTTTTCTTAAATGGGAAATGAGCTGGTTGGCTAGGGCCCAACCAACCCAGATCGTTTACCCTTGTGATTTCACCATTGAAAAGGTTCGTGTGTATTTATTTATTTTCAAGTGTGTGTTTTGAATCATTATTAATTTTGTTTCATAGTTTTGAGTTAAATTCATTCTTAATTCAAAGCATGAAACAGATCTGTGTGTGAAGTTTGAATTAATTTAATTTCTTTCCTGCAATTCTTTCCTACAATTTCTTTCTGCAATACTTTCCTCAGTTTGCTTCCACTCAGATTGTGCAGGAAGTTTCTTCCTGCACTAGTGCATGTCAAATTCGGCACTTCGGTTTACTCATTTATTTCACAGCTTGTGTTTCATTCCTCTCTCTATTTATGATTTCACTTATTCCTGCAACTAAGCATTATTAATTCAAAGTAATCATTCTCCATATTAAAATATAAACTTCTAAAATTTATCAGAATCACTACGTGAATTAACAAAGGACGCCATTGCAAACATTACACTTTACACTTGCAGCTCACGACTTGAGAGAAAGGATCAGAATTAATTTGTAACGTTATAAGTGAACAACCGAAAGATAGTTTGATCACATGCAAATTAATTTGATCAATTGCTTTGATTGTTAAGATTTTTTTCTTCTTTGTGAAGTTTATTCTTATTATTAAGAATTGTTAATTAAAACATTCCTTTTTCTTTGTGTAATTTATCTAAGAATTCATCCTGTAATTGCAATTATTTTCAGCACGTCTTTTAATTCTTTTCAAAAGTTATTCTTTCCCATGAAGGCTTGAGACAATATGGTCTCTCAAACCTTCCAACAGAATCCTTCTCGTCTTCACTACTTTATTTTTCTAGGTGTCAAGTAATGCAACATCCGTCGAAGTGGGCTTAGGAACATCACTGTCGATGAATTCCTTCAAGCCATTATCTTCAAGCACTGCCTCCATCCTATTCTTCCATGCAATGTAGTTCGAGCTGCCCTCGAGTGCATACTCTAACCTCAAAACATTGAAATCCATTTCGATGTTTACTCAAATTTCGCACCAAGAAATTCTTGCAGCATATTCAAATTGTTTCCACCAAAAAACCCAGCTACTGCTTCAAGATTGCAATCTTCTTTGCTCCGATACCATGTAGAAATTTAATAATAATGTGATGTATTGCTGGATTCTCTTGATCTAACAATTATATCCCCAGTTAAATATAGAATCCTTCTACTTAAATCTTTGTGGATATTTAATCGCCAATTGCAAACACATGAAGAAAAATCAATCGCACATAAAACATAAGTTTTTATCGGGAAATCATAAAGCCAAAGACCCCAACTATCATATATTATGTATATCATGGATCATGAAACAATCTCATACAAAACTCTGATCCAAGAGCTCCCAATACAATATACAATCATCTCACACTGTCATACAAAAATTGGCTCACACATGCACCAATTTACTGCCTCTTGATAGCCTGCCGCCACTGCGCAATCCCTGTTGATGAAGATCCCTGAATGAATTTGATCTTGCCTTGCCTTTACTGCACAATCCTCATTGGAATTTCCAATGTGTGTGTAGTTGCATTGAATTCACCACTATAGTCACAACTGATAGTCAAACAGACCCTTTCACCTATCTCTCAACTAGGTCTCCACTGGATCTGGCATGCATGTAGTTAACAGTAGTATTTCTTCAGTTGCATGTGAGACCACTACTTGTGAATTAATTAAATAATCAATTCACTGATCTTTCACTAGTGTATCTTTAGTTACAACTAGTTACAACTATCACAACTGAGTTTAACTCACTTAACTGAGTTAAAATAAATAACAACTCCCATAACTACACATCCAACTCTATTACAACCTTGTATCACTCAGTTAGAATGAAGTCCACTCTGTATGTCCCACCAACCAACCTTAGAAATTGTAATTCCTTCAGTCAATTGGTTTGCCACATCAGTTAACTGAAATCAAGTGCCTCAAGAGAATAGATTATTATTTATTGTCTAATTACTATTAAGGGCTAATAATAATTGGCATCTGATCTATTTTTTGACATGCGATCTATAAATAGAATTTTCCCATGCATCTAAAAATAGGATCTCATCTATAAACAGAATGTTCTCAACCATCTATAAATAGACTCCCGCTATAAATAGAATATGCTCACCATTCGAAAAATAGAGATACACTTAAAAATAGCCTATGAGCCCTATCTAGTGAAGGTGCTTAATTTTCACTAGGATCATCATCTTGTTGAATCTCAACACTCCCTCTCAACAAGAAAGGGATTATCCTTCACCCTAATCTTGTCTCTATGGTATTCAAATTTTCTCCTAGTGAGTGCCTTCGTCAGAATATCGGCATCCTAATCTTCCGTAGGAATGTAGTGAAGCAACATGATCTTCCACTGCACACAATCTATGATATGATGATACCGGATATCTATATGCTTAGATATATCATGAAGAAAAGGATTAATTGAGAGTTTAATGCAACTTTGATTATCACAATGAATCACTGTAGGATCTAAATGAGAACCGAAAAACCCGACCAGGATCTTCCTCATCCAGATAGCTTCAAATGGAGCTTGACTTGCTGCCATGTATTCTGATTCCGCTGAACTGAGTGCCACAGATCTCTGTTTCCTACTATACCAAGAAACAATTGTAGATCCAATACTGAAAACCCCTCCTGATGTGCTCTTTCTGTCCATTGGGCTTCCTGCCCAATCTGCATTCATGAAGCCATACAAATTCACCTCATCCTTCTGTATGTACCATAATCCATACTCTGATGTGCCCTTGAGATATCTTAGGACATGCTTTCCTGCATTCCAAAAGAGCTTCGTAGGTTTAACCATCGCTTGACTAAGCTAGTTCACAACATAGCATATGTCTGGTCTTGTATTAACTAAATACATGAGTGAACCCTGCAATTGTTTACCTACATCATTCTTCTACCTCTGAATTGCATGCCTCTATCCAATCACTCTGTTTCCTCTGAACTAGCCTGTTAATATATCCTGAAGCAAGTAAGTTTCCATCAATGTACAACTAATCAAGGACAATATTTACATCATAATGCCAAAAATAGTAACAACCCATGAGATGGTACATTCTATGATTCACAATAAGAATCTAGGGATGTTATTAAAACAATAATTATCCAAGTCATATGATCTCCTTAGTTGGAATTGTCTCTTCAAAACCCTGGAGGCATTTGGCTTCTCAATGGATTGGATCAGGTGGACAAAATCTCTTGGATTGACAACATTTTTCTCTATTTTACTTAATGTCTCCCCCATTTCAACCTTTATATCCTCTCAGGGTATTTGTCAAGGTGAACCTATGTCGCCTTCAATATTCATCATAGCGGTTGACTCGGTTGTGAATTTCGGTGAGCTTGATGGTTCGGTATGGCCAATAAAAAGGAATCAGAATCATTGATCAAGATATGTCGATATGTCACTAGAAATTTGTGGATGATAATATTATCTTTTATAGAAGTTGAAAGCTTCGGATTCCATCTTATCAGTCTTCAAAGAAGCATCAAGGATGTTTCTCAACAAGGAAAAATCTAGTGTGTTCTTATTCAATACCTTAAAGCCAAAAAAATAAAACCTGGCCCCGATCTTGGGTTTTTCAATTGAATATTTTCTAACTAAGTATCTAGGTGTTACTTATTGTCCAATATGTTGCGATTATCATTGTTGGGATGCAGTCTATGGTAATATTTCCAAGAGGCTATAAAATTGGACATTCTGGGCTTTGAATATCGCAGGGAGAGCCACACTATTAAAATATATACTGCAAGCTATTCAAGTGCATCAAATTTCAGTTCTTCTGGCTCCTAAAGGTTATTACGAAGATGTCATTTCCATATTTCACAAATTCTTGTGGCAGGAGGCCTCTAGTAGCAAGAAATGGGTGTAGGTATCATGTGAGAACCTCTGTATCCAAAATATTTGTGGAAGATGGGGCTTTGGGACCCAAAAAACCTCAACAATATGATGGAAGCTAAGTTGTGGTGGTGATGGCTTCAGATATTACCTAAACTATGGAAATTTATTTAAGATAGAAATTATCTTCAAGGGTGATCCCATGAAGAGAATCTCAGAGCGACGGAATTCCCTCTGGGATCCCCTCTTTGGAACCCGTCTCAAAGGAGAAAACACATTATTCAAGACCACGTGTTTTGGGAGACACATGATGGAAAATTGACCTAATTTTGGGAAGAATAATGGCAAAAAATTCCTAAATTGGACAACATGGATGATATGGGACCCATCAAGGAATTCCTGTGGAATCAAGCTATATTTAGGGTGGCAGATTATTTGTGAGATATGGATCCTCGACAACTTGGAGAACTTAGAAAATAGAGCGCAATTGGCCTTCTGTCAAGGAAGTCCAGGGTTGGTTAGTACTCAAGAACACGTTTCGAGACCATAAAATACCACTATCAAAGGAGAAATATATATTAAGGTGGGGGTATAGATATCTAGGATCCTTCTTAATTAAAGAAGTAGATAAGCTAGAGACAATCAACATATAACTTCCTCATGATCCTCTTTGGTGAAAATTATGGACTTAAATATTATGGCCAAAGGTGCTGCACTTCCTTTGGCTTTTAGGCCATCGATGTTTTCTCACCTAGGATCACTTGCAACAAAAAGGGTTCATTGGTCCTTCCTCCAGCCCACTATGTTAATGACAGGAAGAGAATATGGAGAATATGTTGAATTCATGCACTGAAGAAGAATAGATTTGGGGCAGAGTATGAAATATGTTTGGATGTATAGACTAGTAAAGGAATAGTATCTGGGAAACTATTGAACAATGGCGGGGCACCCTCTTCAAAAAATTGGTGTTGAACAAAGCATGTGTTTCGGTATTAGGTTTCCTTCTTTGGAACTTATGGAAATATAACAATTGGATAATCTTTAAGAACCAGAGGTCCTCACCCAAATTTATTTGTAACACTAAAAGAGAGAATGTGAGGGAATCAATTTTGGCAGAGAAGTGGGAGAACGAGGGGTCAAAAGCAGAGGGGGAGGAACCCTTGATCCTCTCCAAATTGGACCTATCACTGAAAATGATGGGAATTAAACCTAGGAACCCAAATTTTCCTTAGATTAATTCACCCTCCACATTTTTCCTCCTTCAACATGATTTGTAAAGTTGAACTTTGATGGGGAATCTAAAGGAAACTTAGGTCCAGCAAGGTTTCTGGGCATTATCAGAGACGAGATGGGAAATTCGTTGGGGCTCTTTACAGGATACTATGTATTTGCAACTAATAATGTTTCAAAATTCAAATATTTAGAGAAGGGGCTATTATTAATGCACTAGTTGGGTGTATCCAAACTCTAGGTCAAAAGAGACTCTCATCTAGAAATTCAAGTCGTTTAGACTCTGATCAACGATACCCCCATTTCTGAGGTGATCAAAAGCTGGAGATTGGAGAGTAAAATATTAATAATCCAAGATATTATTGCCTCATTCCCATATGTCATCACCTTGCATACTAGGAGTACTGGAAACCAGGTTTTGGATTGGCTGGGGAATTGGGGATCTTAGGAGTCAAACCCAAAATTCGCCTCCCAGTGACTTGCTCCTTTCGATATGCAAGATTATAGTGTCCTAGAAAACCTTATCAACAAAGATAAATATTCCTTGATGGGGGTGGTTAATGAAAGCTAGGTGATTCAGGACAAAGGTGATATTTCTAATTTTAGGCAGCTCCATAAATTCTTAAAAATCAATGATGGCTCTAGAGAGGCTAAAATATCAAAATTATCAGATTTTGTCGAAAACAGAACCAAAACGTAGATCTCATTGTCTTGATTCCAATGAAACAAAGGAAACTCAAATTCGAGTTCACATGCTAAAGATATTTTGGTCAAATTTTTGGTCAACTAGGCCCCATTGGCTAAATTTCGTAGAGCGCTGACTAAATTTGGAAGTCTGCTAAAATTGGAGGTTTGGCTAAATTTGGTGGAAACCGCTAAATTTGGAAGCTATCAACTAAGTGAAAAAATTTCACTTAACAACGATGGTTTCTGGTAGTCGGAAATGGAGAAATTATTGCCTCTTTAAATTTTTTGGTGACCCTAAAAATATGGTGGGAAAATTTTAAACAGTTTGTTTATCTATATATATATATATATATATATATATATATATAAGGTGGTAGGCCACCACCCCCACCAACCCTGACCAGTAACATATATATTAATATATTGGGGTTCGGGGTCCACGACTATGACCTGGAACCCTACCCCTGTTCATTACAATGGCCAATACTATATATAAGGGCCGATGAGATTTGAATCCGCCCAATTGTGTAGGCCGACCCTCCCAATGGGCGACCCTCCAATTCAAATGCCACCAATAATAAACGCCAACGACTACACACCCAAAAACACAATGCACCATTTTGAATGTGGTAAATGGGTAGGCCGCGAGTTGGAACCCAACCCACTCCCAACCGATTTCCAAAATCTAAAAAATATACTTCAGCTCATGACGTTGTAAAATACGCCCAACATGTTTTATATAAACCCAAAATTTTACCATTCGAAAAGAGAATAGAGGAGATGCGAGTGGGAACCCAACACTAGGAGGGCATGCAAAACCATGATTTCGACACACAGAATGAGGGTGGAACCTTGAAAAGTGAGGGGAACATGAACTTGGGAATCTTGTGAGGAATCTATATAATTCCCTTGGAGTTTATTTATGATGGTATCAGAATCATGCCAAGTTTATACTCACATTAACCAGAATTTTGCTAGGAGTTTGATGGCGTGATTAGTTTCCTGAGATGAGAAGCATTGTTTTAGAAACAAAATTTTAAGAGTGGAACCATGAAGGTGGAACCTTGATGCAAGAATCTGCATGGAATCTAAAAGATTCCCTAGAGCCCTGAACATGACAGTGTCAGAACCATGCAAACTTTATACTCATTTTCTCAGTTTTTTGAAAGGAACGTGATGGTATGATCCATTTCTTCATCTAAGCAACTAAATTTCAATCAACCCGCATAGTATAATATTTGAGGAAACTTTGAGATTTCTCATGGAGCCCAAATTTGATTGAGTGAGAAAGGATTCAAGTTTATAGTCAAATTTCACTCTTTTTAGCGAGGAATTCAACCATGCATTCCATTTATTCTACAGAGGTGTGCATTTTCAGGACATCCTCAGAAGTCGAGGTATAATATGCACTAATTTCATGTCTTATTTTGTTTTTTTTTAAGATAATGATTTGATGATTGAGATTCTTATTTTCCATTTTGTGGGAGGATCCTTGTATGTCATGCTGAAGGAGAGTTTTTATGAGTGGGATTTATTATATAAGAGTGCCTCATTGAGAGACATGCCACTCTAGTTAAGGGATTTGTTCCTTGTATTGACAAAGAACACATCATGTATTCAGCATCATCTTGCAGCAATTAATGAAGCGACCTCCCCACCCTTGACACCAAGCCCAGAGACGTAACCGACACTGGGTGAAATCCATTATCAAATTGTGCTTTTTCTTTGATTTTATGGTTGCCTTTATGTTTCCTCTTATTTAAAGTATGCATATGTCATTTTTCATACTCTTTCACATGCAATTCTGCTAACATCACAAAAGTAAAAGAGCTTGGTTAATTCTGGTAGCTGAGAGAATATAAATCAATTTCACACCCCATGCATCATAAATGATTTCAAAACGTGGATGATAAGTTTTGTTTGGTGCTCCAATTTTGAAGGTTTTGAAGCAGGTAATGTGTATAATTAGTCTTGGGATGAATATGATGCTCATTTGTAGGTTGTGGGAAATGAGTGTTATGATTGTAGGAGGTGAAAAATATTCAGGTGTGAAGGGTGGATTTTTTTTAAGCCACTCCCTAGTCCTGGTTTGAAGTTGGTAATTGAGTACTATGTGGGGTGGAGGTTTGGGGCAACGCCGGCTCAAGTGGTGACTCAGAGGGAGATCTCAGACCTAGGGATTCATAATGTTGCAGTGAATAGGAAGATTTTCATGTGATATTTGTGGGTAGAGGCTTCGGTTGGTTGTTCCATATTCTGCTTGTGTCTTGGATTTGCATCCATTTATTTTCTGTAGGTAATTCTCTCTAGTCAACCCTTTGTTTATTTTAGTATTTGGTACACTTTATTTGGATTTTGTTCTGGTGGAAGCTCTGTTGTGGGAGCGGGTTGTTCTCTCTTTTGCAGTCCAAACCCTATCGCATTTGGTTGGTGGATTGAGGGGAGTCTATCAAGGGAACCTTTGTCCTAGGGTCGAGTGGTTCCCCTATTGAAGCTAGCCTTAGTTTAATGTTTCTTTGTTTCTGTATTTGGGTGAGTGAATTTTAATATTCCTACAAGGGAGAGAGGAGAGTCCTGGGGTCAGGCTGGGGGGGGGGGGATTCGCATGTCAATTATCCCTGGGTTATGTGTGATTGGTCTTTTTATGGTTTATGTCCTTAGTTAGTTTTAAGCGGTGAAGGGTTAGAAGCAAAAGGCTTATCTCTCCAAGGGGTTTCAATTTGTAGTTGTAGACAAGGCCAAAGTACATGTTAGAGTTTGGGAGGGCTTTTTGTAGCTCACATATTTTCCTCACATCGTGGAGTTGGTGATTCACTATTCCCTAGTTTCTAGGTGAGTGTTGTTGTGGTGCTAGGACAATAAGTAGTTAGAGGTCATTTGAGTGATGTGCAAGTGTGAGGATTTCTAGAGGATCTTGGTCACGATGGAATATCACTTTTTTGGGTAGTCTAAGTGTGGCTCAGAGACTATGGTGTGGGCCATGCAAGATTTATATCAGAGGTACCAAGAACTATGAATGTGGCCAGGCCTAGAGAGGGGTGGGTCCACATGGATAGGGAGTGGTGCATCAGGGGGACCAAAAAGATGATGAGGAAGAGCTGGAGTAGAAAACATCCTTCTCCTCTAGGCATGTCAACTTCCCTCCACCTTTTGACTCACTCGAAGAGAAGTTTCATCAAGTGATAGCTACAGTAGAAAAACTATCCAAGGATAGACATGGTGACCACAATGATATAATTGGATTCATAAATGATCTCAAACATAATAAATGGCATATGGTGGATCAAATAGTCTCCCTTTGCAGAGGAAAAAAATGACTCTAGGAGATACTAGACAAATTTGAAGGCAAAATGGATCACATAGAGTCACATGTACATGAAGTGTTTCACCAGCCTAAGGCTAATGGCCCAAAAAATGTAGAAATTAATTTTAGATTCAATATTTCTCATGTAATGTTCTAAAACATAAGATTCAAATCTACTCTACTAATTTGGAGAAAGAAATTCACAATTGAGAAGGAATATAAAAAAAATGCGACATGAATCAGTTAACACACATAGAACGAGGATATATCTAGGGGAAATACACTGCTCAAAAGCCCTTCCTATATGTATTTCATTAATAATAAAATAGAGAATAAATACAATGCTTTCTCAAGCCTGAACAATCTCTGCACAAGTATAATCTATCTCACTGCCTCAATAGCTAACTCTAGACAATGCTTAGTGAATTTTCCTTCATTCCAAGACCCTATTTCCTTGCATTGTTTCTCAAGGAATAAACCCCCTATTAATTATGGAAATACACATCCTGAAATAAACAATCCCTATAGGTCATTTTCTTACTGCATGCACCACCTATACAACTTGGATAATTATACAACTGATAGTACAATTCCCTTGAACTCCAATATCAACTGGGTAACTCGTATATCATGCATGCATGAGTTAATTATGGTTGATTTATCAGTTAACTAGTTGAACATTGAAGTTGATCCCAACTTCTAGACCTCCTACTAGTTCCTCCAACAGTTGGAACTAGTTTAACCGACTTTAACTCAGTTTCACTGAATTAAATTATTACAACTCAAATTAAACTCAACCTAGGCTTATAAAATTTAGGAGACACTCTACATGACTCAAGTTAGGCCCTCGAATCAAATTAACTAATCCAACTAAGTAAAAATAACTTAGTTAACACATTCTTGTTGTCTTGTGATGTGGAATTACAATTTTCTCCTAATTTAATTCAAGGGAAAATTAAATTAGTATTTTCTTGTTTCCATTTTCAACACTCCCTCTCAATAATAAATGGGCTATCAAATAACCTAATCCTATCTCTATGGAACTCAAATTTTCCTCTTTCCTCCAACGTCCTGCTAGAGGAGTGTCCATGGGTTTGCTACTCTCCATGAGAAACTTCTTCAATATATCATTGGCATACTTTCCCTAAGAGACAAATAGCTCTCCATATCCTTGCCATACTTCCAAACTAAGTAAATAATTCACGAGTCCCATTTCCTTCATCTCAAATTCTCTTTTAAGATCCTCTTTGCAAGATTTGACCAAATTATCATCAACAGTTAAAATAAAACCATCAAAATATAATACTATAAACAACAATTTACCTTCAACAACAATATGGTAAAGGGTTGCATTTGCTTCACTTTTGGTGATCCCAACCTGGTGAAATAACTATTGATCCTAGTGTACCTAGCATAGGGTTTTTTTTTCAATCCATACAATGCTCACTTGAGTCTGCACACATGCGACTCTCTGTCAAAGGTCTCAAATACTTTCGGTTGTTCAATGAACACATCCTCCTAAATGAATCCATTGAGGAGCGATTCCCTCACATCCATATGATGGATCTTCCAACCCATCTACGCTGCAAGTGCTAGAATTGAATTGATATAAGAGTACCTTGCTACTAGAGGAAAGGTCTCCTTGTAATCAATTCCATCCACCTAAGAGAACCCCTAGGATACAAATATGGCCTTGTGTTTCTCAATGCTTCTGTCTGCTACTTACTTCACCTTGTAGATACACCTCGAACCTACTGCTAACTTGTTCTCTAGTCTTGGGACCACTTTTGGAACACTCTTTCTATCTATTGAATCATATTCCTCTACCATGGCATTAAATCACATTGGCTTCTGCACTGCTTCCTCAAATGAGGAACGTGATTCTGTCTCAACTAGCCCAATCATCAAAACCATGTACCCACTGTATCAATCCGGTGGCTTTCTCTGCCTGCACTATGAAGTGGGTGCTCCCAGATTCTCTCTAGCATCATGAAATAATACATCCGCTTGCCTAGTGTGCTTCCTTTTATCTCTAGATGTCTTTGCATGAGTGGGTGCTTCCACTCTCTTCTCCTCTTCTTTTTTCTAATCCAAAACATCTCGAGGTTCTTCCTTTGGAGCCAAAATATCCTCATATGCATGTAGCCGAAGCTCCCTCTCAAGGTAACATCTCATGGCCCTCTCTTCATAAAAATTCGCATCTCTATGAACAACTTTCATCCTGTGAGATAGAAGGTACACCCGATAGTTGTGAGGTGTATCAATGTACGCCAAAAATATGCCCAACTCTATTGTTGAATCTAGAATTTTCCTTGCATCCTTAGAAACATGAAAATTTACTAATGAAACAAAGCTCATGAAGTGTGAAAAATCATGATCTCTAGGAGAATATGATGAGGACTCCTTTTATGCACATATAAAAATATGTTGCATGCTTCAACCCACAAGTGGAATGATAGGCCCTGATCATGAAACATCACCTATGCAACTCCCACAATACTTATGTTCTTCCTCTCAGTCACCCCATTCTACCATGGGTTATGGGGTTATATTAACTCTCGTCGAATGCATTATTTTTCACAGAATTTATTGAACTCATTAGACACATATTCGCTACCATTATCTCTCCTTAGAGCCTTCACTTTCCTACCTGTGTCTTTCTTAACAAGTCCTTTAAATTCACAAATTTTGGAGAATGTCCGATGTTTCTTTTGCATGATGAAAATCAAGCACTTACATGAGAAATCATCTACATATATAACATAATACCTGTGCTTGGTCATGGAGGCTGTCGATAAAGGTCGACACACATATGAGTGAACTATTTCGATGACTTATTGCGCTCTACTGTCCTTATCGTGAAAGGTGGCTTTGGTGTACTTCCCCAATGTACACCCTTTGCATGTATCTCTCTACTCTAGTGCACCCTTGGGAAGTCATATAGAAATATATTACATGATGTTCAAGGCTCCATGGTGCAAATGGCCAAGTTGCCTATGTCATAATTCATTGATGTCTTGGCTATCAACCTTCTCTACTTTCGTGCTCAAAGCAACACAGTATTCTACATCCAATTTTTGGATTTTCTTCACTCAAACCCCATTCCACTTCACTCGTACTGTGGATATGTGACAAAGGAAATCCTTTCCTTTGATAAATATCACATCATAGCCACATTCTTCCAACATAGCAACTAAAACTAAATTATTCTTCAGACCTGAAACATACATGACATCCTTTAATATGAAAGGAGAACCAAACTCCCTCTAAAAAGTAACTGTACCGATACACATCACGTTATACCTTCCATCATCTCCCATCTCGATGCACATATGGAGGTCCTTCTTCTCCAAGTCGCTGAAAAATTATTTTTTTCCCTTCATTATATGGAATGAGGCTCCATTATCCAGATACCACACACTACCCATAACCTATGTCACCATGCATGCAATGAGGGTGAAATCCAACTCGAATTGTGAAGCTAGAGCTTCACCTGTCGGTCCTCCTGAGGGCTTCTTGTCAGCCTTATTGTGTGGACACTTTGTGGCATAGTGTCCCAGCTCATGAAAATGAAAAAAATTAATCTTCGACAAGTATTTATTTTTTACTACCTGACCATAATCTCCTTTGGATTTGGATTTATTCCCTTTCCATTTATTTTCCTTTCCATCCAAGGCACAATTATCCTAATCCTCAACCTTGGATGAGGTCCCGTCTCTAGTGTTCCACCTGAAATCTTCTTGTACCAAATATGACCATAATATTTTCGAGTTTGGTAGCTTCTCCCTTCCATTGATGGAATCCTGGTAGCTGTGCCAACTATTGGGAAGGCATAGAAGTGACAATATTACCAGATCATCTTCTACAACTGTAAAACCAACACTCCCAATTTCATCATGACATTGTGTGAACCTACTCAGGTATTGTGGTATTGTGTTGCCCTTTTTCATTTTGATATTTCGAAGCTTATATTTGATTGCGGGCTTCTTGTGGTCACTACTATTCTGGAAAACATCTGTCAAGGCCTGCCACATTGCATATGGAGTTTCTTTCCCATGGATATTAGAGATAATAAGGTCTCGTATTCCCTCAAATATGATCCTCCTCGCCTTGGTGATACTCTTCTTCCAATCTTCTAGATCCTGGGCATCAATTGGTGCTGGTATGAAGACATCATTATCAATGAATTCCTTCAACCCATTTTCTTCCATGAATACTTCCATGTGGTCCTACCAAGCAATGTAATTTGAGCTACCCTCAAGGGCATACTTGAGCCTTAGACCATAGAACACCATCCTGCTAGCTCTGAAGAATAGATCTGCAAACTTGTTCCTCTTACAAAGATAAATTCGAATTATCTTCTCTACTGAGAATCTAGATTTGATACCATGTAGAAATTAATTATAGATTCAATACTTCTCATGTAATTTTATAAAGCATAAGACTCAAATCTACTCTACTCATCCGCCAAAACAATTCACAATTGAGAAAAAATACAAAAAACATGCAACATGAATAAGTTAACACACATAACATGAAGATATATCTAGGGGAAATACACTACTCAAAACCCCTTCCTATATGTATTTCATTAATAAGAAAACAAAGAATAAATACAATGCTTTCTCAAGCCCGAACAATATTTGCACAAGTATAATATTTCTCACTACCTCACAAGATGATTATGGCCATTACTTAGCCAATTTTCCTGCCTACCAAGCCCATATTTCCTTGCGCTATTCCTCAAGGAATTATTCCCCTATTCATTATGGAAATCTACAACCCAAATTGTGTAATACCTATAGGTCCTTCTCTGACTACATGCACCACCTGTACAACTTGGATAACTATACAACTGGTAGTACACTTCCCTTAAACTCCAATATCAATTGGGTAACTCATATATCATGCATGCATGAGTTAATTATGGCTGATTTATCAGTTATCTGGTTGAACACTGAAGTTGCGCCCTAGTGCTAGACATCCTACTAGTTACTCCAATAGTTGGAACTAGTTTAATTAACTTTAACTCAGTTTAACTAAATTAAATTATTACAACTCAAATTAAACTCAACCTAGGCCCTTAAAATTTATGAGACACTCTACATGACTCAACTTGGGCCTTGAACCCAAATTAATTGATTCAACTAAGTCAAACTAAATTAGTTAACACATTCTTGTTGACTTGTGATATGGAATTACAATTTTTTCCTAATTTAATTGAAGGGAAAATTAAATCAGGATTTTCATGTTTCCATTTTCAACAGACAATCTGACTCTAGACAATATGGGTGATTAATGATGGAGGTGGGATGGATTATACTTCTTGGAAAATTTTGGGCCACTTGTACCATTAGTCTCTGGACATCTATTTTATTTTTGTTATTGTATGTGTACTTTTTTCTTCACCAATTGGCCAATAAATTTGGTAGGTGTGAGCCCAACTGTGGTTGGAAGCTATGATCCTTATGATGTAAATCCTTCTTGAATTAATAAAAAACGTTGAATTAAAAAAAAAGGATAATAAATGTATGTTGATTCTATATAGGGGGAGCGATGGCGATATCATGGAGAGCTGGGATTTTTATTTGCAAATATCTGCAAGATGTTGAGGTCGATCATAGGAATGTTTTAAGCAATGTATAAGGGCTTAGGATCAAGGTTTCCATGATATGTCTTTCACATAGAGGAGGGCGATGGTATACTTGAGTTTACAAGCTATGTGCTAGCCTCTTCGTAGATATGTGCACTGGATCCTCATGGACATCAATCGACACACATTATTTGCTAAAGATTCATGCGACTGGGGATGCAATGAGAAAGGGGATAAAATCCCATAGATATAGCCACCACTATAAGAGTTTTTTTTATGGTAAAAGATCGATTACTAATTCTTGTCAAACTCTTTAGTATCGAGGCCCCTTTAAATACATTGAAAATGAACTACACATCAAAAAGGAGTCTGAATTTTGGATCTACAATGACGGTGGGGTTTTTATGTGGTGGTCAAGTATGGCTTGCCCTACAAGGTTGTTAAATTTCCATCCCCTCTCCTGTGCAATGGGATTTTAGTATTCTTATGTGCAGAGGCTATTTTCAAAAAGCCTAGGGTTGTCGAAGGACGATAATGTAACAAGTCTAAAATATTATATGGATCTGGCTTGCGATAGTAAAAAAAATTAGATCTTATATCCATATTCTCCCTTCTATGGGTCTCCTCTTTGTCTTTTAGAGTCAGATTTGGAAAAAAGCCAAGAATAATGAAGACAATACCAGATATTTGTCAATAATTTAAATGGGAAGGTCATGATTTGATGGATATGGGGCATAGATCTACTGAAACAACTAAATAAAATCATACAAAATGATTTAGGAATAGAAACTACACATCAATTTTTTTATACGAAGGGAAAGTTATACTAGACTCTCTCCAGCTAAAATATTATGCCATGGAAAATGATTCTACCATAATATTAAATTTGACGCTACGAGGGGGTTCTAAAAACCTTTAGAAACCCTAATACAAATCCTATAAACTCTAACGGATCTATTTCATTCAAGGATGCATTAAAAGGGAAGACTATCGCTCTAGCCTCAAAATTTTCCAGGACCTTCCAATATCGAACAAATGAATAAGGTACCAAATATGGATGTAAAAGACCTATAGGTAAAATCATATTTTGATTATCTAAAAATTAAGGCATTAATATGTTGGTTTAATGGTTTTTGGACAAGCCTAGAAGACGTATATCAATGGGTGTTCTCCTCTTTCAAAATAAACTACAATCTCTACTTATGCTCTAAAGGCTTCTTCATAGTACAATTTGATACACAACAAGATATGGAAAATTTTCTAAATGAAGGGCCATCCTTTTTGGGGTAGAGATGGAATTTTTTCTACCCCATGGTTCCCAAAGTTTGATGCAACAAGCATGGTGGTAAAAACGATGCTAATTTGGGTGAGGTTTCAAAACCTCCCCCTTCCTTTTTAGGTACCATCAGGTCTTGGAGGATATCATAAATACTTTGGGAAAATACAAAAAAGTGGACATGGACAAAAAACAAAAGGTATATATACATTTTCTAGGATATCTGTAGAGATCAACCTTAGAAACCTTCTTCCTAATCCTCTTCTTATAAAACATGAAAAATTTCAGTGGACATAGGTGTTAGATTATCAGAATACAACATTTAGATTTTGAACTTGTTTTCAAATGAGACACTTGTAGAACACCTTCCCACAAGTAAAATAGGCACCAAAAAAGAAAAAATGGTAGGTCCCCAAGCCAAGGGGATGGTAGTTCCCTAACACTTCAAAAGATGAAAATGAATATCTTAAGGAAAATAATCAAAATACATAACCACATAATGAACCTGGAATCCACTCAAATGGCAGAGTGGGGGATCAGTGAGGAACAATGGATATAAACTAGAAGGGCACTAAATAAACAAAGATCATAGTACTAGAGCAACAAAAAGTGGAAACACCCACTGGAAATGAATTATGGGTGTAAAAAGATCCCATGTATTTGAGATCTCATACTGAGACAAATAAGTTCCCCAAAGGCAGATGATAATCACTTGGAAATAATAATAGCCACTCCCAAACAAGGATTTTGGCGAAAGGTGGAGAAAAAGAAAGGAAAAAATGTGAAGCTAAGTGATTTTTATCACACTTAGCCTTGAAAAATTTATGTAATTTTTTATTATTTATTCTTATTATGCATCAACTGATAGGCTGACATGAATAAATTATTTTTAACATCTTCAAATGTAATTTTTTCCTTGTTTTTAGGTTGAATAAAATTATGATTTGTTTCTACGGAAAGAAGAAGAAGAGAATTAATATATGCTTGTGTAAGAATTTTTTTTGAATTTGATCTTGAAAAATGTTTTCCTAAAGCATTGCAACTCTCTCTAGATGGTTGGGTTTTCATTAAATTTGTAGATTATTACCGAATCCCATTCAATCTTCATTTTTGTTGTGAGTATGGGAATTTCATTGAGAAATTCCCCAAGAAGGAAGGATCAAATTCTTCTAAAGAATAAGGGAAGTGGAAAACACAACAAAAGAGAAAAAATAAGATGTTTCAAAACCCTAAACGGAGTCAAAGGAACAAGGCTCATGGCCTCCTACCCCCTCCTTACAGGGAAGACACTAATGTAACGAAGGAGGGAGAAGAAAAATAACCGAATACACATCCTGATAATCCATTCTCTATCCTTGGAGTTGAATATAATGAGGGTGATTCTCAACACCTAGAAGAAAAAACACAAGGACATGAAAAACAAGAGAAAGGTGGAAATATAGGAACATAAGTGTTGTCGCTGTGATAAAAAACCTCCAAAATTTCACCTACTCTTGAGTTTTGGAACCTCCTTGTGATGTTACCATCAGTGATTCCATAGTCACTTCATGATTGGTTGGTTCTTCTCTATTTCCTTAGGTTTTATTGTGATATTCTAACCATTGAAGTCACTTTCTTACAAATGCTTAGCCTTTGATGCGTTCATAAGCACACCCCTTTCTAGAAATCCTAGTAGTCAATGTGCATGCTAGAAAGTCAAGCACTATGAAACCCTTAATGATAGTCATTACAAAGATGATAATGACAATGACTGCGTAGTGCCTAAGGACAATGATTGCATAGTTCCTTAAGGATGATGACTGCACAGTCCTGGAAGATAATTCTTGCACATTATTTGGTGACAATGATTTCACAATTCTTAGAAATAATGACTGCATAATCCCTTGGGATAGACAGTGTGCAATTCTATTTGATAGTCTCTCTCACTCTTAGTTGCAATTGTATCATCATTCAGGTGAATTTTCTCAATTTCCGCTTTTACACACCTCCTTTTTCACAGGTTTCATTTTCAATTTCACGACTATAATTTTTAATTTCTTTCATTTAACAAGTGTCACTTTTATTTTTATTTTCTCTATAATGTGTCTCCTTCACTTTCTTTAGCTTTTACAAGTGTCATTTTCACTTTTCTCATGGTGGAAAGTGTCACTTTTGATTGTTTTCAGTTTTGCACGTGTCACACTTAAACACACTACTATGGGAAGAAATAGTGCACTCTTCTACATTAGTTAACCATATCCATAAAAATAATATTCGATAGACACTCTCCCATAACTTAGCACACTTTGTGGTTATAGTTGGCACTTGTGTTGTAACTTGTATTCTAAGTGTCGCAAAGCTACGTTTCAACTGTCTCACTTAGAATAAGTGTTGCTTTGCTTTCGTTTCAAGGTATGCATGTTTATTTAGGGTAATATGGATTCTTTTGGATTTTTTGGATGTTATCTGAGTGTGATATCACTATTTCAGTACTTGTTTGCATGTCTTGTTCTCTCTTGTCTCACTGATCCCATACTTAGTTATTTTCGGGGATTTCTTTGTCTTTGAAACTTGCTAACCTTTTTTCCTCTTGATACTATGTACTAAATAGCATTAAGTGAAAGTGAATCACCCTCTACCTCTTGGAACTGCACACTATACAATCCTAGAGTATAGTCTCCCTCAACTATACAATGAGCAACCTTGAAGTCTGGACCATCAATTTGGTTGCTTATCCCTATCAACTGTGCATTACCTTGACAAATATTTCCTTGAATTGTGAATTAAGTAGTTTCAGTGGGAAGTGAGCCATCCATGTGTCACTGTCATGCCCAACTATGTAGTCTCCCAAGCCTCCTCTTCAACTACTACACATTGCGCAACGACAATGTGCAACCTTGCCTCCCTATCCTCCTAACTTTCTAAATTGCGCAATCCCTTCCTCTATTGTGGCTCCTACTATGAATTGCATAGTTCTAGTGAGAATTGGGTCACGTCTATGTCACTAATGCACTAAAATGCATAATTCATTGAGCTTACCCCTCAATCATTTCACATTTTGAAGTTACAGTGGCTAGTCCTATCCTTCTTGCTGACTAAAACCACTCACTTCGTAGTACCTCGTCTTATATTGCCTCCTACTATACACTGTGCAATTTTAGTGGATAATGAGGTCATCCCTCAGTCCCTGTGAAGCTCAAATTCACAATACATGCCTCCTCTCCCTTGAGAACTGTGCATTGGGTATTCACAATCAACAATCACTCCACCCTTATCTCCTGGACTTCCCCACTGCGTAGGACCCTGAAAAGCCTTCCCTAATTATGCATTGTGCAATTAAAAAGGAAAATGCGGTCATTCTTGGGTCCTTACAGTCCTACACTACACAATCCTTAACTTCTTTATCTCAAAAATCCCTTCTTGTTACCTCATCATAGTCAACATATTTTATGAGCAAGCAGAGGTAAAATAGATGGTTTCCAGAGTAATGTTAGCTTGTCATGAGTATAATTCATCTACAGGTGTTACCCTTTCAACCTGGAAAGGTGATACTTAAAGGAGGTTATTAAGGAGAGGATACAAGAGAGCACTTGTGAGGAAGGAGCAGAAGAAAACACCATCATGAAGGGCATGAAATAATATTGGACTTAGGAAAAGACATGGAAAATCATGCTGAATTGGAAGGTTTTGACACTCTGTTAGACCATTTGGAGGATGAAGATGAAAAATAAAAAATATCTATCTTGAAGATACAAATAAAGAAACAAGGATAGGAAATCTTGACATTGACACGTCACAATGAAGCTCCATGTCATCATTGCCAAGTGTCATTTGAAGAGTCTTATGTGTCAATCGATTTTGCCACATCATTTGTGGAATTCAATTATGTAATTTCCAAAAAAATGTAAAATGTAAATGTGTGGAAACCCAAGGGTCCCACATGGAATGTGAAAATTCACTTGAAATTTATAAGTCATGTAGCAGCTCAAAAGTCATGTAGGAATTAGAAAAGTCATTGTACAAGCTCAAGATTCATGATGGAGGTCAATAGTCACATGGGAGGTCGAGATTCACCTCATTTGTTATAAATATACCCTCACATATCAAGAGAATTCACTGAGGGGGGGGGGGGTTTTTCTGTCCTCTTATCTTGGCATAAAAGAGAAGATATTTCTTTGGAGGAGCAAGAGGTGACTTAGTGTTCCACTTTTGGGGCTAGTGTGGTAGCATTGTTATCATGTATCTTGGGAATTTTACTTAATGTATGAAGCTCTAAGGCCCGATGAACTGTCATGCATATGTCCTGAATGGTTGTGAGACTATTATTTCATTTTTTGTGATGTATTTTTATGTTAACATATACTAATGAAAATTAACTATTCATTGGCTTTAGTATGCATCTTGTTGAATGTGCGTTGTTACTTTATTTTATGATCATTGTTATCCCGTGAACTAGTTTACAGGTTAAATAACAATTATTTACATGATCTTGTGTGTATCTTTTAGGATAATAATATTACCTTTCATCTATAGGCTCACTCTCTTCTCCCTTATGTGAAAGTACCTTATATACATTTAACTTGTATGCCTCGCAATGTCAACTTACTTTCTTGTTACAAAGATTGTTTGTATAATATCTTATGTTGATAATTCTAGCCAAGGAAAAATCCTAAGGATAATGGAAACCATCCTTATTTCTCTATTGGGGATCCTACTCCAAAAGGTGTGAGGTCTAGTTGGGATTTCATACTAGGGAGACCCCATTAGTTGGAAAATATCCATCACCATCAACAATTGGTGCTAGGAAAGCTAGATGAAAAGTTTTTCCCATTGAGTCTATTTTGAATCTCTTATCTTGAATGATTCATTCCCAAATCATAATCCCAAGGTGTTTTTATAATAAATAAAATATTACACTCCCTATGGAAATTTTTTACAACTTCTCTCAATTAAGGTTTGATGGTAAGGATGAAATATCAATAGCTAAACGTACATCTCATTTTCTCAATTTTTTTGAATCTCATGTAATAAATTGTGAAGATGTTTCTTGGAAATTATTCACCCTCACTCTTGAAGGCTGAGTTAAAATATGGTGCCATACCTTACCATATTCTTCTATTCATTCATTTGAACAATTATTTAAGGATCTTCATCAAGCCTTTGATAGGTATGATTTCTAAGATGCTTATAAAATTATTAATCAACTTAGAATGAAGACTAATTAATCAATAGAGGATTTTTCTAATATATATCTTCACCCATGTTATGAGTTTCCTAAAGAATATATGGTTTGGGATTTCTTCAAACAAAATTTTCAGTGCTTGGTTCAAATGTCCTTAAAACAATCTAAATATTAATCATTGGTTAGTAGTCCTTTCCCGAATTTTATTAATGATGAGACACCCCCAATCTCAGAGGAGGAACCTACTATTCCTTTTTTCCTTTGTACTCCAACCTTTTCATTGTTTAACAAGGTAGTCTCTAGTGTTATTGTTGAAGTTGGGAAATATGAAATTCAAATTTTTGATCCTCTTCTTCCACATTCTTTTTCTTGCCATGGTCAAGATATTATTCAAAAAAAAATTCAATGTTCTAATAGATTCATAAATCCTAAGGTGGAGGATGATCCCTTGATTTTTCAAGGTCAAATTACACATAATTCTAATCATGAATCTATTTCAATTCAAAGTAATGTTTCTTCATAGGATTCTTGTGATCCTCTATCATTTACATCTCATAGATTTTTGTACCATGATTCACTTGGTCAATATACTTTTCCAATATATTATTCAGATACTATTATCCTCATTTGTTGGCCAAAGTTTTTATCAGGTACAAAAGGGTGAAGATATTTTTTATCTCTCTTCCCTATTTCAAATTCCTCTATGTAAATATGTTGTTCCTTTATTCTTGGCTAATATAGAATCTTATGATCTTGAAAATTAGTCAAATGAAATCAAAGCTATTAACTAGGAGAGACCCTTGGATAATCATCATTTTAATGGTCATTATCTCATTGATGAATTCCCAGGTATATCGATTTTATATCTCGATTTCTCAAGAAAATCTTCTTATGGGATATTCTTCCTCAACTAACTATCCCATGCAATACTTTTTGAATTTACAATCTGATGAGCAGGATTTTGAATTGACACAAGGTGGTAAGGCCGCACATGATGAAGAAGAAAAAAAATCAAATTATTGAGCATCCATTTCATTCATTCAATCTCGAGTCTTGCATGAGGATAATTATTTAGTTCATGTTATTCATGAAATTTCTTCGATCTGTACATTCTCATAATCTTATGGCGTGAGTAATATTTTTGTTGAGGTAGAAAAATATGACCAAACAAGTGATGTAAATGGATTCCATCTTGATAATAGTGTTCTTGTTGCAGTAACTGCTAGTAGATATCCACATACAATTTAGGACCCGAATGAACTCTCAAAATGTGTTTTTAAAATTTTGAAAATTTATGGGACTTGGCAAGGAGTCGAGGAATTTAACTCTTGTTTATGGTTATGTAAGGTTATAGAAATATTTATGGGGTCCCTGCACTAGGTTAGACCTAGATTTTATCACAAAATTCTTTTCTCTCCATTGTTTCACTATATGTAAACCCATTCTTGAAATATTTTTGGTATTTCTAAGACATTTGTGCTAACTTTCAAGATCCGGTTTATGATTACATCAATAATTCTCCTCCGAACTTGGGAACAGAGTGTATATCCTTCATGGATGCACATAGATATGAAGCCTATCATTCTAATTATCATGACAAAGATTCTCATCGCCCAAAGGATTCTCATCTATCAAATGATTCTGTGAATAATCAACTCGTAGTATTTCGTGTGAATGTTCTAAAACAAGTTATTTTGGCTCTAGTAAAATCTCTCCTTTTCAAGGTTAAGAAATTATTAAATCAATCAACAGATATAAACCATCACTTGAATATGGATACTAGATTTTATTTTACACTTGATTCGAATCATTGTCAGCCTGGTATCCTGAATGGTTTCCTAAATTTACAATATCAAAGACTATTTTAAACTCCCTAAGCTATCATATTACGAGTTTAATGTGTAATTCGATGCAAAGGGAGCCAATCGGGAATCGATAATATTATGCATTAATTGATCCACCTGATTTTATTACTAACCTTAGAAACTATTTTTCAATGTATCATTTTCCCACCGAGTTATTTGATGTTAGTTGTTTTACAATTTTTGATATCAGCAAGGCCATAAATTCTTATGATCCATCATTTCTCTATTCGGATCCTTGTCAAGTAGTTGAGGCACTTCAACCTTGGCTGATGGTTATGGTAGGTCCTCACAATCTTGACAAGGCTTCTGAACAAGATCAGATAAAATACCCCTCAAGGGATTCTGTTTATGATATTTGTCCTGATGATGAACCATAATAAGTGGTTCGAAATGAGTTGGCCCAAAAAAATTCTATGTGATTTCTCCGAAAGATATTTTGTATAAATTATGGGTCACAAAATCCTGCATTTCAAGAAATCTCATTCTCAAGAGTTTTGGTGTTTTCAAAAGGATTTTTTCAGATTTCATGATCGAATCTATGATTGGTTAGAGCGATATTACTTAGAAAGATATATTTCTTAATGTTTCCAAGGATGAAAACAAAGACAAAGGTGCATTCACGAGAAGCTTTCAAGTTAATTTTTATGGCACATCTTTCTGTCTCTAGGAAAGACCTTCTATTTTATGTGCAAGCTATTCAAGTTTTTATCTTTTCCTTTGCACATTATGTTATATGGATTTTAATTTCTTCTATATTTCTACTTGCAGGCCAGGAGAAACATTGATGGCTACATTGGAAATTTCACTTCACTAAGTCCTGACCTTTTGGCTGGTTAGGTAGGAGTAGGTTTAGCCACATTATAATTTCTTCTTAATTCCACCCTGCATTTTCCCTTCATTTAGTATTTTCTTTGTTCTCATGTTTTTGCATCGCATGCTGATTTTCAATTTGGTCTTCCATTTTCTTTGTTCTTTGATCTTGTTCTCTTGTTTTCATGTCTTTTCCTTTGCATTTTTTAATAATAACATGCATGAAAAATTCTCTTGTTTGACTTGAAGGACAATGTGGTAAATATTTGAAAGAGTAATTGTGATGATGAACAATATTGCTTGGCTAGTTTGTGATTCTCGTCTTTGTTTTTGTTTACATATATTTAAGGTCAATGATTTTTGAATGTAAAATAAGATTCATTCAAATTGAAATGTAGAGGAAAAACCATCATGCCCATATCTATTTTAGGATCTTAAATCCTTAACTATGTATCATAATTGAATGGAATTTTTCTTGCCTATCCAATCAAGTAGAGAAGGAAAAGGAGAAAAATAAGAGCAAGGATATTAATTTCAGAGGTATATAACAATATCTCAAGGAAAAAACTATCTTTTTATCAATAATTCAAGATCCATCTTCCACTATGGAGATATAAACATCGATAAAAGGACGATGAGCATATTTAAAATAGAATAAATGGTAAAAGAAGAGAAATATTTTCTGCACAGATAGGTGAATCAAGCAACTTCGCTGGGGTATTGAATAATCTAACTCGCAATGAAACAATTCTTGTGTTCCTGTAGTGACTCCGCTGGGGTACTGAACAAGCTTTATGGTAGTGGAGCAACACCGAAGATGAAACTACAACTCAGATCATATTAAACTTGAAATATATAATCTCTTTATCTTGCATCGAAACAATATATATATGGTAAGCCTTGTAAATGTGTTTAGTTGAGAAAGGGGATAAGAGAGACTGTACTTATAACTAGGATACATGGGAGGTTGAGGTGGTCCACTAGGTGAATATATACTTCCTGAAATACTAGACTCTTTGCATAAACCCATATGTAGATATAGAAGTTGAAGTTCTTCCAGTGTGTCTCCAAGTGTTGTCGTTGTGACAAAAACCCTCCAAATTTTTGCATACAATTGAATTTCGGAGCCTCCTTGTGATATTACAATATGTTTTTACATAATCACTTCATGATTGGTTAATGATTCTCTAAGTCATTAATTTTTCTTGTGATATTATAACTGTTGAAGTCACTTGATCAAACATGCTTATCCTTTTATGCATTCATAAGAACAACCATTTATAACAAGCCTAACAACCAATGTGCACCCTAGAAATTCAAGCACTGTGCAACCCTTAATGATAGTCATTGCACAGATCCTAATGAAATTGAATCCATAGTGCCTAAGGACAGTGATTGTGCAGTTCCTTTTGGATGATGACTGGGTAGTCTTGAAAGACAATGTTTGTGAAGTATCTATTGATAGAGATTGCATAGTTCTTAGAAAGAGAGACTGTACAGTCCCTTGGGTTAGTCAGTGCGAATTTCTAGTCGACAGTGTCTCTCACTCTTAGTTGCAATTATAACATCTTTTGGGTGAATTTTCTCAACAGTCGAGCCTTTTGCACACCTCCACTTTCACAAGTGTCATTTTCACTTTCACCATTATCAATTTTTCTTTATTTTAGTGTCTCTTTTTCTTTTTCTTCGCTTTGGCATGTGTCACTTTCACCTTTTTTAGCTTTTTCAAGTGTCATTTTCTCTTTTCTCATGATCACAAGTGTCAATTTTTATTGTTTTCACTCTTGCATGTGTCGCACTTTGACACACTACTATAGGTAGACCTAGTTCAATCTTCTACATTAGTTGACCCTATCCATCACAATAATATGCACTAGACACTCTCCCACAACTTAGTGCACTTTCTAGTTGTATTTGACACTCATGTCGTAACTTGTATTCTAAGTGTTGCAAAGCTACATTTCAACAGTCGCACTTAAAAATAAGTGTTGCTTTGCTATCGTTTCAAGGTTTGCATGTTTATTTTGGGTAATTTGCCTTATTTTTGCTTGTGTTGATGTTATTTGAGTGTGATATCACTATTTCAAGACTTGTTTGCATGTATTTTTCTCTTTTGTCTCATTGATCCCACACTTAGTCATTTTCGGGGCTTTCTTTGCCTTTGAAATGTGATAACCTTTCCTCCTCCCATAACTGTGTGCTGAAAAATCTTAATTCATATTGAAAAACCCTCTTCCTCTTTTAACTACACACTACACATTCCTAGAGGTTAGTCTCCCTCAGCTATACACTGAGCAATCTTGAAGTCTAGACCATCACTTTGGCTACTTAGCCCTATCAATTGTGTAGTACCTTGAAATATATTTCCCTCGATTACACATTTCGTAGTTGCAGTGGCTAGTGGGCCATATCTATGTCATTTTCATGCCCAAGTGAGTAGTCTCCCAAGCCTCATCTTTAGCTATTGCACATTTCGTAGTTATAATGTGAAACCTTTCCTCCCTATCTTCTTAACTTGCTCGACTATTCAATCCCTTCATATAGTGGGCCTCCTATTGCACATTGCACAATTCTAGTGAGTAATAGGTCACCTCTAGGCAATTGAGACCCTCAACTATGAAATTAATTGATCCTTTCCCTCAATCATTGTGCATTATGTAGTTACAATGTCTATTCCTATCCCTATTACTGATTGAAATCCCTCACTGTGCAGTACCTTGTCCTATATTTTCTCCTAATACACATTGCGTAGTTCCAGTGGACAGTGAGGTCATCCCTCAATCTCTGTGAAAACCAACTACACAATCCATGCCTCCTCTCCCTTGAGCATTGTGCATTGTACAATGATAGTCAGTAATCACTCCATCCCAGTATCCTGGACTTATCCATTGCATAAGACCTTGAAAGGCCTTCCCTAACTATGCATTGCGCAGTTCCAAAGGAAAATGTGGTAATCCATTGGTCCTTTCAATATTCAACTGTGTAATCCTTAGCTTCTTGCTCTTAAAAACCCCTACTTGTTGCCCTATCATAGTTAGCATCTTCCATGAGAAAGAAGAGGAAGAATATGTGGTTTCTAAACTAATATTGGATTTTCATGAGTATACTTCATCCACAGTTGTTACCATTTCAACATGGCAAGGTGATCCTTAAGGGAGGTTATAAAGGAGAGGCTACAAGAGAGAACTTGCAAAAAAGGAGAAGAAGAAATAACCATCATGAAGGACATGAAATGATATTGGACCAAGGAAAATACATGGTAATCATGCTGAATTGGAAAGTTCTGAGACTCACCTATACCCTTTGGAGGGCGAAGATGAAGAGAAAACACATATCTATCATGAAGATTAAAATTAAGCAACAAGGAGAGGAAACCTTGACATTGATACATCCCAATGAAGTTCCATGTCATCATTATGTAATTTATAAAAAATGAGAAAATGTAAATGTGTGGAAACCAAAGGGTCCCACATGGAATGTGAAAAGTCACTAAAAAGTTTTAAAGTAACGTAGAAGCTCAAATGTCATGTAGGAATTCAAAAAGTGTAGATTCACCTCATTTGTTATAAATATACCCTCACAGCTCAAGAGAAAGGATATGGGAGGGGGGATTTTCACCTTGGCTTCTCTAGCTTGACATAGGGGAGAAGATATTTATTTAACGGAGAAAGTGGTGACTTAATGTTCCACTATTGGGGCTAGTGTGGTAGCATTGTAATCGTGTATCCTGGGACTTCACTTAATATATGAAGCTCTAAGATTTGGCACACTTTCATGCATATGTCATGAATGATTGTGAGACTATCATTTCATTGTTTGTGATGTATGTTTGTGTTAACACACACTAATGAAAATGAACGATTTCGTTGGCTTTAGTATGCATATTGTTGAATGTGGGTTGTTACTTCCTTTTATTATTATTGTTATCCTGTGAACTAATTTACAGGTCAACTAATGATTCTTTACGTGATCTTGTGTGTATTAGGATAGTACTATTACTTTTATTCTAGAGGCTCACTATCTTCACCCTTCTGTGCAAGTACCTTATATATATTACAATTGTATGCCTCACAATGTCAACTTACTTAGTTTTTATGAAGATTTTTTGTATAATATATTATGCTGACAATTGTAGCAGCCAATGAAAATTCCTAAGGATAATGGCAACTTGCCTTATTTCTCGGTTGGCGATCCTACTCCAAATGGTCTGAGGTTTAGTTGGGACTTCATACCGGGGAGACCCCCTTGGTTGAAGGATTTCCAACACCATCAATAATAACGTATTCCAGATATCGAGGACACCTCAACAATCCAAATTGTGATGGAAACACAAGAGTTAGAAGCTAAGGATGGATATAGGGGAGAATCTATGGGAGGGAGAAGCCCTCCTCAAATGTTGAAGAATATGGAATAACTCGAACTCTATAGCCTTGGGATCTAGGGGAACATCTGGGGGGCTTTGCTCCATATGATCCTCATCACTCTTTCACTTATTTTCTGAAGCAAAATATCTACATTGAATCAACATCAAGATAATTCACATCCCTTCCTGGAAAATATGCAACATATTCATCATATATATGCCCAAAAATTATCAAGATAAAGTAAAATGTTGTGGATCCTTATTAGGAAAGAAATATCAGTGCCAAAATGATAGTATAATAATATATGGGGACTTAAACATCACCATTCACTAGTGGGAGAAGAATGGAGGAATTCTAGTAAAATACCAATTCTAAGAAAGAATGGAACATCTTATTTATGAGTTATATCTCCTTGATGTGAAACCAAAACTATCCAAGCACTCCTAAAGTGACAAGAGAATTGGACCAAGATTCATAGAAGCCAGGATATATTGATTCCTGTAGGTAACAACTCTCTTGATCAACATCTCTCATTATCCTCCTCCCACCTAGCATGGGGGCTTTGATCATCGCCCAATCAATTTGAATATCAAATGGACATTAAAAATAGGGCCATTCACTTTCAATATAATTTTCTATGGGTGAATGAGACAAAATTCAATGCCTTGGTTAGTAACACTTGATCCATATGGATCACAAGATATTTTATATACACTTGAGGGAAAAAAATAAAAGGCCTAAAAGAATAAATAAAGAAATGGATTTGTGATCAAAGAAAAGACAAATCGATGGGAGTTTATCTCCTTCAATATTAATTAGATGAGTATATTCAGAAAATTGAAGACCTTCCAATGACCAAGGAGTTGTCTCTCAAAGAAAAATAAATAATGAAAAAATGCATAAGAAATTAAAAACTAAAGAATAGATCTAGAGGCTCAAATAAATAATACTTTGGTTAAAAGCAAGAAACAAGAACACTAAATTTTTCCACAAGAAAAAAAAGAGGGAGAATGTAAACAAAGTAAATAAAGTTTAGGTGAATGGAAATATCATTACTAACCATGATAAAATAAAATAAGAGGCACTCTTGTTCTTTCAAAAAATTTATAAGGAAGAAGGAGAGGTGTTATCTCAAAGTGAATTGAACTTCTTGCAAAACATTCCCCAATTAGTCACCTAGGAGATCAACACATGGCTCATGAAATTTATATATGAAGAAGAGATTTTGGAATTGGTTTGGACCTTCGAACTAGATAAGGGTTAAAGACCTCATGGGTTTATTGGTTCATTTTACCAAAAAATTTGGGGTTTTATTAAAATTGACTTCTGCAAGATGGTTTCATTTGTTCAAAAGTTTGGAAGAATGGGGGGAGCTCTCAACTCCTCCTTCCTATTGCTGGTTCCAAAAGAGGTAAATCATCTCCATTTGAAAGGTTTCATCCAATTTCCTTATTTAATTTCTTATATAAAATAATTACTAAATCATGACACAAATAATGCAACCTTTCCTCCCAAAACTCATTTCAGAAAATCAAGGAGGATTCATTAAGCAAAGACAAATTAGGGATAATATTATTCTAGTCCAAAAAGGAAACCACTCTAGAAATTATGGAGCGGACAAAGAAATGGTGATTAAACTTGGTCTGGAAAATTACTTTGATCGAGTAGGAAATTCCTTACTTTTTTCGGTTCTTAGGAAAATGGGATATGATGAAGAAATATTAAAATGGGTTAAAAATTATATTTCCTCTCCTTGTATTTCTCATTCGGTCAATGGTAGCTTTGTGGGACTCTTTATATCCTCCCATGGAGTCAAACAAGGATGTACCCTCTCGCTTATACTTTTCATTTTGATTGCATGTGCTTTAAGAAAATGTCTCAAACATGAAAGCCTCTCCAAGCACCTACCTAGAATTCAATTTATGGAAGGTATCAAAATTATCAATAATTATTAGTCTGTTCATGACACCATCTTGTTAGTGGTGGATTCTTGCATCATAGCTTTAATATTCAAATTCATTCTTGATAAATTTATGGTGGTTTCAAGAGGAAAAATTAATGAAGGGAAAATTCACTTATATAGCTAGAATATTGGTAGAGGCTTGCAAGAAGGATTCTACATATCCTTGGCATATAAGGTAAATATTATTGGATAGATTTAAAATAATTGGGGATATCCATATTCTTAAAACCTTACCCCAACCCTTCATAGAACAACATGATTCAAAAGTTTAAATCTAAATTTGAGAAATGGGGATCCCATTGGCTAAATCTAGCTAAAAATGTTCTCTCAACGCTTCCTCTTTATCGATTCTATGTATTTTTATCTTGCGTGAATAGAAAATAGTAGATGGTGTAGATAATTAGAAAACCCCTCTGTAAAGGTGGTAAAAAAATCCAAAAAATATCATTTAATAAATCGGAATATTGTATGCCTTCCAAAAAATATGAGAGGATTGGGAATCAGAGATCCCACCCTAATGAACATGCAATGAGAGCTAAACTTGTATGGCACTTGACTAACTAGAAAACATGATTGGTGGAAACAAGTTCTTCTTTACAAATATTTTATAGGAGAAAACACTCTTGCATTTTTCAACCTCTCCAAAAATAGAGGAAATTCTTAGATATAGAAAATCGTAGAAGCATACATTCCTTTGATCTAATCCAAATTAACCTAGATCCTTAGAAATGGAAAAAAATAGCCTTCAAAATGATAACATCATGGGGGGTCCTCCCCTAGGCCTAAATCCCTTCATTTTCCCCCTCTTATATTGGCTCTCTTCTAACAACAAATATGCCTTAGAGGATGTCATGAATTGGTTTGAAAATGACACTTGGGAGTCCTAGAATTGGGGTTGTATTCCATATAGACTAAATAGAGAAAATAAAGGATTGGAATAGTTGCGAGCAGGATGCACTCTGACATTAGTCGAAGAGGTAGACTTGTGCAACTGGGTTTAGGCTCCATAGTTTGTAAAAATAGGGTATTTTCACCTCCTAAATCTTGGACAAGCATATTCCCCTTCAAAGGTCTGGGGGAAAATATGGAATCCAAAATGTCTCCCCAAGATTAATGATTTTTGCTAGACCTTGGCTCATAAAAATAATATTGACTGCAAAAAAACTATCAAAGTGAGGGATTCAGGGCCTGTTATGGTGTGCCTTATGAAAAAAAAATAGGAGAACATAAACCATCTCTTCCTCAAATGCCCCTTTTCCATTGAAACCCGAAGCATCGTATTTTTCTCTCTTAGGAATAAAATTAACTCACCCAACAATATTCCATATTTGGCTAGGATATGGGAAAGGCACTATATGGGATCCTTCGTAGGGAAGAAGGAAATTAAAATAATATGGGAAAATACTACAAAAGTAGTGTGTTGAAAGCCTTATCTAGCTAGGAAAAAAATCATATTCACCAATGAATAAGAAAAGAGCAGCAAAGTTGTTGCAAAGTCTATTGGATTAATAAGGGAAAATTTTCAGTCCAATGAAATAAAATATGAAGATACAAATTTAGGTCCCCAAGAATTATCATGGATTATGAAAATTTGGATCCCCAATAATTACAATGGGTTAACTCCTTTAGCATCCAATCATTCCCTCAGGATACCAAAAGCTCAAAAATACTTGGAAAATTAAAAGTACAGGAGTGGAATTCAAGAAATGGATCTCTCAAAAAATTAAATTTATTCTATTTTTTGTTGGAGTAGTGAAAGGAAACCCAGGGCCGATAAGAGCAGGGGGGGTGGGAGGTGATTAACGTGGGAAAAATGACAAGAACAATAATAGGCAGCCTATTATGATCTTAGAGGAATGGTGACTGCACTATCACCTCAATAGCAGGAAACATAAGTGCTACTATCTTGTCAGTGAAATTTTTAGCTTTGGTCAACACATCCTTTCCTTTGAGAATAAACGAAAGAGTTACTTCTCGCACAATGGTCATACGCTCATATCCCATTTTTTTTGTTTCCTTGAGTGTAAATGGTGAAATATTGTGCTGGTCAAATCTTGTTTGGCTCAAAAAATTAGCATCCCTAGTAACCTTCACTCTACTTATTTTTGGAACTACTTTTTCAACGAGACTCAACGCTGGTTTCTTTTTCCCCATAGGCTTCACTGAATCAAATTCATCATCTTCATCTTCATCTTTAGATTCATTTTCATCATCAATGATCTTCAGTGCTTGGATACTAGAGGATTTAGAGAAAGTCACCTTCTCCTTGGATGCCTCTTGCAGAGACCCCATTACTTCTATAAGTTCTAGAGAATCCATCATTATCATTATTTCTACCATGCTTTAGCCAATCAAACATAAATATACCTCATTTATTGAACTATTTATCCATATCTAGTTCCTTTTCAACCAGACGTTTGAATTGGGTCGACATTCGATTACTTGGGTTTACTTAATGAAATCCAAGGATGAATTATTTACCAAATTTCAAGAATTGAAATTTGAAGTATAGAATATTACATAAAGGAGAATTGTGATATTAAGGTATGATAATGAAGGACAATACACATCCAAGGAAATTATAGTCTTCTGTAAGGAATCAGGAATCAAGAGGGAGTTGATAGTCCCATATAATCCTGAACAACATGGAGTTGCAGAACGAAAGAATCAGTCCATTGAAGAAAGTGTAAAATTTATGTTATATGATTGAAATTCTACTATAGAAAGGGAAACTAATACACAAGGCTCTCTCACTCGCTTAGCTTGACCTTTTAGTCGAATCAATTATCAAAATTCTTTAGTTGTCTTTAGGAGTGGGTAATTGAAATCATTTCAATAAACAAATTTTGAATTCCATATTAATGTAGTTTTGGCCTCATACTAGTGAGAGCCTCTTAGCCTCACAATTTTCTACCATTTATAAGAGTTTTATTGAATCTGGAAGATATATAACTTTAAACGCTCAACAGATTCCTTCAAGGAGAAATATTGAGAATTTATTCCCTGGCTCAGGATTTTCACAAATAATTACCAGCCACACTAGTTAGTCAGACATGAAATACGTTAAATGCACAGTAACTGTGCGAACTCCAAAAACTGTGTCATTTATAATGATGGAGGGCCACATTGCATATCAAAACAAATACTATTTATCTAAAGTAAACATTGGAGCTCCAATAGAAATTATTCCTAGTAAACGTAAGAAACAATTGTCACAACTCATTCCATGGCATCTAGATATTACTCAAGCTTGAGGGCATCTTCCCACTACAAGTTTTTGAGCTACTACCTAGAAAATTCACTTCTTTTTTTGTTATCAGTATTCTCTGAATTTATATCAATGGTGTTTTTTTTGTTTATTTCCTGTAGTTTGAAATGGTTTATGTTTTTTTATGAAGACTAGGTCAATGTTCATGCTAGGGGAATTTTTTTTAATTATTGTTGACCATTTATTTTCAACGATGTTGTGCTAACATGGGAATCTGCAAAAAACTGCTTCACACAAAAGGTCTAGTTATATTTAAGGTCTTCATATCACTATTTTACTAGTAGTTAAATAAAAAAATTGCATACTTTCAAATTTGAATACATGATATGAATTTTTTTTATTCTTCCCGAACCCAAATTATTCTTATGTTGGCTACAATAGAAAGATGAGATTGATAACCTAGAATAAGGGGAATGATCAATTCCTCGAGTAAAGAGAAGGTTAAAGCTGACAACTCATCTTATGTAAAAACTAATTCCTCCAATACCTGCTACAATTGTTCTTGGAAAAGAAAGTGTCAAATATGATAATGCAACATATATTCTTGCTAAAAAAACCTTGCGAGATGCATGCAAGTTAGCTTCCACCTCCAATAAATATATGGGAAAGAAAGCTGAAAATGAAAAATTGTATGCATCTAATTGGCTTCACTTAGAACATGTTGGCAATATGATGCAGAGTGTTGTCCTTGATGGCAACCCACTTGATGAAGATGATGGCAACCTACTTGATGAAGTTGTCCTTGATGTTTGATGAGTTTATTAATGATGTAAATATGATGTTCTACAAGCAGCTCAGAAGGACCAGAGAAATAAATCTTCAGTTTGTGCCAGAACAATGATGAAAAGTGTGTGTTACAAGGCATACGCGGGTTTGTTAAGGAGAAGGCGCGTATGCACGTGGAAAAGTACGTGCCAAGTCACGTATGATCAATTGCGCTCTAAATGTGTAAAACCAAGGGTTACTACCATGGTATTGACCCATTGTATTGAGCGCTGGATTGTCCATTTGATCCCATCTAGGAATACCATCGGAAGTGATGTGGTTTTGGCTCATGGTATTATCAAAGGCTAAATCTATATAAGGAGAAGAAAATCATTGTGAAAAGCGTGCATGAGTCTGGGTTTTAATGAATACTTCTCTTTGAAGTATATCTGTATGGAATGGGTAACAGTTGAATGATAGATCTAAATTCATAATGCACCAGTGAAGAAAATGATGAAGAGGGTTCTCTAGATCTGAAATGTATTTGTATCTTCTAGATCTATTTATGAAATGTTTAGATCTGAGATAAGGCGAACATGTTTCTGAAGTGAAGGGTAAAATATGAGCTATGCATCTGTTCTAAAGAATTGTGCTGACCTAAAATGTCTGAAGATATATACGCAAGTTTGTAACAGAGTAAGCGCGTATATACGCAGGTTGGATTAAGAGAAAGCGCGTATGGGTTGTGAAATTAGATTTGTAATATGTGCAGATGTATACGTGGTTTTATATACATAAATGTGCGTATATACGCTGGATCAGTGAAAGGAAAGCGCGTATGAAAACTAGGGTTTGCTGAAGTATGTGGTATGAAATGTATGATCTGTCCTGCTGTATTACTGCTATCTATCTATAATGTATTCACACAGATCTGGGTTTTCTGAATATTGATTATGCTGCTGACTATGTTGAGAAAAGATCAAGTTGTTGATTGATTGGTTGATGATTCATTGAATGAATTGATAAGGGTATAAGTTTCAGTTTGATGTATGATTGAGCTTAAATGTGTGGAGTGGGTCCAGTCTGAAAATATGATGAAAAGTGGCCTGCAAGTTGTGATTTATTGAAGCTATTGGATCCAGTATGAAAATTGATGAAACGTGGTCCATGGTGGTGCTGAGGGTTGTAGCCTTCAGTCAGGGGGTTGTAGCTCCCTTCCAGGTGAGGCTGGTAAATGAGAGCAGGGCATTGTAGCTCCCTTCCAGGAGAGGCTGGTAAACGAGAGTAGGGGGTCGTAGCTCCCTTCCAGGAGAGGCTGGTAAACGAGAGCAAGGGGTTGTAGCTCCCTTCCAGGAGAGGCTGGTAAACGAGAGAAGGTTGTAGCCTTCTGCAGGTGGGTGCCTGCGTGCTGGTATGAGTCTGCGCCAGTACATGGTTGTAAGATGTTTTCTCTATAATAAAATATTGAAGGCTGAGACAACGACATCGGTGGTTTTCTCCCGACTTGGGTTTCCACCTAAAATCCTGGTGTTCATGTGTGTTGCTTATGTGTGATGGTTTATTCTGTTATTACTGCACATGCTTACTGTTTATTAAACATCTAATGAATGAATGATGGAATGATATAAGTGAAGAATTATCTGCATAATAAGATTGATGGACATACGCATGTTTTATTAAGTATATCCACGTGTATACGCGAGTTGGCTTCAGGAAAGTCGCGTATGTGTTTTGAAGTAAGAAAAAGTAAAAAG
The DNA here is from genome assembly GCA_034641835.2 of Pinus albicaulis. Taxonomy (NCBI): domain Eukaryota; kingdom Viridiplantae; phylum Streptophyta; class Pinopsida; order Pinales; family Pinaceae; genus Pinus; species Pinus albicaulis. The sequence goes on along the minus strand of CM076584.1, from coordinate 1,262,582,279 downwards.
TTTTGAGTAAGTCCTAAATACTGATTCACCCCCCCCCTCTCAGTATTTTTCCCAACAATTGGTATCAGAGCAGGTCCTTCTGCAGAAGCTTGATCGCTTGAAGGAGATCCGTCGAAATGGGAAGTCATGAAGGGGTAATGTCTATAAGGCCACCTCTATTCAATGGAAATAATCTGTTATTCTGGAAGATACGAACAAAAGCATATCTGCAAAGTCTTGGTGCAGAAGTATGGGCAATCATGGAAGGAGGTTATCAGTATCCGGCAAGTATTCCTACTGATGCAGTAGAAAGGAAGAAATATGAAATCAATGCCAAAGTAGTCAATGTCTTATTAGAAAGCATGTCTGAACCAGAATTTGCTAAAGTGATGCAGCTAAATTCAGCAAAAGAAATATGGGACAAAATCATTCTGAGCTATGAAGGAGATACAAAGGTAAAAAGTGCAAAACTCCAAACTCTCAGAATTGAATATGAAAATTTAAGGATGCATAGTGATGAGAGTATTTCCAGTTTCTTTTTACGTCTAGATGATATTGTTAATCGTATGAGAAGTTTGGGTGAAACCATAACCAATACTACTCTGGTGGAAAAAGTCTTAAGATCTTTAACTTCAAAATTTGAGTCAAAAGTGTCAGCTATTGAAGAAAGGCAAGATCTGCAAACTCTTACTATTGTTCAGCTACATGGTATTCTGACTGCTTATGAAATGAGACAAGGAGGTCCCTCTCAAATCAAAGAAGCTATTTTTAAGGCGTGTGCAAAAGGAAAAGAAAAGGAAGTTGTCAAGGAATCAAGTTATATATTAGAAGAAGAAGAAGCAAATTTTGTAAGGAGACTCCAACCAGGTACTGGAAGATTCAAAGGTAAGCTACCCTTCAAGTGTTTTACTTGTGGGAGAGTTGGTCATTATGCTGCTAAATGTCCTTATGAAGAAAATCATGATAAAGGGAAACAATTTGAAAAGAGAAAGAGTTATTATAAAAATGAAGATAATGATGAGGATGAAGAAGATTTTGACCAAGATCTAAAAGTGCTCATGGCAAGGAAGCAAAAGAAGAAGGCTACTCAAAAGGAGATACCTCAGAAAACATGTGCAGCAGAAAATGAAGAAGAGGAAATAGGTATTGATTGTTGTTCTTGTGATTCACCTTCTTGTGCATGCAATGGTGAAGATAGTGAAAGTAACAGTACAAGTCTAGAAGCAAATCTCAAGATCAATGATGAAAGCAATGATTGTAATAAATTTCATAAGAGAGAATCTATCTACAAAGATATGATCTCTAGAATGAATGAATAGAAAGAAGTACTGAATGGACAGATAGACAAGTATCAAAAGTTGTATGTTTATGCAACCAATCAAAGTGAAAGACTTGAAGTAGAAATCATCTCTCTCAAAGAAGATCTAGAAAAATCAAATAAGAAGAATTAAGAACCCCTATCATTTTAAAAGGAAGGACTTGAAGCAGAAATCATCTCTCTCAAAGAAGATCTGGAAAAATCAAATAAGAAGAATGAAAAGATATTACAAACATGTGAAGAACAAGAAAATTGGTTGAAGGAAGAAATTTTAAAATTAAATGATCAAGTAGAAGAAGGAAAAAGGGTCGAAGAAAGCATGAAGAAGCAATGCCAAAAATTGGAGGTTGAGGTAAACATTCTCAAAGGTAAATTAGAAGAAAAGGATAAACTCTTGAGGTTTAAAGATAGTACTAAGATTCTGGACAATATTCTTAGTAATCAAAGATCTCCTCCTATTAAACTTGGTCTTGGTTTTCATGAAACTGTTAAAGGAGAATCTAGTTCACAAGGAAGTGCTAAAGACTCAAAGGATGTCAATGCAAAACCTGAAGAGTTGAAAGAAACAAGAAGTCAACCGACAATCATGAACACTCAAAGGAAATCATTCAATAATGTTGAATGCTTTAAATGTCATAATTATGGGCATGTTGCAGCAAATTGCAGAAGCAGATTGTTTCAGTAAAAAACAAACAGATTCTATACAGAAAGGTACTCTGGTTTCTTTAAGGGATATTGTTTTTCATGCAGCAAGTATGGTCATAAAGCATCTGATTGCAATAGAAGGAAGAATAGAACAACACACTATGATCCTTATGCTTAATTTTCTGGTCACATAAGATGCTATACTTGTAACAAGTATGGACATTTAGAAAAAGAATGCAGGATGAATAGATCTGAGAAATTGGAGAACTTCCAGCACACAATAAGAAATTTCAAGCAAAGCTGGAAAAAGAAGGAAGACTGGTCAGAAACGTAGGGAATATTGACCCTACTACAATCATCTGCTTCTAAAGCTTACTTCTCATAATGACTGCAGGAATGATGTGAGATACATTATAGAGATTATTAATGTATCATCAGAGGGGGAGAAATGTATGATGATTCTCATGGTTGATTTATGTTTATTTCTGACAGTGCATCTGATGTGAAGAAGACAGGTACAGGTGGTACAAATTCAGGGGGAGAAGAAGGAGTGTGAAATTTTCAGTATTTCACTTTCCATATGCGGGTTTAATGAAGTAAAGTCGCATATACATGTGAGTTCCAGTGGACACAGACGCGTATGCATTTATGATAAGAAAATTAGTATGAAAGCTCAAGAACAGGAGCACAGGTTCAGGGGGAGCATCGGTCTGACTATTAATGATTGCATTATTGACATTATATCTTCTTATGTCTCAGTTCTAAATGATGATGACATGATACATGATTTATTATGATGAGTTTATGGATGAGCCCTGTTTGCCTTTTGCTGAAGAGTATTCCTTTCTTTCACACATGAATGAGATGGAAGTCTTATGATTTGGAGATACAGACAGATCATGCAAAGATTGTTGCTGATGACTTGCTATTGAAAGTATTTAGGTTGCTCAAGCTAAGGAGGAGCCTTGGTCATATGGAAAGGATGCATGGATGCACATTTTTAGGGGGAGCATTAGCCTTGCTGAGTATAATGCATATTGTTGGCAATATGATGGTTCTAAAATATGATCTCTTTCTTGAGGTCGTTTTGGTCTTGGTTATAAAAATTCATATTTGTAATTTGATGAAAAGGTCATGATGAGACCTATGATGTAAAATTTTAATATTCAGTCATGTAAGGACTTGTTCAAAATTGTAAACCCACTTGGTTGGGTAGTTGAGTCAAAAAGTGTAAACCCACTGGGTTGGGTAGTTGAGTCAAAATGTGTAAACCCTCTTGGTTGGGTACTTGTGTCACATATGTAAATCCACTTGGGTGGATCATCGATGTAATTATGAGTCCTTGGTGATAGGAAAGGTCATATAGTCATGTAATTCATTTAATATTATGTTTGAACATTCAACATGAACTTAGGGGAAGCATGGTAACTTCAGTGCAGTTCTCTTCTTTCTACATGAGGAGAAAAACCTTGTGTTGGTTTTTGATCCGCCCTTTGCCCTTGATGTCAAAGGGGGAGAGTGACATGGTGTTTGAATAGGGGGAGAATATCATTATGCTTAATGTATCTATCTGTTGTGATCAAACACCATCGTGGTTGCCATCAAGTCCAAAGGGGGAGATTGTTGGAAATATGATGGAGAGTGTTGTCCTTGATGGCAACCCACTTGATGAAGAAGATGGAAACCTACTTGATGAAGTTGTCCTTGATGTTTGATGAGTTTATTAATGATGTAAATCTGATGTTCTACAAGCAGCTCAGAAGGACCAGAGAAAGCAATCTTCAGTATGTGCCAGAACAATGATGAAAAGTGTGTGTTACAAGGATACGCGGGTCTGTTAAGGAGAAGGTGCGTATGCACGCGAAAAAGCACGTGCCAAGTCACGTATGATCAATTGTGCTCTAAATGTGTAAAACCATGGGTTACTACCATGGTATTGAGTGCTGGATTGACCATTTGATCCCATCCAGGAATACCATCGGAAGTGATGTGGTTTTGGCTCATGGTATTATCAAAGGCTAAATCTATATAAGGAGAAGAAAATCATTGTGCAAAGCATGCATGAGTCTGGGTTTTAATGAATACTTCTCTTTGAAGTATATCTGTATGGAATGGGTAATAGTTGAATGATAGATCTGAATTCATAATGCACCAGTGAAGAAAATGATGAAGAGGGTTCTCTAGATCTGAAATGTATTTGTATCTTCTAGTTCTGTTTATGAAATGTTTAGATCTGAGATAAGGCGAACATGTTTCTGAAGTGAAGGGTAAAATCTAAGCTATGCATCTGTTCTGAAGAATTTTGTTGACCTAAAATGTCTGAAGATATAAACGCAAGTTTGTAACAGAGTAAGCGAGTATATACATGGGTTGGATTAAGAGAAAGCGCGTATGGGTTGTGAAATTAGATCTGTAATATGTGCAGATGTATACACAGGTTTATATACATGAAAGTGCGTATATACGCCGGATCAGTGAAAGGAAAGCGCGTATGAAAACTAGGGTTTGCTGAAGTATGTGGTATGAAATGTCTGATCTGTTCTGTTGTATTACTGCTATCTGTCTATAATGTATTCATACAGATCTGGGTTTTCTGAATATTGATTATGTTGCTGACTATGTTGAGAAAAGATCAAGTTGTTGATTGATTGGTTGATGATTCATTGAAAGAATTGATAAGGGTATAAGTTTCAGTTTGATGTATGATTGAGAATAAATGTGTGGAGTGGGTCCAGTCTGAAAATATGATGAAAAGTGGCTATTGAAGCTATTGGATCTAGTATAAAAATTGATGAAACGTGGTCCATGGTGGTGCTGAGGGTTGTAGCCTTCAGTCAGGGGGTTGTAGCTCCCTTCCAGGTGAGGCTGGTAAACGAGAGCAGAGGGTTGTAGCCCCCTTCCAGGAGAGGCTAGTAAAAGAGAGCAGGGGGTCGTAGCTCCCTTCCAGGAGAGGCTAGTAAACGAGAGCAGGGGGTTGTAGCTCCCTTCCAGGAGAGGCTGGTAAATGAGAGAAGGTTGCAGCCTTCTGCAGGTGGGTGCATGCTTGCTGGTATGAGTCTGTGCCAGTACATGGTTGTAACATGTTTTCTTTATATAATAAATATTGAAGACTGAGACGACGACAGCGGTGGTTTTCTCCCGACTTGGGTTTCCACCTTAAATCCTGGTGTTCATGTGTGTTTCTTATGTGTGATAATTTACTCTATTCTTACTGCATATGTTTACTGTTTATTGAACATCTAATGAATGAATGATGGAATGATATAAGTGAAGAACTATCTGCATAGTAAGATTTCTGGGCATACACATGTTTTATTAAGGATATCCACGTGTATACGCGAGTTGGCTTCAGGAAAGTCACGTATGGGTTTTGAAGTAAGAAAAAGTAAAAAAGATTTGAGTAAGTCCTAACACGATTCACCCCCCCCCCCCCCCCTCTCAGTATTTTTCCCAATAGAATAATCAATCAAATGTATTACAATTAGGATTTTGTTAGTTCTACCTGTAGATTTATATCGAGTCTATTGTTTTGTAATATTTACCATCTCTCTTAAGTTGGTTTTTCTATCCGAAATATGAAAGTTTTCCTTTTAACATGAAGTCTTCTAAAAACTATTATACACAATTTTTTACTTGTTTGAATTGTATATCACATCGTCAAAGTATACTTTTTTTCTTTTCTTTTTCAATTCCGGAAGCATTTTATGAAAATAAATGAAATTCACTACCTCATTTGCTAAGGCCTTTGGGCAACTTCAGAAACCTAAAAGATTGAATGCCAATTATGTTTTTAGGATAGAAAAAGGCTTCATGGATAGAGCAAAGAATTTGGAAGATGAGATCTCCAACTAGTATTTCTCTTTGAACAACACCACTAGTTGCAACATACTTTCAATATTTATAGTTGTTTATCAAGATTTGAAAAAAAAATTATCCTTTTTTAACTGAGTATTAATTGATGTATTTTTTATTTCTACGTGTTTCTCTTTCTTGAATATTTTGTGTTAACTATTTTGAACTAATCGAGAATCAAACATTGGTGGTATTTTCGTAATATGTTAAATTATTTTTTGTATTGAGTCAAGTATTTTATGTAAAGATCAATCAATGTGTAATATCTTGGAAATTACAAGTATGGTAAATATGGGAAAAATATTGGTGTTTTTCATGTAAATATGTAAAACATTTCAGAACTACTCTTATTTTATATTTTCATTATAATGATCACTAATGTTTTGAGTTATGAGTGATTGAGGATTCCCACAGGTGTTCCTTCAAAAATGAAGTTTGGTGTTGGAATTTAGTGTGGATTTTCCATTCAAGAATCATATAGCAACTGGAATCTCAAAGTTACATTAAAAAATAACCCTTCTTGGGGATTACTAGTGGTGATTGATACATATTTCCGATGTTGGAAATTTTCTCCAAATCATAGCTAATATATTGTACCACAAGTCAGGAACACAATGGGAAGGAAATTTTCTTTGCAAATTATCCACTTATATTGTAGTGATCCATAAATATAATAAAAAAATTAATAGTTTGATATAGAAAACTTGGGTTATTCGTATATGATAATGGACCCAAGTAGTAGTTCTTATATGAAGAAATGCTCATTATACTTGGGAATTCTTGACACCATCGACCTCTAGCCCTAGACTTATTCACTTAGCATTCTACATTATCTAGTTATATACATGTCTACAAGGCTATCCTATTATTGTATCATTTTTACTTCATTTTATTTTATTCTCAACTTAACTTTGACATTTTCTAGGAGTTTTGTTTGCACTCCCACCTTGTATAAGTAATCTATAACTTAATATTTTTAGCATGTAACTTAGTTGGCATGATTGTGCCTAATATTTCCTTGAAGGTTGAATACTGATTTTAATAAGGTGTTATTTTCTATGGTGATGTTTTATTTGCTTTGTTTATACAGGTCATTTGGCCACATAGAAGCCACTATTACCCAAATGAAGAAAATTTTTTCGAGTTTCTTGCTTTTATGGGGAAAATAACATTGACAATATTGCTGATGCCGAGGTATATATCACATAAGTACTTTATAGTCTACTTTAGTTTATATTCCAATGTTCATCGTCTTTCATGTCTTATACTCTGAATTTTATTTTATTTGTTTTTTAGAAAAGGAACTTAGTATTGATGGTAAGAAGCAAGAATTGAATAAAGAGGAGAAAAATAAAATTGGAGCGAAAAAATGAAAATTAAAGAGAGAGAAAAGAAAACTGGTCTAGTGGTACACATAGAGCCAATATCCTATATAAGACACACAAATAGAGACTAATGGTCAAGTCTTCAGACTTGGTGAATTCACTCGAAATGCCTTGACAACACAATAACAATGTTTTGAGGTGATGAAACAGTATTTCATGTGTAAATTGTACTTCAACCAATATTAAGTTGGAAACTATTCTTGTAATACTTGATATTTTATATAATATAATTTATGTGGTTGAAATGATTTATAGTTGCACTTGATATTATTTAGTATTGTAATTAACATATGAAACTTTGAGTTTTCATATAAGATGAAAATGTACATTTTATACTATATTTGTTTTTAAAAATTTAGCTGCAAAATGATACTAATAAATTTATGTTGATTAATAATGAACACATAAAATCAATCTAAAACTACTAAATTAGTAGTTTATGTTTATTGATGATGAACACAAATAAAATGCATATATGACTAAATTAGTTTCTTATAATGATTTTTAATGAAATTAAATGAAATGAATATAAACTACTAAAGTAATCATTTATATAATGAATATGAAACTACCAAAAAAAGACAAATGACTACTATAAATTGTAGAAATTTGAATAACTGATATGTTATCCACCGAGATTATCCTGATCACACACTATTTTATCCTCATGCACAATACAGAATCTCTTCTACCATTGATCATTACATGCGGAAATAAAAACAATTGCATGCACACATTAAATCCATAAAAATTCACACATATGAACACAGTATGTAATGGGAAAGCTTAAAGCTGAAAACCCTCAACTATCTTTATATTATATATGTCATAGAGATCATGTAAAAATAATCATACAAAACTCCTCACAAGCTCTCAGTACAATCTCCACTTGCTACACACTAATCAGACCCTGATCTTGCAAATCCCATGCACCGATCTTTGCCAGCCTTTAGCCTGCCTCTACTGTGCAATCCCTGCTGAAGAATGCCTCTTGATGAGAATGTATTACCCCAGCCTTGCTCACGCAGTATTTATAGGCATCTCTACTAAGTGTTGGATGCAAACCATGCATCACTTATAGTCACAACTGATAGTCACACTTGCCCTTTCACCTATCTCTGCACTGGTCTCCACTGAAACTGCCATGCAATGAAGTTAACTGATGTATTCTTTAATTGATTAATGAGTTAATAATTAGTGAATTAATTAATAATTAATTCACACCACTCTCACTAATTGTATCAATCAGTTAAACTAGAAACACATAGCTCAACTATGTTTAGATTAGTTAAACTGAACACAACTCCATTAACTTCCTCAATCAACTCCACCAAACTCTGTCACATGAGTTCTAACTGAAGTCTCCATGCAATAGCTCCACATAGCCCTTAGGAATAGCGTAATTCCTTCTGTTAGCTTCTGTGCCACATCTGTGCACTTAACTGAAGTGCTCCAAGAGAATAAGATAATGTTTAGAGTCCAAATATTATTAAGAGATAATAATATTCGACATATCTATTTTTAGACTTGCAGTCTAAAAATAGATTCTGCCCAATATGTCTAAAAATAGAAATCCATATATTTTTCCAACTGGACCAACCATCCACAAATAGCATCCCACAACTTATAGAACATGATCCATATGTCTAAAAATAGACATAGTCTAAAAATAGACTTTGCGACAAAAAATCACCTGTGTGGCCCCCACCTAGTTTAGGTGATCACTTTCCAACTAGGATTAGGAATGATGTTTCAGGATGCCTCCTTCACTGTTTCTTGTTGCAATATTCAACATAAATGATAAATTTTTGATTGCAAATAATGACTAAATTTTGCATATATACGACTATTAGTAGCTAATTTACAGTTTCTTATAACAGAACCAAAATTTAGTCATATTTATTTGGTCATTAATTGGTTTCAAATGATGACTAAAATTTGCATATATATGACTATTAGTAGTTAATTTACAGTATCTTATAACACGACCAAAATTTAGTCATATTTCTTTGGTCATTAATTGGTTTCAAACAATGGCTAAGATTTGCATTTATATGACTATTAGTAGCTAATTTACGATATCTTATAACACGACCAAAATTTTAGTCATATTTCTTTGGTTATTAATTGGTTTTCTTGGGTGACCATTTAGTAATATATTTTGTTGTATATTTGGTCATTAATTGTGGGAATTAATGACTAAATTAAAGACTAAATTAATGACCAAATTTATGACTAAATATAATGCTAGACAATAAAGTTGAGACAATCAATTAATGACTAAGCTAAAAATGACTAAAAATTGGTTGCATTATGATATATTGTAAATTAGATACTATTGGTCACCGACCAAAAAATAGTTGTCTATATGCAATTTTTAGTCATTTTTTTAGTAATTAATTAGCCATTTTGTACTAGTGATTCATCCTGAGAATAATATTGAAATCAAAATTTCCTAGGAATTAGGAGATGTGACCAACAATTCCACTGAAGCCTATGCTCTTTATGATGGAATAGATCAAGTAATGAATTAAAACATCCAAGATATCATAGAGATTTGTATTCACTTATCATTCTATCGGGGTTTCTAAATATATCTCTTTCTAATGATCTAAAACTTGCTTAGATTATAAAAAGGATATTCAACATGATCTACCTCATCCCTAAAAAGAAATGCTTCTATGTCTTAAGAGGGAACAACTTGGTAGCAGATGGAATTTCCAATATTGGAGCTACTCTCCCTAAAGGAGAATTAGTTTGCCAAGGGCATATCCAAAGGGCCCTTCTTCCCTAATGATATATATGAATCATACAAGGTGCAATTTTGTAACTATGAGTGATCCTATTAAGCTTGGGCCCCCCTTGACACCTCATATTTCTACATAAGGCATGTATGTGGCATATATTTCATGAGTCATATCACATATCCTTAAGATTTCAACACAAACACCAAAATCACTACAAGGTTAAAGGTGGACACCATGTGTACAATCCCACATGCTCATTCATGAGGGAAAATCACCCCTAGTCACCTCACCCCACTTCGAACATGACAAAATGGAGGAATGATCAACATAAGTGGATTGGTACCCCTCCATAAAGAACTTACCCAACATGATTTTAGAAACAAAGGAAGGTATTGATTCCATTGATGCCTATAGGTGGCCGAAGAAGTTTGAAGGAAGTTCTCATCAGCAAGGTATAGTCTATAAAGCTTCTATTTGGGATTTGCTTCTCCCTTGTCTTGTTACTTTGAGTTGGCACCCCCTCTGGAGTGTGCATATTAGAGGTTATTTTCTTGTTCTTATCATATTGGTACTCTATCTCCTTATGCTCTTGTCCCTGTATTCCCCTAAGTTCTCCCGCACCTTGTAGATGCTCATAGTGGTTATCCATTTCCTTTGGTTTGAATCAGTCTTATTCATATATTTTTCTACCCTTCTTGGTGGTCTAGAACTTGACTCTTTGGGTCCCCTTCTCTTCTAACCATGCCCCTAGGAAGTTCTTCTTTTTTCTGTCCCTCAGGTGGCCAAGTTCTCTTTCCCTATCTTAAGCCTCTATGGATCCAGAATTGAAATGGACGACTTGAAAGTATTAATGCTTCTTATCAGATTTATGTTTATAGTATTTATGACTAATGGAGGAGTGGTTCTCATTAAGATTCCCTCATTGAAATTCAATACTCTTATAAATAGGGTTGAGTCAGCTATGACCATCAGAATCTACGTGCCCACTCACTATTTCCAGGTAAATATAGTGAATTAGAAGGTAATTTCCCCATATGAGCACAACAAATATCATTGTTCTAGATAAGTTCTCTAGGAAACATCCCTCACTCGGAAGGAAACCATCTCTATCAATTATGATCCTATAGATTTATGTTTAATGTTAAAGTAAAAATTTTCCCTTTGGATCATATCCATACTCAATTGGAGAAGAATAACCAGACAATATGAAGACACATTCATCCCCAAATACCAACCGTTATATAACCTGACTCTACCAGCTTCATGACTTGCAAATTTTGTTTTCTAGTTGATCCTTTTTGGCGTGTTTACAAGCATTGGAAGGAGATTAGCCAATTAAAAGGCTTAAATATGATGTATGTAGAAAATAGAGATTGGGTACAAATATAAATTATAAATTTGAGACCAATATCACTAAATAAATATGACATGTAACTCACTTGAGCCTTATGCTCATGCTTCTCTTAATACAAAAATCCTCGGTGATTGTTTACACACAAATTTATGGTACTTTCCTTTGACATGTTTTATATTGTTATGATTTAATTTTTTTAATGAGATATGCATAACACACACACACACACACAAACATATATATATATAGAGAGAGAGAGAGAGAAATTGTAAATATTGAATTTTTATATGCTTTTTAATTAAATATAAATGTAAAGTTTTGAAATATAATGACTATTTTATTATTTAATTTATATAGTGAAATGAATATTAACTTATAGCACCTACATACACATAATTTTTTTTTTAATGTGAATAATAATTATTTATATTTATTTAAATGTGATATGTGTATTATGATTTAAAAATAAATTGTAATTATTAAAACAAAAAAATTACAATATAATAAATTGAATTGAATTTTTTATTATTTTTATTTCCTTTTAAATTGATTCAAATGTATGCTTTATTATTATTTTTTATTGATCTTATGCTTCATTCTACAAACATTACAACATCTATGTTATATTGAGTCAACATTTAAATGTTTGCACTCATTTTGAAACCACTACAACATCTCCCCCATATTGGGTTGTACAATGCCTCTCTGCCCAAAAATATAATTTTAAAATCTAAAATTCAGTGTATAAAATATTCTCATTTTTTTGTAAATAACATATCCCTTTATTTGTTTTACCATGGTGAATATGTAATTAGTTGGAGTAATATAGGGAAGACCCATGATCAAACCATCTCACTGCTAGTATAACACCAAGAGTATTTCTACCTAGAAATATGAATAACCTATGACTTATTAAGTGACTTAGAACTTTAGAAGAGCCAAGATATTTAGCAAGTGACTTAGCACTTTATAAGAGCCAAGATATTTAGCAAGTGACCATGGAAAATTTTAGGGGCTAATATTCGCAGGTGGGCTAATTTTTCATGGTTTTTCAAAAAAAAAGATTCTCCAATTTCCATTTTTTTATAAAAGTGATTCACCCAAATTTTAAAATACAAAATTATTTTACCATAAAAATCACCAACATTATATAGAAAATATATAAAATATCATTATAAATTTGAATAATTTTACAAATACATCAATAAAGATTTTATATTTTTCACATTAGGGACTAGTGAGATTTGCCAATTTTTTAAACTTTAAAATAATTTTCCATCCTTAAAATTTTCCTTGCAAGTGACTTAGCACTTTGGAAGATCTGGACATCTCGACCCCACTGGAGCCATATATACAAATAACTAATTTTCCATCCTTAAAATTTTCCCTACAAGTGACTTAGCACTTTGGAAGATCTGGACATCCCAACCCCACTGGAGCCATATATACAAATAACTTATGACTTAGCACTTAGAAAGAGCAAGAAATGAGACATCCCCACTCCACTAGAGTGAGATATATCCTAGTGGTCAGCTACTCTTTGAGCCTTATCACAATGGGCCAAACATGTCCTTTGGAATTTAACTCCGGTGGATGGAAGAAAAACATATGATCATAACCACTAGAGCTATTAACTTGGGAAAAATAAAGCATCTCTTTGTAATCTCTTGGGGTGTATACTAGTGGGGTCACTCTATATTGTTAAGGTACTCCTTTTGTAATGATCACCAATTCAAACCTCCCGTGTTTGTGGATAGGGGAAATAATGGATAAGGGTAGTCATGAATACCTAGTGGCTATAGTGGTAGCGAGCCGAATTGACCCTGTGGCAAGTGAGTACAAGCTCAACTCATACTCGCATAGTTTTAAATTCCTCTTGTTGTCAAAATAAAAGAAAAAGATAAAAATATCCTTTATATAATATCGTGTTACATGAATTTTTGTAACTTAGATATAAATATTGGAAACTCTTAAATATATTATAAATTTATCGAGAAATTTTAAGTGGAGAGTAAGAATATTATATATTAAAAAATATAAAAATATTTTATATGTGTCTATGAAATAATACATTTAATTCTTGTTTTGGTAAACTAACTCACCATAGTTACATATTAATTAAAGGAAAAAAACATTCAACAAGAGTTACCACTAATATTCCACTAGGAAAACTAAATGAACAAAAAAAAGAGAGTCTTAGTTGATCTTATCTGACATAAAGAAACTATGTATATAAGAGTAACTACCATTTTACTGATTCTATTCATAGATTTAACAATGGTGTTGCTATTCCTTTTATGAAATAAACAAAACTAACATAAGTAAAAACATATTAGAAATTGGCTAAAGGTTATCTATTTTTAGTTTCAACAATTTTTTTTCTTCTAAATCTATGACTTTGCTATCCACCCAATTTGAAATTGCAACCCATCCAATGGAAGATTAATATCCTAATAAAATTTATTCCTCTCCACTGGGACTTTTCCAATTATGGCCAATATACCAATATAGCTCCACAATATCTAGATATTAGTGTCTCTACTTCTATTGTTGCTAGTAATTGGAACCGACAGTGCAATTCCCTCCTCTATTTCTACATCAGATATAAACACCCTTTCTATTCATGGTTGTGCTTGATAAATTTATATATTATAACGAACTTCTAGTGGAGTTTTCTTTGAAAAAATCATGGTTAAAGATGAATCCCATTGATGGGAAAGGGAAACAGGTTATTGATGCCTTCCACTTTGTCCTATTGTGCCAAAATTATGATGAGAATATGTTTATAGTCTAAGAGAGAAGGGTCCCCTAAAGTCAGAGAATATCAAGGGTGGAGTGATTAAACATGCCTCAATTTACTAATCAAAGGCGTCACCCTATCATGTGTTGGCGACAATACTAAATCAAAAAATTTCTTCTCCATAGATGTTTGACAAAGACCTGAAGGATTAAGAAGGGAAGAAACCCCCTACTAGAGCCCACAAAGAGGAAACACCAAAAATAAAGGTAGAGGAATTCATCACTACCACAAAAAAGGTAGAGGTTTGCAATGGCATGAGAGCAAGGCATAAAAAGGTCCAATTCATTATTATTTCATTGGTTGTGGAAAGTATAACAAATATTGGGTATTGAAGCTTCTTGAGCAGACTGATAGTGAGACTAATTTCCATCCCATAAAAAAGAATTATGGAAATAATGGTTTGATTATCCACCTCAAATTCTCAACTATGCAGTGGAGATCAAGGTTGCTTGGAAGTGAGAGAAAACATAGTCAGTAGAAGAAGAAGTGGGAGCGAGAAGTGACAATTTTCGAAAGCTTCTAGGTCGGGAGCAAATCATGAGTGAATTTTATATAATATATATTTTTATATATTTTGATGCATATATATTAACAAAATCACATAGAATGATGAATTAGTTATAAAAAACATAAAATCATGGCTTAAACCATATAACAACAATCATATAGTAGTTATAATATTCATCAACCACAAGTCCACAAATTATAAGTCCTCAATTATATAGCATGTAAGGGAGCACATAACTAAAATAACATTGAGTGAAATCCATCTCTGAACTAAAATTATAGCAACAAATAGGCTCTACATGACCTCTATCATCCAAAAAATGATGCTAAAACAAATACCTTCATATCATCAAAATCATTAATGCCTATTTTGGGATCTTTGTTATTAATATCGCCCTCTAAGCATTAACATCAGATAGAAAAAATCTAGCATGTCAAGCCAAGGTTTTGTTTTGAGTGATAGGTACATTTCTAGTAGGGTCATGATAGAGGAGTTCGACAACCAATGTCATTAAAATCAAGGTACATAGAGGGTTTGGTGCTCTTGATTACCAATTAGAGGGAATTTCAGCGTAAAAGAGCCCATGAAATTTTCATGTGATTTCCATGTCATAAATGTCATAATGTGATTTCTACTAAAAAAGTTTCAATATACAAATCAAAATATTTTAAATAAAAAAGAGGTACATGTCTTAGATAATTTTAAATTATTTAATTTTCATATCCGTGAAATATTTTATTATTAATTTGGGTATTAGTGAAATATTTTATTATTAATTTAGGTATTCGTGAAATATTTTATTAATATTATCTAACTATGTTATCCATATGAATTAGAATATCAAAAAGGTTATTAATATTGCAATGTAAATCTTCATATTAGAGAAAAAATATAAATTAAAAATGCAGTCCCATTTGACATTAATAACCATCCGTAAAAACACCAAAAAATAGTTAAATATAAAATATAAAATATAAAATAATTAAATAGTTAAAAATAAAATATAGTTATAGTTAGATATAAAATATTTAAATAGTTAAACAATATTTTAAAGGTGTCGTCTAATTTATATAAGAAATAGACTTTTTCACCGGAATCTGACAAAACAATTTCAATAATGGATGTGAAATTTTGTTGTTTAAAATGAGTTTTTGAATGCATAAAAAAATTCAACACCATGAAAAACCCCCATGGGGCACTCGAACTCTACAGATTAAACAACTTAAACTCAATTTTTTAAAAATATCTACTGGATTTTGTTTAAAATTGACCATAAAAATGTTGTGAAAACAATCATTTCTTTTATAAGTTAGACTACACCTATTTTAAATATAAAATAGTTAAATAGTTAAATATAGTTAAAAATCCCTCGATCGGGGTATGGAGAGGGAACAAATCCAAATACAGAATGATGATGGTAGTAAATGTAAGGTTATATGGTTGGCAAGAAAACTTGGCCGAGTGCAAGTTTCATGGTAATGGCGACGATGGTGGCCGCATACAGAGTGGTACGCACTCCTTCCGAGGGAGGCTCAATGTGATGAAAACGGGTAAATCAAGTTAGATAAACTACAGGGATATTATTCTAAATGTTTGGTTTCTTGCATGCATGGTGAGAAGGGTGGCAGAGCTAAGGGAGAGGGAGGATGGAAGCATTGGTCCAGACTGCTGCAACCAGTGACATCACCCCGTGGCACAAGGGTATGTAGAATTCCATATTCCCCCAAACCCCATGTATATGGATCAAGTTAAGGTCTGCGTGTTGAATGTTGTCAATTAGGTGACTGTGATGTGAAGCATAGTTGTGATGCATGGTTGGGTGCCTGGGGAAACAAAACGGAGTACTGTGGGTAGGCGCTAGGTAATTTCTATTATGTTCAAGATTATGTTGTGTAAGATGGGGGATAGGGACATGGGTAGGGGAGAAGAAGGTTGGGCTGACCAGGGAAAGCCCAGGCCAACCACCCGACATCTACGATGGAGATATGAAACTATGAATTTGAATAGCAGGATGGCTTCCAGAGGTTGTGAGTTTGATTGTTGGGTGTATGGTAATAGTAAGGGAGGAGGAAATTCCTCTGTTGGAGGATACCCTAACAGACCTCAGCTTGATGCTAGGGGTGAGGGGGTCAGGTTACAATCGAGAGGTTATACAGAGAGACGAGTTTATCAAGAATACCCCAAGAGACCTTGGCACGGTGCGAGGGGTGAGGAAGTCAGGTTACAGTCGGGAGTTTATACGACAAGGCGAGACTATCAAGTGTATGGTCAATGTACTAAATTGTTAACATCCTGGTCTATCAAAACTTTCTTTGTCTCTGTTACAATCTTCGAAAGGTAGAAAAATACCTCTAGTGGACAAGCATGGGCCCTCAGAGCTGTTTTTCCCTCCATTCCTATTGCGTTGTGTCCAATGCCTCGAGCAAAGGAAGTAAAGGAGGAAGCAGGAGGAGTGGATAGACGAAAGATATGGAAACGAGGTACACAGAAGGAAAAAGGGGAAACATCTACTCAGGTTCCTAGGTGGTCGGGGAGGAAACCTCAGGTTGAACACATCAATGATGCAATGATCACTTACCTTCAGGAAATACCGATCCAAGTGAGGAATTTCATTGCTAAATGAGAGGAAGCCTTCATCTACCAAGATGACGAGGAGGAGGTAATCCTAGAAGGAGAAATGATAGTGCTCGACCCAGGAAACACCAGAGGAAGGGTAGCTCAATATCAACAAACTCTATAATTATACTGGTGAATGAAGCACTTGATGGAAAAATCCATCATGCATACCACTGAGTTTATGCAAGTAGATACTGGAATGCAGGAAATTTAGAACAATTTTCAATTACTGCAGTTTCAAGTCCAATAATAAAACGCCCGATTGGGCAGAATCAAGAAGCTCCTAAAGAGTCTAAAACATTTTGAGGTGCATAGGTATAGTGCTAGAGACCCGACACCTATCGATTCCTCAAAGGGATGAGATGGTTTTAGCTGTGTTTGTCTTTAATGTTAACGTTTATTTATGTTTATGTCCTTGATGTTGAAATATGTAAGTAGTAGGCTTATGTCCAATTTGTCAAACTATGTCAAAGTCATCAACATTGCGGCTTTAAAAGCTAAGTATGATAGACTGCAAGTTTTTTGTTTTTGGATGGCTTACAATGCCTTTTGATGGCCAACAGATTTGGTTTCCTAGTAGGGCATATTGAGGCCTCAGAAGAAATTATATTATGTAATCTACCCTTTTGAAAATGAATGAAAACAAGGTACTACTCATCTTACAAAAAAAAAATACTTAAAAATAGTTAAATAGAAAATAGTTAAAAAAAGTATTCCAAAAGTGACAAATTACTGGCAAAAAATATAAAATATATAGTTAAATAATTAAAATATGTATTCCATAAAGGACAAATGATCATATTCTCGCTAAAAATATAAAATATATAGTTAAATATAAAATAGTTAAGCAATAGTTAAATGTAAAATAGTTAAATAGTTAAAAAATGTATTCCATAAAAGACAAATTACTAGATTTCAACAAAAAAACAATCCAGGTGAAATAGTGGAAGTAGAAAACGTCGTTAAAAAAACACCAAAAAAATAGTGAAATATAAAATATATATAGTAAATAAATATAAAATATAAATGTAGACAATTAAATTTAAATATAAAAATATATAGACAATTATTTTAATAAAAGTGCCATTGAGGGATTTCTATAAAAGTAAAAAAATTAGAAATAACACATTAAATTTTTTTATTAAATCTCGTGCTAATAAATATTATGGAACATAGATAAAAGTAAAATAATATTAAAAAGTTGTCTACATGACATTTTTTACTAATTTCTTGATTTTTCCTTAGAATGCCACTTTTAAGCTGAAATTTCCTCTAATTTGAATACGAGTTCCATACCCTAGTTACAATCCCCAATCTTGAAATACTGAAAAAATGATAAGTCTGCTAGATTTTGAGTAAGATCTAAAATTTTACTTTCTCTATATGAAATTCAATAAGGTTAGAACCACTCTCAAACATCCTCAGGCATTTCATGGTAATGTTAAAAATTTATGTAAAATGATGAAAAGGAAAGATAAAGGAGAATGTCACTTTTACTTTCAGAATTTAGCTTTACCATGAATTGCATATCAATACTAGATCCATATGTTTGAATATTAGGCTGGCCCACTAAAAAATTCTTGTTTCTTTGAAAAAAAATTACAATTGGAATATATTTGCAATTTTATTTTTGCGAAGAAAAGCTCGGGAGCGCAAAAAAATTGTGAGAGCACTCTCTTGAAAATTGTTCCCAAACGAGAGCACGCTCTTGGGGTCACTCCTTGAGAACTTATGTCTGTAGCGTGCTCTCGGGGTCACTCCCTGAGCACTTCCATCTAGAGCGTGCTTCAAGATCATGAAGGGGGGGCACTCCCCCGCAACATTGGTGGAGATTCCAGGTGTCATGTCGATCCTCAAAAGGAGAGAATAACTATGATTGTCATTGCCTAGAATGCATCCTGATCACCCCATTGAAGGTTAAATTTGAAATAAATTGCAGATCAATATCTGAAAATTTAGACTTTACTAGGTTATTAAATTAAATTCTATTTTCAATATTCATAAAGTGTCAATTTTTATTTATATTAAAATATGAAAAATTAAAACATTATATTTCTTAAACAAATATATTGTCTGAACTATTAATTCAGTTTATGCTAATAAATATATTTAGAAAAATGTCAAATGAGATTAACTCGAGTGGTATGATACACATTTTTTTGTCTCCAACTGTGTGTGTGTTCAAGTCTCCCAAGACACGCTGTAAACCAGCCCTTATGGCATTTATAAAATAGTTGTGAAATGGTGACAACCACCAATACTTGCTCTACCTAGAGAAATAATGGCAACCACCATATATACAAAGTTATTAATTCCAAAACACTAAAATTTAATATCCTTGAACATTCAATTAGAAAATGAGAAATTAGTCCATAAAAAAACAAAAACAAACATACAAGCATTAAAATTAAGATCCACAAGTGAATATTAATAAGTTTTTTTTTTTTTTTTAATTGACTTTTCAGATAAGATTAAGGGCAGTTTAGTCTTTGTTTTTTAGTGATATTATGAATACATATAATAAAAATATTAATAATAGTTAGGTGTTTGTAATAATTAAATAAAAATATTTCCATTTTAATTATGCTCATAGGTGTGTTTATTTTTAGTGATATTTTGAATATATATAATAAAAATATTTTTAATAAATTAGGTGCTTGTAATAATTAAATAGATATATTTTCATTTTAATTATGTTTATAGGTTTTTTAATTTTTTAATAAATTTTTCAAAATTTTAATTATGTCTATAGGCCTGTCTAGTTTAGAATAAAGTTTTCAAAATTTTAATTTAATTATCTATAATTATTAAATGGATGGCAAGGACTTAACCTCTATAGAATATTCTTAGTCGTAGTCACATATCAAATGTTTTTATTTATCCCAAAAGAGTGATAACATGGAGCTAGATTACACTTTTTGGTGAAACGGGGCTCGTTTTGGTGAAAAGAGGATACTTGATCAAGCTGTTGAGGCACTTACAAATAACTCAATCGAGTATTTAAACAAACCCTTGGTCGAGATCCTATTTAAACCTAGGTTAGGAGCTCGATCAAGCCTTAAAGCTGGAAATTTTAAAATTTATCTAAATATCAATAATGATATGCAAACTTTCAAATTGTAAGTATTTGATAGTTAAAAAAACTAAATTTAATTACTAATTACCTTTCAATAGGTAATTAACAATGACGTGTATTTGTTTCTCATTATATTTCTAAGGTTTTGGTGTATAGATTTGAAAAAGAATTGTATTCCACTTGCAATTAAAATTGTAATATTCTTATATTTATAATTTATAATTTATAATTTAGTAACTTAAAATTTAGTTTTAATAAATAATATAACTTTTTATATGAATAAGTGTAACTCCAAAATGTAAATTTGACACTGCAAAATCCACATGTTCAGGAAAAAAATGAGTGCACTAATAATTAACATAGTTGTAATATTGCAAGTTATAATTAATATGGTTGTAATAGATGCAATGGTATCTGTGGTTATAAATCTCTCTCAACCTTGAAAATATTAATACACTCAATTTCATCCTCATTCTAACCTCTTTCAACCTTGAAAATATGATTAGACTCAATTTCGTCCTCATTTTGCACAAGTGCGAAATATATATAGAAATTTTTAGTCGTGACTTGGCTTTGCAATATATATTTTTAAATTAATAAAAACATAAGGAAATTATAAAATTTAAAACATTATTTGACTAATTGAGTTTGAGTGCTTTAGATTTAAATGTGCCTATAAAACTATTTTTAAAATAATAACATTATAAATTTTAGTTTAGTTTGTTGTTTTTATTTATTTATTTATTATAATATGATTTATTTCTATTGAAAATTTCTACATAAAAAATTATAAAATGATTAAGTATAAAAATATGTTATATTTAAAATCAAAACAATAAACAAATTATATTTTTAAGAATTTCAAAATTGAAAAAAAGGGGTTAAAATCTTTTCTAGAAATTTATCTATATATTATTATAATTATATTTTTGGTAAAATAAAATAAAATTTGGATTTATAATTAAGGAAAATTAGAGTTTGGAATATATTTAAATATTTATAAAATTAATTTTTGTGGAATAAATAAATTTTATAATTCATTTAAAGATAAGTATTGAAAGGCTTCATTTTTTCTTTTTCTCTTTTTTTGGATAATTCTGATAGCTCAATCGAGCCACTGTTTAACCACGTTACGGCTTGATTGAGGGTTTCGATCGAACTATTTGAAATTTGAATTTCAAACACTCAATGGAGCATTTTAAGAATTTAATCGAGCTCTTGAGGGCATAAAAAACAGATTTTTAACTCCTCTTCTAAAGATTTATCTGCAATACCATTTTCTACCCTAGTGGACTTTTCCTTAAGTGGCAGAGTGACTGGAAGGAACCCTCTATCCAATGGCATATGCGTTTGAAATATTTCGATTCCATTTGATATTTTTTATCAAATTTCTTTAAAACATAAATGTTTTTGGACAATTTCGAGAGAGTTGAATAAAAAATAAATAACATAAAATATACACAACCAAAAAAATTCAAAACATCCCACTCTCTTCGTTTACTAGTCCTCTTCAAAAGGGTACTTTTGGTTTTTCAATTTATTTAACGATTTGAAAAAAAAACTTATGAAAACACATGTGTCTCTAGAATGTAATTGAAATATTACTTTTGCAAATTTGACAAATAAAAAATATATATAATTTTTCATTAAAACAAAAATTAATATGAAAAACTTCTTTCTCTTTGTGTAGATCGTGCTCTCTCTTTCTCTCTTTCACACACACAAATATATATATATATATATATATATATATATATATTACACATTTTAGACTAAGTTATGCTAGGTGAACACACACATACCTCTTAAGTTTTGCGAAAATTTCAAAATTCACAATGGTTATATGAATTTTGAGGGCTGCAATTTGATAAAAGAGAAAAAACATGAAATTTCATTGCCACATTCGGCTCAAAAGTGTAGCCCATATTCATACATTCACTCAAAAGTAGTTATTCTCTTTCTTCCTTTTAATCAAAAAAATATTATATGACAAGTGCCATATAAAATGAATTATGGTTACTTTGGCATGTGGTATTGTAACAAAACCTATTTCTAAATTAACAATCTCCATGATAGAATGGAGTGGATATCTCTTATTAAGAATCTTGTTACATATTTTTTTAAATGTATACATGTATAATAACCCTGTGTTAAAAAATTCGATAAAAACAAAAAATACATGTATAATACTCCTTAGACCACTCGATAAAAACAAAAAATATTATTAACCGTTTCCATCAAGAAATCGGTGGGAAGTTTAACAAGTTTTTCATAACCACCTGACATTTGTTATTCAACAAGGGGAAAAATAAACAACATTTCGCGGGGGAATGAATGGAGGGGACCAAAGATCACAAGGCTTCTGAGTGGTTACGAGCCAAGTATGGAATGACTGATAACTACCATACAGCTATAACCATACTATCGGTTCCAGTAAAAATGAGTGGAGAGAAGTCCTTTGGAACAATGGTGTCTGCGGTAGAAATTGACTCTCTTCTGTGTTGGGGGTGGCATGGATGAATACACACATTAAATATGTTAGTGACTGCATGTTTGAAAAACCCTTGTGCGATCTGGAGAGCCGAGCATATTAATAAATATTTGAAATCCATGTTGGTTGTAAGTATAGGGGAAGATTTCCATTTTGAAGCATGTCCCATTATTCCACATTGTGAAAAATGCGCGCAATTAGATTAAGAATTGCCCATTAAAAATCTGCGCATTTGAATGAGGCAAAAGTAAATCTAAGTTAATTGTGGTATTTTTTTTAATTGAATATGTTTCATAACTTATGCACATAAAAGTTAGTTGACATATTCTCTTTTAGAAACTTTAAGGGTAGATTATTTTATTAGTACCCTTGCTAAGTCATGTTGTTTTGTTGGACTCACATGAATCTTGCACACAAAAGATTAAATAAATCATGATTTTTTTTTATGAAAAGAATGTAGGTTAAACTTTTGAAAAGAAAGAAAAATAATAATATATTTGTGTGTGTAAAATATAAGTAAGCTTGCTTATTTTTAAATATATATATATATATAAATATTGCATATGCAACTTATATAAGAAAATATAGGATGTGTGCTCTTTTTTTTTTTAATGGACTTCATACGGACTTTTTTTTAAATGGACTTCATACGGACTTTTTTTTAAATGGACTTCATACGGATTTTAAATGGACTTCATACGGACCTAGCGTATGAAATAATAAGAAATGCAAGTTATTTTCTTGAAAATGAATATAGATTAAAGAGGGTAATTTGTGGAATATTTTTTTCATGGGTGCTGAAAAAGAAAAGAGAAAAGTTAATTAGATTAATTTTTCTTGGAAGGGTTTTCATAAATCTGTATGCATATATTACCCATGTTGTTTATTTAAAGACTACAAAGATTTGAGTGAAAAATGATTGCATACAAATTCTTGTGCATTAAATGTTAAGAACCAATAATATCTCTCTTAATTTAATTTTAAAAGAGATTGAAACTATTCTTGTGTACGTTGGATAAGTTATTTAAAACAAAAATGCACAAAAAAAATATAAATAAACCATGATAGATTGAATAGAAAAAAAATTACTATTAAGTTTTATTTTTCTTGGAAAGAAATATGTATATATTTATTTTGCATGTGAGCCTTGCACGTAAAAGACATAAATACATAGCATACCTTGAAAAGGAAATATGTTGTATTAATTTTCTCTTGAAAGAGTATTCTTTTGCAAAAGATCAAGTATTGCATATAATTAATTTTTTCTTGGAGAAGAACATGTAGTTTTATGCAAGTGTAATAGTTATTATGTCAATTCCTTTTGGAAATATTATTTTTGCATGTAAGTATAATTAATGATAGTTTCCGTGGAAAATTTTATGGTTGCGCGCTAGAATAATAACTATTATGGGAAAGATTATGTATTGACATTGTGTATTTCTATGTTATATTTTTTTAAAAGAGAAATATAAATTTGCGTGCAGAGAAGAATAATTATTATGTTATAACTTGGAAAGGAAAACAAATAATTACATGGATAATAATAATAATATCTATTTTATTGGAAATATTACATATTTGAAATATTACTTAGTTACATGCACACAGAAAAGTTGAGGGATTAACTTTCTTTGAATAATTTTTATCTAATTACCTATTTGGAAAAAAAAAATTGAGATACTAGTATCCTTTAAATGAATGGCTACAGTGGTTTTCTTTTGGGAAAGAACGTGTGTTTGTGCGAGAAGAGTCATTATAATGTGGTTCTTATTTTGAAAATTCTTAATAATTATATGCTTATAATGAATGTATGAGCAGTGTTGTTAGAGGAAGCATGTTGTGATATTTTATTTACATTTCATGTATGTACACGAATAGATGTTGGAGAATCATTATTAAAGATCGATTATTAGTTGATAAATACTCTATCTAATCATTATATTGAAGTTTGCTAACAACAACAATAGCAAGAAATGATGATGACTTGTGCGAATGATAGATTGTGTTTAACATTGTGGCAGGTAAAGAACTAATGGCCCATGCAGATGAGTGTGAGCTACAAGATGGTCCATTGATAGAACAACCATACCACAAATATATAAATATTGAAGATTATGGGTAAATGATATCATGATGATTGTAATATTTTTTAGCTAGATATGCTATATCTAAACAAAATTTATTTGTAATATTTTATGAAAATGGTTAAGGGATGGACTCTGTTATAATCCATTGAGTGAGAGGTGAACACCCTCACGAACATTTGATAATAAAATTAAACATTTGTTGTTTTTCACCCTATGGGGTTTCTAGAGTATATAAATGTTCAATGATGTGATTTCTTATTGTATCAATTTGATGGTGTTGATTCATTTCATGATGTGATCATAATATCAAGTACATGATTAATTAATTTGGTTAAAGGAATCGTGAAATGGATGCAAGGTTAGATCAAAAAGTTTATGTTAATATGCTACAATAGTTGTTGCAAATAGTTATGTAACTTAATCTTTTTAATGATGAAAATTACATCTAATGGTTAATGAGGAATTTGGAATAATAAGTTGGATAGTTACCCATGGGTCAATTGTGTAAAAAATTTCTTACTTCATGCATTTTTCATGTGAGGTTGCCAGGGGATGTTACAAATAGTGGTTGCAACACTGGCACCTTTTGGGAATTGGTAAGTGGATAAAAAATCGAGGTATGATACTAGTGGGCATCAACTTAGGTATGATTCTAACAATATACATATCAAAATATGTAGTGGACTACTTTGGACATTAGATGCCTGGTGTATGTTTATAACTTCATTGAAGAGTAATAAGTAATAAAGTTCGGTGCAAAATTGTGATCATGACATTTTAATCATGTTTACAATAAAAGAAAATAAAACCTTTGTTTCACTTTTGAACAACCTAAGGACTCACTAGTGAAAGTGAGAGTTGGTTACCAACCTTTGCAAATATGAAAACATTAATGATACATTTAATGACCATGTATAAAATTTACAATACAACAATTTTTATAATGAATGAATGCATAAATATAAAATATAGAGAATGTCCTTGAAGAGGACGATAGAATTTTCTTAAAGGCAATGAAAATAACCCCTATATATGTTAAAATAAACAATGAGTTGCGTAGTGAGACTTGACTGTAATAGCTAGTTGTTGATCGAGTATTGTCATGGTTGATTAGTTAGTGTTGAAGGGCTGACTACTAAAACTTATATGAATGAATTGGATTCGATTTAATCTTATTGAAATTTGTAAAAAAGCCATTATGGTAGTTACTTCATGTGTCAGTCCATTGGTAAAAATACACTCTGGGAATTTGAAATGTTTGGATTGTCACACTAATCATTATTTTTATATACACATTAATTAATATTTGTATATAATTTTATGCATGACAACATTGTATGCATGAAAATAAAATGATTGCGAAAGTGAATACTTTTTTAAACAATGCATATTTATGATTGATTTTGTTGTTGGGATTAAGTAGGGGTAGCTTAATGGCAACAGGAAAACCTTTGAAGGTAAAATATTGCAACGTGAATTGCAACCGTAAATGAGAAAGTATAATGTTATGATATGCATGATTGTATTACTTGGAAAATCAGAATGTATACCACATGTATCCTAGTTATGTTTTCTGTCAATCTAGATATTGTAGACCCATGCTCAGGGTCAAGCATGAATCCATGATGTACATAAATTTTTATTTATTTTTAATGATAATGTGCATATGGTTCATTATGTAAATAACTGTGAGAAATAGTGCTAAAACATAATTTTACATGTCAAACAGTTGTGGACAGTTGTGAAAGGCACAAAGACCTTGTGTTGATGGTGGTTGCCTACCTAGAGGGGTTGATGGTGATTGCCTACCCATATTTCCTCTCCCTAGAGATATATCATCTTGGTAAAGGAAAAGAGTTGGAAAAGATGGTAAAGATGGGAAAATCCTGAGGAAAATCTATTCATTTTGGAGCCTATTGGAGGAGGCCCATGTTGGAAATATTGAAGGGGGCGGGGGAGGCGAGGGTGAATCAGTATTCCTTTCAATTAATATTATTATTAATATTTTATAGAATTAGTTAATCTTAAATTATTATCAATGTTTGTACAATGATAGCAGTAAAAAAAGGGAACACAAATGCACAGTTTTTAAGGTGGAAGCCCCCTCCAGGACAAAAACCACTTGAATGATTTTCTAATAATTCTTTAATATTCAACTCCAATTGAAAAGAAAGCTCCAACTTCCTAGAATCTAGAAAAGCATTCTTCTGCAGCTCCCACTGGATGGACACTCCAATGTCAGATATTCTTCAGTAGTCAACTGAATGGATGCCCCAACACCCAATGAACTACAACTCACCCTAGCACCACCCTACCATCCTAAATTTTTCATAGGCTTTAACCTGTTGGTGACTTCATGCACTAACCTAGCATCACCCTACCACCCTATAGAAGAATAAAATAAGAATGGTCTCTCGTACTAGGGAAAATGGTCCACTTTACAATGATATAGAATTGTATAGAAGAAGAAGACACACTAGACCATAACCCCAACTATGACACAAGAACCTAATGATGATCCTAGACCTATCAACACTGCCTCTTCAATTCTTGGCAGATATACACTTGTAAAAATTTTACAAAGACTCAGTACAATGATACCTTTACAATGACTATATGTAGTGCTTCCCACTTGAAGACTTCATGTGGTGAAATTCTTGCTGATGTTCTACACCTTGATTGCTGCTCTTGTCATGCTACCCTTTATCACTCTTAAGAACATTATATCATGCATTGAGTCTTATCTTGATGAATATATAATACCTGAAAAAAGTCTTCAAGGAAATACCCATGACATGATAATAGCAAAACTTACCTCATCCCGCAGAGCATATGTCAATGCTAAAAAAAAAAAAACAAATTGGAATACAAAAAACCTTATGCATTTAAGAGATGAACATGAATATACATAATATACTTACCTGTAGATTACCTCTGCTGCACCTTGCTTTGAGCCATGAAGCAATCATGAATCATGTCAAGGTGAGAAATGATGCTATAACAAATTTCGCACCTTGCTTTGCTTTGTCGTCTCTAGAAATTTTGGTCTCATGTACTTTCGACAAATAAGATGATCTAGATTTTTCATTTTCAGGAGCTCAATATTGAATCTAGTGTATCTATGCTATTTCATATCCCCAATATGTGATTTTCGGTCCTATAGTAGTCCTCTGAGTCTTCTTTCCAATGCCATAGGTATGACCCTGTTTGGATTCTTCAAGGCAAATCTATGTCCAATCTCTCACAATGACCTAATTATGGACTACCTCAGTAGAGAGAACTTGTACGACGTGCCATGTGTCATTGTTTCCTCATTCGGCTCTGAAATTGATACACAGAAAACTAAAATCCGTGCACTATTTTCCACTTTTTACATAATTCCAATCCAATACTCAGAGAGAGAGAGTTATGATGATTTTCCCAAGGTCACCTCTTTGAGATGAAGTTCAGGAGCCTGCAAAAACCCTAAATTCCACAAATCATATCTTTGAAATATTTCTCATCGTGATCTGAAATTTTTACAAGACCTTCCTCAGGATTTCGTCTTCGCCTCATAAAAATTTCAGCTTTTGAACCTTCGTAGAAAAAATGTTATAGTGAAAATTCCACAATGACTTGTTTCAAGTAGCGAAGTCCCTACATGAGGAGGATACGGCGATCAAAATTTATATAAATGCTTAGGATGAGAGGGTCTTCAACAAGTGAATGTGGGAGGAATTTTTTGAGCTTAAAAAATATTAATTATTGAATTTTCAATGAACAAAACCAATTATTAGTGTCATTTCACAACCGCATGGGGTTTTAGCCCACTAACTGGGGTTACTAACTTCAAACATGAATATATCTCAAACCGTGAAAAATTAGGTGGCATGACATATATCAACGGAAACATCTTGACAAGTAGAAACCACAAAAAATATCCTTCACTCAGAATATAGTAATATGGTAGGTCAAAATTCCCATGCAAGAAAGGGGTAGCCCTTGGTGCTACTTGGGTTGACATCAATGACAACCACTGATAAAAAATCTATCCCTTTGGCATTGATGAAAACACAAGTACTCCCCCTGCGATCATGACACCTCTTCCTACAACATTATCTCCCCCTTTGACATCAATGGCAAAGGGTAACTCCCCTTGACACACAACCATCCTGCGAACCTGTAAACGATTCCACTCCGCCTTTATTTTCTGAACAACAAAAATCTAATGATAACTTGGGAGAATCCCAAGCTTCTGGCGAAGATATTCAAATGATTCATGAGGTAAAGGTTTAGTGAAGATATCAATGATTTGTTCTTTTGCACCAACATATTCAAGTTTGATATTATTTTCAGCAACTTGTTCTCTAACAAAATGATATTTGATCGGAATGTGTTTTTTTTTTAATGCATGACAGGATTCTTGGAGATGTTGATGGCACTGGTGTTATCACAGAAGATGGGAATAGGCTCATTGAATTGTACTTGAAGATCTTACAAATTTTGTTTCATCCAAAGGACTTGAGTACAACAAGTTGCTGCTGCAATGTATTCTTCTTTCAATGTAGATAATGGGATTAAGGTATTCTTTTTGCTCAACCATGATATGAGATAAGCACCTATATATAATGTTGCTCTACTAGTACTCTTGCAATCATCAATGCTTCCTGCCCAATTTGCATCTGTAAAGGCCTGAATAATGAGATTGTTACTCTTGGGATACCACAAGCCATATTCTGTTGTGCCCTTTAGATATAGAAGAATTCTTTTGAAGGAAATAATATGTGTTTATTTTGGTTCTTCTTGGAATTATTTTGATCAACAACCCAAAATTTCTCATAGACAAGACATTGTCGTAGGAATAGGTAGGACACTTGATAAGAGAGGAATCCTATATTGGACCCTGTGTGGTCATTGGAATTCTTGATCTGGTTGGCCAATGGAATTCTAGACCTAATGGTGGCAGATTCAAGCAAAGAACTATGTGGATGTGAATATGACGTGACCTGGTTGTGGAAATCAAGCCCATTTGTTGGGAGGTGCATTATTTATCTTAATGTGGTTCTCATAGCACAAAAAATTAACTAATCAGTTATGTGTTATGTTAAAAATATTTTTTCTATATAATTATGTAAATATTTTATGTACATCTTGACAGGAAAGGAGCATAGTGCTTAGAAAGGAATTCCTTGAAGTGTAAGTTCCTTTATTGTAATACTAATATTTTTAATGTCTTAGTAGGGGCTAAGACATTATCCACTTGGTGCATTTATTGATCATTTTGATGATTAGAGAGCTAGGTGCTCTTTGAGTAATTTTATATGTACTATGTGGATTTCTTTAGCAGGAGCTAAGATAGTGTGCATGCAATGAAGTGACTTATAATTTTTATGATTAGAGGGTTGGCGCTCTCTAAGTACTTGTGGAAGTACTATAATTAAAATATTTCTTGACATCACATGAATGATTGATAGTTAAAAGTATTTCATTTGATTGAAAATGTTGTGAATAATGTGATTATGTTGGATTTAATGATCATATATTACAAGGTGTTTTTTGTTGGGTTATTAAACCACTGGAGCACTTGTGTAAAAGTGATCATGACTTCCAAGAGTACTTGGTAAGTAGCAATAAGTTGGTATAGATATTATGTTTTGTTTCTATGAATTTGAATAATGGCTATGTAGTTGAAATTAGAACTTGCATATTTGTGCAGTTGTAAATGCTTATGGATATTGTTAAAAATATTATTGTTTCATTTAATGTTATTTCTTAGAAACGAAAGTCATTCATTTTCCCTTTCGGTTTTTTATATGGTTATATCATGAGAAAAATCTAAAGTCTTAGTGATAGATGAACATTGCATACGATGTTGTCTCTAAGGGGGGGAGTATGTAATACCCCTCCCATAGAAGATTCCATATATATATATATATATACATGAGTGAAAAAAAGTATTATTAACCATTTCCATCCAGAAATCGGTGGGAAGTTTAACTAGTTCTTCATAACCACCTTTCATTCATTATTCAAGAAGGGAAAAAATAAAAAATAAAAAAATTCAGAGGGAAATGAATGGAGGAGGGCCGAATATCATAAGGCTTTTGAGTGGTTACGAGCCAAGTATGGAACGACTGACAACTACCATACTATTTTTTCCAAGAAAAATGAGGGGAGAGCAGGCCTTTGGAATGCCGATGTATGGGGTAGAACTTGACTCTCTTCTGTGTTGGGGGAGGCATTGATCAACACACATATTAAATTTGTTTGTGATTGTGTGTTTGAAAAGCCCTTGTGTAGTCTGGAGAGCCAAGCATATCAAGAAATATTAGAAATTCATGTTGGTTGCAAGTATAAGAAAATATTTCCATTTTGAAACATGTTCCATTATTCCACATAGTGAAAAATGCATGCAATTATATCAAGAAGTGCCCATTAAAAATATGTGCGTTTGAATGAGGAAAAAGTACAAATAAGTTAATTGTACTATTTTTTTATTGAAGATGTTTTCATAACTTATGTACATAAAATTTAGTGACCATATTCTCTGTTAGAAAAATATTGCATTTTCTTTAAGGGTAGATTCTTTTATTAGTACCCTTAGGAATAATTGTGAAGTTCCAATGCATATTATTTCTTGAAATGTTTATAGGGATTGGAGTGCAAAAGGATTATGTAGCTCTCTGATTTTTTTGGAAGAAATTACATGAGAATATTGTGCATAAGCTACATTTACCGTCTTATTGGAAAATAATATATAGGAACCTGCATATAAGCCTTGTTATTTCATTAAAAGATTGTACACATACATGTTTATATCTTGATAAGTTCTTGAAAATGTTTTCTTAGTTTATGCACAATAAAATATATGTTAGGGATTTTTTTTTCTTGGAAAGAAAACCCATGTGAATCTTGCATATAAAACATTAAAAAAATCATGATATTCTTTATTAAAAGAATGTATGTTAAATTTTTGGAAATATATATGTGTGTGTGTGTGTGTGCATCTTATGTAAGAAAATATAGGATGCATGCTCTTTTCTTAAAAAGAGATTTCATACGGACGTAATGTATGAAATGATAAGAAATCCAAGTTATTTTCTTAAAAATGAATATAGATTAAAGAGGGTGATTCGTGGAATATTTTCATGGGTGGTGAAAAAGAAAAGAGAAAATTTATTTTGATTAATTTTTCTTGGAAGATTTTTCATAAATTTGTATGCATATATTATCCATGTTGTTTATTTAAAGACTATAAGGGTTTGAGTGTAGAAAGATTGCATAAGAATTCTTCTTTTCCATTAAATGTTAAGAACCTAAGTTTATATTATTGGAAACTTAACTATAAATCATGTCCCTATAGAGATAAGTATATTTGTTATTTTCATTAGAAAAGAGTTTGAAAGTATTCTTGTGTGTATTAGATAAGTTATTCTTTAAAAAAAAATGCACAAAAAAGATAAAGAAACCATGCTAGATTGCATAGAAAAAAAATACTACTAAGTTTGATTTTTCTTGGAAAGAAATATATATATATATATATATATATATATATATATATATATATATATATTTATTTATTTATTTATTTATTTTGCAATTATTTGGAAATAATTCTTGCATGTGAACCTTGCACTTAAAATACATAAATGGATACCATATCTTGAAAAGGAAATATGTTGTATTAGTTTTCTCTTGAAAAATATTCTTTTGTAAAGGAAAAAATATTGCATATTAGCTTTCTGTTGGAGAGGAACATGTAGTTGTATGCAAGTATAATAGTTTTTATGTCAATTCCTTTTGGAAATATTATTTTTGCATGCAAGTATAATAACTATGAGGTTATGGTTTCACGCTATAATAATAGCTATTATGGGAAAGATTATGTAATCACATTGTGTATTTTTATTGTGTATGTCTATGCAAGAATAATAGTAGTAGTGTTAATTCCTTACAGAGGGGTATATGTTTAATTTTGATATATTCCCTGAAGAAAAGATATGTATTGGGTCCCTAAGGAATAGTCAAATTGTGATAGGCTTACTGAAAATAAATATTTTCTTTACATGCTATAGAGCTATTGTGTTAGATTTTTTTAAAGAGAAACATGAATTTGCATGCAGAAAGGAATAATTATTATGTTAGACCTTGGAAAGGAAAACAAGTAATTGCATGCATAATAATAATAATAATAACTATTGTATTGGAAATATTACTTAGTTACTAATTTCATGCATAATAATAATAATAACAATATCTATTTTATTGGAAATATTACTTTTTGGAAAGATTACTTAGTTACTTGTACAAAGAAAAGTTGAGAGAGTAACTTTCTTTGAATAAGCTTCATGTAATTACATGCCCAAAATCAAAGATGAGATTCTAGTATCCTTTAAATGAATAGTTACAGTGGTTAAATGAATAGTAATGAATAGTTGCAGTGGTTAAATGAATAGTTACAGTGGTTTTCTTTGGGAAAAATCTTGTGTTTGTTCGAGAAGAATCATTATAATGTTGTTCTTATTTTGACATGCCTTGATAACTATATGTTTATAATAAATGTATGATTAGTGTTCTTAGAGGAAGCATGTTGCGATATTTTATTTACATTTCATGTATGCACATGAATAGATGTTGGAGAATCACTATTAAAGATTGATTATTGGTTTATAAATACTCTATGTAAACATGAAAAATGACATGAAAGGATTGTGACTTGTGAAAAATATAGACTATGTTTAACATTGTGGTAGGTAAAGAACTAATGGTCCATGCAGTTGAGTGTGAGTTGTAGGATGGTCCACTGATAGAACTACCAAGTCACAAATATATAACGATTAAATATTATGGGTAAATGATGTCATGATGATTTTAATAGTTTTAGCTAGATATTTTGTATTCATACGATATTTCTTTGTAATATTTTATGACAATGGTTAAGGGATGGACTCCCTTATAAGCCATTGAGTGAAGGGTGGTTAAGGGATGGACTCCCTTATAAGCCATTGAGTGAAGGGTGAACACCCTCACAATCGTTTGATAATAAAATTAAATGTTTGCTAGTTTTCACCCTATGGGTTTTCTAGGGTATATCTGTGTTCAATTATGTGATTGCTTATTGTGTCATTTTGATGATGTTGATTCCTTGCATGATGTGATCATAATATCAAGTATGCAATTAGGGTATATCCATGTTCAATTATGTGATTTCTTATTGTGTTAGTTTGATGATGTTAATTCCGTGCATGATAACTAATTTGGTTAAAATAATCTAGAATAATAGTTTAAATACTTACTTGGGTAAATTGTGTAAAAAAAATCTAACTCAATGCATTTTCATGGGAGGTTACCAGGGATGTTACACATGTTTAACTCATATTAATTTTTTTTTTAAATGGATAATAATAATAATTTAAACGCAATTATAATTTAGTGGTTAATTTTAAGATATTTTAATTTTGGTAATGTGAGATACATTATGAAGTAAGTGTTTTGATGTTTATCATGGATTGATGAATTAATTTATAGAATTATATTAAAATAAAATACATTCTGATTATGAAATGAGATATGACTTTTTGGGCATGTTGTATTGATAAACCATGGTATTAGTGCATTGTATTGTAACAAAACCTATTTACATGTTAAGGATCTCCATGGTAAAATGGGAGTGGATGGTATGGATTTAAGCTTTACAAGATATCCACTATATATTTTTTTATTAATAATCAAGATAGAGAGTTGATAGTTATGTCCTTTTTTATTTTCAAATTAATTAAAAAAAGTTATAAAAAAAATTAAAATATAAAATATAAAAATAATTTTGATTGTGAAATGAGTTATGGTTTTTTAAGAATGTGGTATTGATAAACTATGGTATTGTTGCATGGTATTGAAATAAAATCTATTTATAGCTATATAAAGGTTAAGAATCTCCATAGTAAAATGGAGTGAAATCAACATAGTTAAGAATATTATTACATATAGAATTAGCTCAATTTATCTAGATTAAACTGTTTCGCTTGGATTGGGGAGAGGAGAGAAAAGCGGAATTGTAATCCCTTAGAAAAACAGGAAAATATTATATTACTTCTTTTTATTACTTAGATAATTTTTATGTTTTAACATTTACTATTAATAATTTATTAGTATCAAAAATAAAATTTTAATTTAAAACTTTGCCATTCTCAACCAAATTGTGACATTTAATTTTGTTAAAAACATTGAAATTATGAAAACAAGTTTTAACATACAATTATTCTATATCTATAGTAACTAGAGTGATGCCAGTCCATGTATTTACTCACTAGTGAGATGCCATCACTAAACATTCATTGAAATACTTTAATTCTCAGTCCATTAAAATTGTTTAATTCTCCCATCACTAGACATCCATTAAAATAATTGCATTCTCACAAAAATAATTCTCAATCATACCATTTAAATTTAAATTTGAAATCTAAAAAAAACTAAATCAACCAATCTATATATATAAATCAAAACTAATCATTATCATTAAAAAAGAATTACAAGAAAAAAAGCAAATGAATTCAGTAATATTAATATTCGTCCTTACTTTTTTAGCAATATCACTATTGTTGGAATGTGCAGGTGAACTCGTTTCTTGCTTATAATTAGAACTGAACTTTCCAGGAAAAACACATTTTCCTCAACACTATGTCCACATATTTCCAATCAAAACCAAAGTAATATTTCCCATCGAAACCAAAGTAGTAAAACTCTTTTTTTGAAAGGATATATTTCCCATCAAAACCAAAGTAGTGAAACTCTTTTTTGAAGGATAACGATATTACTGGAATTATAAGACTTGGCAGGTCATATCGATATTGATGGAATAATAAAATTCTACAGTTCAACGCATTTCATGAGAAACACATTTTCATTGCCATTACATCTCTATACTCCAAAAGACATTAAATTCATATATTCCAACAGAGAGACATTATGGAGTACAAATTCATTCACAGAATCGTTATGTCGCAGAAATCAATCGTACAGTTACGTGAAGGAGGGTAAAGCACCATGCGGGAAAAGACTGATCTAAAATTAACATTATAATTTTTATTAAAATCAATTATTATTTTTTAAATATATCAATAACAAAAGTTAATATTATAATATACTTAAAATTTTTATTTTTATTTTATTTTTATTTATTAGAAAATATATAAAATTAAATTAGGTACTAAAATTTACATTGTCGAACATACTTTACTCTTTCTAGATTTGAGTTTACACAATTTTACACACAAACATATATCTATCCTAAATCATTAAGTCCATTTAAACTATATACTTAAATAAACATAAATAAAGTAATCTAGAGTCTAAGTTTATGGGAGCTTAGAAACTTGAACTAAATCTTTGCAATTGGTGAAAATGGTTCTCTCAACTTTAAAGATTTTGGAGTGCTTCAACATTTTAATTTTGTTATTATTATTTTGTTTTATGTAAGTTTGGTGGGATTACACCTTCATCATGTCCAATATATCATCTTAATCAGAGTGAGAATTAAATACAACTTCACATCAAGGAGTGCCTTAACATAGACTCCTGAACTATTTTATTATTATTAAACAAAAAATTATTATTATTAACTTATAATGTAAATTTTTTATTCAATTATTACAAATATCTACTTTATCACAAATATTTTTATAATATTTATTCAAAACATCACTATAAAATAAAAATTAAACTAACACCGTAATCACTTTATAATTATGTATATGAATAACTTTGAATGCATGTAATGCTTCTTTTTGTGTTGTGATTAAACATGAAATTTTAATAATCCAATCTTATAGTATATTGTTGTTAGCAACCAACCACATTATTAATTTGTATTGCATTTTCATAGTACATAATAATACTATTTTATTTATTTTTATTTTTTTCCCTATTTCAACTCTAACAATTATTCAAATTTACAAAGATATTTAGAGTTTTTATATGTAAAGTTTAATTTTATTTAGATATGTATTTTGTAAGTTTTAATATTTTGTTAAATATATTTATATCATCATAACATAAATTCATAAGATTTTAGTTTTGAAGTTTTTAATACAACTTGAAATTGATGTTTATTAATATTGGAAATAAAATTTAGTGTATTGACATGGTAAATTATAATATATTATAATATATCATATAAAAATTCACTAATTTGGTGGGTGGCTCGGCCGTGACCTTATTGGATAACAACAATAATAATAATAATATAGAAATTCTAGCACACTAAAACTAGAATTACTAGAATTACCCTAGATTGGCCTCCAATTTGTTTGAATTTATACTTAAAATGTATTTTATATATATATATATATATATATATATATATATATATATTCACTCTAAATGACATTTCTTACAAATTTGGGAATAACTACTAGTAATTTTGGACACTTGGACACTTATATTCCAGTTCCCATTATTCCTTCAATTTAGAAACTCAACATAGGATATATATATATATATATATGGGTAAATTCACAACAAAGTTTCATATGGACTTTTGATAAACATAAGTTCCATTTCACCTTCACTTTTATCTCTAATGAGACTCTTACTGATCTAGATTACATAAAAATCATGGAATTCTAAATGTGAACACTTTGTATAAAATAACCCAATATTAAACAAAATTTTGATGACATTCAAAACTAAACAACAAAATTTTGATGAAATTCAAAACTAAACAACAAGAGAGTCCTATTTGTTACACATTATGTTGGAAGAACTCTGGAGATCCTTCAATTGTCTTCTAAAGTTGTTTAGTTCATCATCCATCCACTGGATTAGCAACTGGGGTTGAATCAATATTTCCATGGTGAAATCAAATTTCATTACTATGCAAACTTAGTGGACTTGAAGAAGATTGAAGATCTTTTGCAACTATAAAAACTCTTAAGTAGATACCTAGAACTCCTTCCACTAGTTCCACAAGCTAGGTAGCTGACGAGAAGCTATCGTATCTAGATTGTAATGAGAAGATATTTTTATGTATCACAATCAACAACCCTCACACCAAATTAGATTAAAAATAGTTCAACAAACATACTACAAACCAAGAACTACATGTATTGAATGAATCTCGTAGAAACCATAAGATTGTGGGGATTTGTGTGAAGAGGCTGTGAAATTAGAATCATTAATAATCCCATGACAAAAATTGACACCATTATACAACCCCTTATATGTCATAGTAGGTAGGAAATAGACCCCCAATAATTCCAACGATGAATTTAATAAATAGAGTCATCATGCCTCATGACATCTGAATCCACTCGATGATGAAAAATGCTCCTAAGTGAAGCTCAACAATGAGACCAAATGTCATATTATACATGTTATGGGACGGTGTGGAACTTTATATAATCATAGATTCAGGGTTCCTTGAGTTCTACAAAACATTTGAGATACCAAAGAGTGTGCAAGGCAATTGTTTATGTGTAGAACATAGAAAGAATGGACTTGTTGGAGGGAAGTCAAATAAGTTTGAATTTTACAATAAATAGTGTAAATTTTTTAATCCAAATAGACATAGCCAAATTTCAAATACTTTATTGTGTTGTTGAAGTTCCCTATGATAATTAATTTATAAAGACACAAAGCTGTAAAAAGGTCAATCCCTTTAAACTTTGCTTGATTATTAATGACTTTACCCAAACTTTAAGAAAATATTAATTTTATTTGTTTTCAAAAATAAATTAACATCTCCACATATAATACTTACTTATAATAAATATTTTTAATATAATTATATTTGATTTTTATTTTAATCACACTTTAATATATTAAATTTTCAAATTTATACAGAAATACAAAAATTTTAAATTTTATTATTATTCCTTAATATTTACTATATAAAAATATCTAATATTGAATTTTGTCAATATGCAATTTTTTTCATTCAACAAATAATCTCCCATGTTATTACCAGATCATCATGAAAATCATACTTTAAAGAAGTATAATGTTATTATCCTTCCTGCAGTATCTTAAAATACCATTTTAGATTATGGGTATGGAGCTCTATAAGATTAATAGAGCTTTCAAAAATTTCTATAGAGTAAGTTATAATAGTATCTTAACTAGCAATTTCACCATCACCAGATGTTGCAAAGAAAATGTCGTAAGATTCTTAAAGAGATCTAATAGTTGCTAAGCAAGATATCTGTAGTGATTTTGGTCAATTTTAGTAAAGGAAAGAAAATATTATGCCGTGTCCCAATTTTTATTTTGATAATAAGTCATTCTAATCTATTTTTAAAAATATGCTTCCACAAATCGCATCGGAACCACTACAAGGTGGTGCTAATCATGCGGAGGCCAAGTAACTTGGCTTATAGGAAAATGAGTGGAATGGTGTTCCAATCTACAGATCAATGGGAATTGTGGAAGGGAATAATAATAATAGCAGAAGACCGGTGAAAATTCCTTGGAAGGAATCATGGAATGAATAGAATAATAGGAGGAGGATGAGGTATCATTGCTATGCACCTATGAATATCCCTAACTTGTCTCAAATGGCATGGATGGAGGAGAAGAATGAGAATCATAGGATAAGTCATGTGAAAGTTGATGATAAGAGTGATGACGAAGAAGATGATGAGATGGAATTTAAGAGGATCCCACCCCATGAGCTTATTGTCAAGCAGCTTTCCCAGAGTGAAATATTTTCATTCTCGGTGTATGAAGGAATTGGGAGGGATCTCAGGCAGAGATCTCACCTGGGTTTGAAATTCAGTCCGGATGAAGACTGGTTTTATTGGTTGAAATCCAATGTCAAAGTAAACTTGGCCTCTGTATTTCAAATTCCAAAACTTGGGTGTTGGTTCTATGGATT
Organism: Pinus albicaulis; assembly: GCA_034641835.2. NCBI lineage: Eukaryota > Viridiplantae > Streptophyta > Pinopsida > Pinales > Pinaceae > Pinus > Pinus albicaulis. Next base: position 1,262,542,573 of record CM076584.1, on the reverse strand, counting down.
AGTTTATATTTGAAAGAAATAAAAGTTTTAATTTACATAATGGTTACATAGTTGAGTTTGTCTCGATTACCTGTTTTCTTTTATCCTTTTTTGTCTTGTAATTTTGTTAAAATATAAATGTAGCCCTGCACCTACATTGTGGTAGGCATTGGACATGTGTTTTTGAGTTTATTCTATAAAGTTAATTTATAGATTTATTTGATATGAAAATTTCTTATACCAACTTACAACTTAGTTCTTTTCAAAATCCCTTGCATCCAAACTGTAAAATTTGTGACTGGGAATGACTGTTTCAAAGTATTATAAGAGTAACTCCATCACATAATGGAGGTGACACGTTCCGTTAGATAAGGAGAACTCTGTGTCTCCTCTATTTTGAAAAAAAATGTCGAATAAACACCGAAAAACTTGATGGTGATCAATATTGTGATAATGGAGGTTCTGAAATTTGGTTTTTTTCAGTGCCCAAGTGCTTGAAAATTGATTTTTAGGCCTAAAATTTAAAGATATTAGACCGGAGTTATCATGAAACTGAGGTCCTGGTAATTACAGGGAGGACTTAGATGAAAATTAATGACCAAGAGAACTCATAATCAACCCAATTTGAGAGAAATAAGTTTTTCTTGAATATGAGGATCTTGGAGGTTCATATGTAGTGATCGAGAGTTGGGTCGTTTCAAATTTGCAAAAATTTTGTGAAGAAAAACTAGTAGAACCAATAAGGTTAGTCTCAGATGGTATGGATGGAGGAGAAGAAAGAGAATCACAGGAGAAGTCATGTGAAGGTTGATTATAAGAGTGATGATGAAGAACATGATGAGATGGATTTTGAGAGGATCCCACCCCATGAGCTCATTGGTAGGAAGCTTGCCTAGAGTGAAATATTTTCATTCTCGATGTATGAAGGCATTGGGAGGACTCTCAAAGTTAGAGATCTCACCCAGGTTCAAAATGTACTTTGGATGAAGACTGGTTTTATTTATTGAAATCCAATGTCAAAGTGAACTTGGCCTTTGTAATTCAAATTCAAAAACTTGGGTGTTGGCATTATGGATCCGTCTGGATTTGAAAGCAATAAAAGTTTCATTTTTCATAATGGTTACATAGTTGATTTTGTGCAGATTACCTGTTTTATTTTATCCTTTCTTGTCTTGTAATTTCCTTAAAATATAAATATAGCCCTGCACCTAGATTGTAGTAGGCATTGGACATGTGTTTTTGAGTTTATTCTATAAAGGTTATTTACATATTTATTTTACATGAAAATTTCTTATACCAACTTACAACTTTGATCTTTTCAAAATCCCTTGCATCCAAACTGTAAAAGTTGTGACTGGGAATGATTGTTCCAAAGCATTATAAGAGTAATTCCATCACATAATGGAGGTGACACGTTAAGGAGAACTTTGTATCTCCTCTGTTTTGAAAAAAAATATTGAAGAAACGCTGAAAAAATTGATGGTGATCAAGATTGTGATAATTGAGGTTCTAAATTTTGGTTTGTTTCAATATCCGAGTGCTTGAAAAATGAGTTTTAGGCCTAAAATTTAAAGCTATTAGATAGGAGTTGTCATGAAACTGACGTCCTGGCAATTACAGGGAGGACTTAGATGAAAATTAATGAGCCAGAGAACTGAGAATCAACCCAATTTGAGATAATTTTTCTTGAATATGAGGATCTCATAGGTTCATACACAGTGATCAAGAGTTGGGTCGTTTCAAATTTGTGAAAATTTTGTGAAGAAGCACTGGTAGAGCCAATAAGGTTAGAATTTTCTCAATCTACGACTTGAGTAGCTTCATATAGAATTTACGAGTGGGATATTGAAGATAGCTCTTGGGTAGCCATGGATGGGGGTAATTCTATGTTGGGCAGGCCCAAAACAAAGGAGAAATATCACATTTACAAGCTCTTTAGGCTTGAGCAATCTAGAAAAGAGGATTTTTGTGAGATGATGGAAGAGTTTAATGAGGAGGATATATGGGGTGGTACTAATCATGCAGAGGCCAAGCAACTTGGCTTATAGGAAAATGAGTGGAATGATATCCCAGTTTGCAGATCAATGGGAATTGTGGAAGGGAATAATAATAATAGAGGAAGACCAGTGAATATTCCTTGGAATGAATGATGGCATGAAAAGAATAATAGGAGGATGAGGTATCATTTCTCTACACCTGTGAATATCCTAACTTGTCTCAGATGGTATGGATAGAGGAGAAGAATGAGAATCACAGTAGAAGTCATGTGAAAGTCAATGATAAGAGTGATGATGAACAAGATGATGAGATGGATCTTGAGAGGATCCCACCCCATGAGCTCATTTCCAAGAAGCTTTCCCAGAGTGAAATATTTTCATTCTCGGTGTATGAAGGCATTGGGAGGACTCTTAAAGGAAGAGATCTCACCCGGGTTCGAAATGCAGTCTCAATGAAGGCTGGTTTGATTGATTGAGATCCAATGTCAAAGTGAACTTGGCCTCTGTATTTTAAATTCCAAAACTTGGGTGTTGGCGTTATGGATCAGTTTGTATTTGAAATCAATAAAAGTTTCATTTTAGATAATGGTTACATAGCTGAGTTTCTGGATATTACCTATTTTATTTTATCTTTTTTTGTCTTGTAATTTCCTTAAAATATAAATGTATCCCTACACCTAGATTTTAGTAGGCACTGGACATGTGTTTTTGAGTTTATTCTATAAAGGTTATTTACAGATTTATTTGATATGAAAATTTCTTATACCAACTTACAACTTTGTTCTTTTCAAAATCCCTTGCATCCAAACTGTAAAATTTGTGACTGGGAATGATTGTTCCAAAGTATAATAAGAGTAACTCCATCACATAATGGAGGTTAACTTATTATAGAGGAGGGGTGTAAATCTTCCTCAAACGAAAAATTAAAGAAATCACTTACAAAGCATGAAACACCACTCTACAAATCATATCAGAAATGTTGTTTATTTTGAGACTATTTGTAATAAGAAAACCACCAACACTGAGAACAGAAGAAGGTTTATATGGTAACTGAGTTGAGGGGCTTGGTTGTGAAGAAAACAGATGGGCTAGATGAATCAAGAGTTCAAAATAGAAATCACAAAAAGAGGTGCAGATATTACTGTGTGCAACAATATCCCAATACTTTAAGGATTACCCATTCACTATCTATTGTCTTCATCTTAGAGTTAAATATTGAATTAATACATAATAATCTATTGTGCAATGACCTGGTAAGTTGAGACACTTTCTCTATTATTAATTATTTTGGCTACCTTAGATAAAGTCCCCTGATTTTTACCTAAATTAGCTAGAAAGATCAGGTTCTTCCTTCTATATTATGAGCCTGCTTGTGAAGTGAATTATCAATGTGATAGTCTCTGTTGAGATATCATGATATGTTGATATATCATGATACATATGAAGGTTGGTATAACACACACAATAAGTTTCTTTAGGAGAAATGAGACTATCAGTGACAATGCAATGCAAAGATAAATCATGAATTAAGAAATCAAGTATGTATCCAAGTAATCTCAATTGGAACTATTTTTGAATCAAAACTAAAAGAAAATTTATCTGCTCTGCAGCCAATGTACAATTGCCCCTTTATCATAATTCTACGACAACATTCAATACTTCACATATTACAAAAGTAGGGGCAACAAGTTCATGCAACAATAGTAGAGGACCTCTTATCATCAAATATATAAAATATTTTTCCCTTGACTGATCTGTTTTGAATGCCAGGATCACCATTAGCATGGTTTTGAGAGGAATATCCAGAAAATTCCCAAGTTTGATCAATAAAATGGGTTGTCAGTGACCACAAAAGAAATTCCAGTTGTAGAGTCTCTAAGTAAATGCTGGAAGATGATTCCTTTTGATTTTGTGACATATATAGAGCAGAATCCAAGAATTCATCTAGTTCATCTCTTGGGGGCAGCTCTTCCCACTTGATAGCTTCTAAGTTGGCACTACATTCCTCTTTTTTGAATGGAATCTCCTGGATGGAGGAGGCATTAGTAATGTTTTATTTCGACAAGGGATTTTCTAAAGTTGGAGAATTGTCTCTGGAATATCTCACCACAATACACTGACTAGGGGGGCTTACAAACCAATTAGGGTTGTCAACAACTTTAAATTCACAATTTGTGGCCAGTGCCATCACTCTGTCCTTGGGAGAAGGCCTTGGGCGTTGCTCAACTGACTTATTTATGTCAAACATTATATTCCACTCCTATGTTGAGCTTGAGATATTGAGTGACAGAATGAAAATAGGTTGAGAAGAGTAGGAATCCCATACTAGATTCCTAAAATCCAATTGACTAGTTAGGGATCTTGGATCCCTATTGGCCTCCTCTAACTCTGTGGCAGGGTAGTCCTCATTTAGAAAAGGGTGCTTCAACATCTCCACACTAGTGCACCTCTTAATGGGATCTCTCCAAAATCATTTCTCTAAGAAATCTTGGATTTGAGGTGAAAGTGAAGAAGGCAACTCAGGCAGCTCCTCTATGCATATGATCCTATACATTGTAGGAAGGAGATTGGAAAATTGTCTCCATGGAGGCCTGCTAATGTCCATCTACAAGACAGTGCAACCGAAAGACCAAATATCAGAAGCAGGCCCCTGCTCCACCTGGTTCACCACCTCTAGAGTCATCCACTAAGGCGTTCCCCTCAATTAGAGGGTCTTGTGGCCATTATTTTCATCACCAGTCCTCTTGGCAGAGCCAAATTCAACAACATTCATACCATTGGCACCCATAAGAACATTATTTCCCTTGATATCACAGTGCATAATCCCCTGCCTATGGAGGTAATCGATCCCACATAGGATGCCACGAGTGTAGGCTCTAATCGCGGATTTGTAGAGCTGCCCTCCAAACTTAACCAGCATATCCCCTATGCTACCATCTGGCATGTACTCCATGAAAAAATTGTGCACCTTTACATAGTTTGCTGTAACAGTGCCCCAGACAGGTAACGATGTATGGAGAATCCAGACCCTGCACTCATTACATTTAGTACTCCTGAAAGTTTAAAACAGAAATAAATATCGCTAATCTTCTTTAACCTAATTGAAATTAACCTGAGCACAATGAATGAATGATTCAGGTTGCATAAAAGCTGAAGAGGGGACTTCTCTTTAGAAACATAAACATTTACAATTTTTTTGCTCTATCTTGAAATAAATTCAATCTTACCTTCTCAATGTATGCAATTACCCCTTCGTCTGTAAGTTTTTTTCCATTACCGTCTGTGACATATAATACTGCACCAGCAGAATAAATTGCCACATTCAGGAGCCGCTGCAGAAGCAACTGCTGCGATTCATCTTGCAAGCGTAGGCAATTCTGAATGTTCGAGTTAGGAAGAAGCCCTAGAAACCCTCCAGTAACTAATGAGCTATCATAACTGCATTATAAACTAAATATTTGCAACTACCTTTGCCTTTTCATCCAATGAATAAATATGTTTTAATTGTCTAACATATAATTTAACTATTTCATATTATGACACGATGCACATAGGAGAGTTGTTTTCAAATAGTGACGCCTTACAGCGTAAATATAATTTAATTAAATTAAAAAATAATAAAAATAAACATTTTATCACAAAAATATAGAATTATTAAAATATGGAAATAAAAGTTACTAAATAACTTATAATAGGATTTCAACCAACAAATAAATAAATTTAAATAATTTTAAAAAATAACAAAATATAAATTCCTAATGTTAAACTATGGATAAGCAACAAATATTTTTGTAGACAAACTAATACAAAATCAAAGGAAAAACTAAATGAGTAAGTATAAGAAGATATAGTTTTGGTCTTATTTCAATTGTTTAACTTTAATTTGTACTTTTTACAAAATTTTCCAATTTTTTATCAACTTTTGTAAAATAGTAATTTTTTTATATTCAAATAATTATAAGAAAAATGTTTATCATAGTTTTAATTATGTTGATACACATGCCTATTTTGAAATAAAGATTTCATAACTTTAATTTAATCATCAATAACTATTAGTGGGATAGTACATTTGACTTCCATGGAATATTTTAAAATATTTTTGGTAGTATGTACATAAATCAAAGGCTAAGATTTATTTTTAAAGTAGTTATGCCATTTTCCCCCTTTTAATTAAATTTATTAATTAAAAAAGAAATCATATGAACAAATGCCATATGAAATTAGTTATAGTTTTTTTGACATGTGGTATTGATAAGTCATGGTTTTAGCACATGGTATTGTAACAAAGTATATTTAAAAGTTAAGAATCTCCACGATAAAATCAAAGTGAATCTCCATGATAAAAAATATTGTGACATGTTTTTTTTTAAATGCACATGTGTTTAACTTACATATTAAATATTTTTTTATCATTAATAATAATATTTATTATTATTTTTAAATAATTTATAATATAGTTAATTCTTATGATTTTTATTTTTATTTTAACAATTTGAAATGTATAATAAAGTAAGGGTTTAAATTCATATTATAGATTGATGCCTATTATCATTTACCATCTATTTAATTTATATGGTTGTACTAATATATAATATGCTATTTAATTTTTATATATATTTATATTATTTATTTCTTTTATATGTATAAAAGAAAAATGAGATAGCACTTAGAAATTACATTTAATGTTGTTGAATGTTTCATACTTTAAAGTTTATAAAATCTTCAGATTTTCATATGTGAGATGCTATAGTAATCATGTGTAACTCTAAGTGTTAGATAAAATAATAATACAACAAAATATTGGCTCTATTAAAAAAATAATAAAAATAAAAATCATTCAATTCAATTTATTGTATTACATTGTAATTTTGATTTTATTAATAAAATTTCAAATAAATTAAAAAAAAATTATAATATACTAATCACACTAAAATAAATATAATGTAAATAATAATAATTCATGTTCATATATATATATATATATATATATATATATATATATATATATATATATATATATATATATATATATATATATATTTTCATATAAATTATAATAAAAACTATTCATATTTCATAAGTATTAAGTAAGAAAATAATAATACTAAATTATATTCAAATTATATAGCATATAATTATTAATTAATTTAATTTTAAATTATTATAAATATTATAATAATAATAATATAATTATTAATTAATTTTTTGTTAGATTAATTGAATTTATTTTTCTATTCAAACTAGTTGTTATTTATAATTGCTAGTTGGACCTTTCCTTATCTATTTAAATTGGTTTTTAGATCAGATTTCTCATCTTGTTCTGATGATGAACCACACAAACGTGTCAACATAATATGTATGCTTAGATATGATTATCATTGAAAAAATTTATATACATATCAAAAAAAAAAATTGCGTACAATAACTTTTTTATAATATATATATATATATATATATATATATATATCACATTCAATTGAAAAATTATAAAACATTATAAGAAAAATGTCAAACCTAAACTTTTTTTTAAGGTATAAATTTTAAAAAAAATTACATCTTGAGATATTTGATCTTTCTAAGTATTTAATATATTTGAAATTAAGATAGATAGTAATAAATTTGAAATTAAGATAGATAGACATTGATTTGAGAAAATAAAAAATAAAAATAAATAAAAAACAAATGAGAAGATTTAAACCACACCAACATTTAATATAGCTAAATATTTCATACCCAAAAAGTTTTGAAACAACTTTGAAATACCTTAAGAATAACCTTGTCACCTACTCTTTTACATTTTGTTTCTTAGAAAATGTCTTGGTTTATAATATTGATTTTATTTTCTTAGTTGAAACATGGGAGCATGACGAATCTAGAGTACTCTACATAGGTGATTCATTCTTTGGTAAGATTGACCACTACATTTCTATAAAAAAAAAAATTGACTCTAACACCAACAAGATTCTCCCAATTTGTTATTTTGCTCCTATCAATTCTACCTCCTATAAGAAAAACAGCTTGGATGATAGTTGCCCCTTCATTTCCTTAGAACATGATTTTATTCTTCACAATGAATTTGTTATTCAATCTCTCAAATATTCATTAGTTTAACTCTAAAAGAGCTTTACAGCTAAAGAGATTTGATCCCCTCGGTGCTTGGTAGATATAGAGTTATGATAAATATAGGTTGGTTTAATTACTAGTTATAATTTATTTTATTTTTTATTTTATGTATTTTGATGGAGTTGAATTTTTTTAATTAATAATTATAGTTATTATTATTATTATTTTATTTTTTAAATTTAAATTTAAATTTATTTTTATTTTTGTGTAATTTGACCAAGTCAAAATATTACATAACATAATAGGATAGGACAACATCTCTTCCATAGTAAGTGGCACGATAAATTATTGTGTTTTATCTCTCAAAATAAATGATACCAAGATTAATGTACCAAAAATACCAAGATTTTATCATAATCTTGCCTAAATTTCCATTATTTTCAAAACTAATTTTTTTTTATTAGACTTAAATATCTCAATATGAAAAAAAAAATCCAATAACAATGATGAAGATAAAAAAGGGTCGTATAAGATGATGCACTCTCTGTATAAACATCCAAGGATATATTTCTAAATGTTTGGCGAGAAAAGGCATGACAAGTTCCACTAATAATGATGACGAAAAAGGTCCAATGATGATGACATGAATGTTGATAATGTAGCATCAAAGTGATAGAAAAAGAAAAAAAATAAAAAATTCTGGTCTTCAATCTTCAAGAAAACGAAACTCCGATCCTAAAGTCACTTTGGTTTTTTTCAACAACGTGGATTAATTCATATTCTCTCATTTACCCATTCAATCTTTTTTTAAGATCCTGAAAATCTTTGTTATTCTGTCAGGATGTGTTTCAAGACTCATAATAATGGTACTCCAAAACATGAATAGAATCCAGCACGTTTTCATCCTCACAAACCGTTATCCCATAAGTGTGGAGTATTCTTATCCCAACACTACTACAACAACATGCATAGAATATAAACCTTACAACTTTAGAATATGTACTCTCATTCTCTGTTTCAGTTCGAATCTCTGGTGGGTTTTGCTTCTAGCAATCAAATCGCTGGATTGAACAGTTTCGCAATGTGCAGCATGCAACACTAAGATCAGATTTTCTTTATGTTCGACGAGAACTCCGAGGGGTATAAAGCCATTGTGCAGCAGCCCAGAGTTTTCCAAGTTGTAGTCTGGTCAGGTGGGACTTTAAGGTGGGTTTTATTACGAAGTTTGAGTGAGCTATTGTAGTCTGGTCTGCAATGGAGTACTCACAATCCAATGGAAAAGGTTGTGCTAGTGCTTGTACTTCTCATGTGAAGGACATTGTCCTTCTCATCAATACCTTCAACGAAATCAAGAACATCAATGTCGATGGTTCTCGCATCACCGTTGCCCATGTTACTGCCCTAGGGCGGAGACCCCATGTGAAAGTGACACTTGATAATCATGGCGGGCATTGCAGAGATCGGGTCGAGAGGTGTTCGTTGTGGGTGCAAGAGAAAGCTAAGGAGGGCGCTGATATCTATGGCGTGACCACTGGCTTCGGCGCTTGTTCAAGCAAGAGAACCAACCAGCTGAGTGAGTTGCAAGAAGCCCTAATTCGTTGTCTCCTAGCTGGAGTGTTCACTAGCCCTTCTGCTTCGCCGGGGGAGCTCTCCCCCATCACCACTCGGTGCGCCATGTTTCTGAGATTGAGTAGCTTCATCTATGGCTGCTCTGGGATTCGATGGGAGATCTTGGAAGCGCTACAGCAACTTATCAATTCTCATATCACGCCCAAATGCCCCTTGCGAGGCTCTGTAAGTGCTTCAGGGGACCTAATTCCCTTGGCCTACATAGCAGGTCTTCTAATTGGGAATCCCCAAGTTAGGGCTCGAATTGGGGCTCATGGTGAAGAACAAGACGTATCTGCACCAGAGGCTCTGGTGAAAGCAGGCCTGCAGCCCTTCAAGCTCCAGGCCAAAGAAGGCTTGGCTCTTGTCAATGGCACTTCCTTTGCCACTGCCCTCGCTGCAACCGTCATGTATGATGCCAATGTCCTGCTCTTGCTCGTGGAAATGCTCTGTGGCATGTTCTGTGAAGTCATCTATGGGCGAGAAGAATTCGCCCATCCATTGATCCACATGATGAAGCCGCACACAGGGCAGATACAGTCCGCTGCACTTCTTGAATGGCTTCTCAGAGACAGCCCATTTCAGGAGCTTTCAAGAGAGTATTACAGCATCAATTCTCTGAAAAAGCCCAAACAGGACCGCTATGCTCTGCGTTCGAGTCCCCAGTGGCTGGCTCCTCTAGTGCAGACAATAAGAGAAGCCACAGGGACAATTGAGACAGAGATCAACTCTGCCAACGACAATCCTATCATTGACCATGTGAACGGCAAGGCCCTCCATGGCGCCAATTTCCAGGGCAGTGCAGTGGGATTCTACATGGATTATGTTCGTGTAGCTCTGGCTGGACTGGGCAAGCTCCTCTTCGCACAGTTCACAGAGCTAATGATTGAATTCTACAGCAATGGGCTCCCGGGCAACCTTTCCCTGGGTCCTGACCTGAGCTTGGACTATGGCTTCAAGGGAGTTGACATAGCCATGGCTTCCTACAGTTCGGAGCTTCAATTCCTGGCTAACCCTGTCACTACCCACGTTCACAGCGCAGAGCAGCACAACCAGGACATCAATTCTCTGGCCCTGATATCTGCCCGGAAGACTGAAGAAGCTCTGGATATCTTAAAATTAATGCTGGCATCGCACTTATACGCTCTCTGCCAGGCAATAGATCTTCGACAACTGGAACAAATGCTTGTAAAAGCTGTGTTAGAAGTCATTTCAAGTGTTTCAGATGTATGTCATCTTCCTGAATCCATTAAAGAAGAGCTTATTAACGTTGCCAGGGGTATTCCAGTGTACACATATTTAGAGTCCCCCTGCGACCCTTCCCTGCCACTTGTCTCTGCCCTCAAACAAACATTTCTTGACTCCATTGTTGCATTCCACGATATTCAAATTGTAGAGCAGATAACAGAGTTCGAATCCCACCTCAAGCAACGACTAGAAGAGGAGTTAACAGCAAGCAGACTGTCATACGAGCAGGGCACCTGTTGCAGAACATTAATCCATGGCTCTAAATTCTTTCCTCTGTATGCATTCATGCGGGAGAAGCTCAACACCAAAATGATGACTCCGAGGACAGAGCAGACGCCCCAGCAGGATATCCAGAAGGTGTTGGATGCAATTGTGGATGGCCGAATCACTGGACCTCTGCTTCAGTGCCTCAACGGATTCATGAATTGATTGATATATCATCAATTTATGAATGAACGTGCCCACTGCATTATATATAGTATACCTATATAGAGTATATACCTCTATTTCTATATATGCACATCGTTCACTGCATTATACATATCTATTTTTACATATATGAAATGATATTTTAGTCATATATTTTAAAGTTCACGCACTATAAGACTATAAATTCTCTGTTTTCAGCCTTACATAATTCTTGCTTATGTAAAATTGCTGGTCATAGTTTCTCCATTATATCAATATTATCGTACTAATACTATATTTTTTAAGACCATTGGATTATTCTACTTTAAGAGTTTATTTTTATTCCGAAAAATGTTGAAAACATTGGAGAAAACAATTCTAGATGAATAAAGACTTTAGAAAGGTGAGTTTTGATGATTAAGAGTTTAGGAAAGTTGAGAGTGTGATAATATTTTAGGGATGTTGAAGTTTTTCTTTGTGCAAATGCTAAAAAAAATTGATCTGGTTGAGTATATCGTTCTATTTCCCAATTTTTTATTATATTATTTTTTTTAAATTCAGATATATTATTGTTGTTTTGTATAATGACTTACATTTCTATTATAGTCAAAACTTACATTTTTATGCCATTTCCATTGACACATGATTTTACATTTTTATGCCATTTTCACTGAAACATGATTTTAGTTAGAGTTTGAAGCATTTTACTGGAGTTTTTTTTATCTATATTGTTTCTCTTATTTTTTTTATATATTATTTACTTATGATTTTGATTAAAGTTTAAAGTATTTATCTGATTCTTTTGTTATCTATATTGTTTTTTCATCCTTGTACATTAGGTATCTAAAACTGATAGCACTATTAAAGAGAAAATGATTGGTTTCTATAAAAAATATAGGAAACAATGTATTAATTTTAGTTTTGAAATTATAAGTTATGTAAGAGAATTTATGGTCTTCAATTTTGAGATTATAAGTTATGAAATTCTTTTGACTATGTTGTCTTTCATTCCCAAACTTAATATAAAATAATGGTGCAACCAAACTATAGAGAAGTTTTTTCTTATCTCATAGCCAAAGATTATATCCTCAAATTTTTAGAATACTTTTAGGAGGAGAATTGTATAAACTTTAATTTTGGGATTACAAGTCATCAAATCTTTTTGGATTTACTCTATTTCCTTAAAAAAAATTTAGACATACTTCACCCTAAAAGTTATACAAAATATAAGAAAAGTAACTTCTTATCTCATAGCTAAAAATTCTAATATAATTTTATAATATTAAGAAAAAAAAAAAATCTTAAACTATAACCAAAAATTCTTACATATCTTAAAAGTTTTAAGAATATATATATCTATATTTTGAAACTACAATTATGAAATCATTTTAGAACTGTTCTATTTCTCTTATTTTCTGAGATTCTTTAAAAATGCCTCATACTGAAACTTCACATCTAAATAAAATAATGAGCAGAATATCAAAAATAATTTTCCTTTTTCCATTACTAAAAAACTAAGATATTGTCTAAATAAATAAATTAATTAATTAATAATATTAAAAAATTCTACTGGTTTTTAAACTAGAAATTCGATTCCTTTCCCTTCAACGATATGTTTTAACTTAGAACTCAGAGATTCGATTCATTTTCATTCAAGGATATGTTTAGCAGAAGAGATGGCACTAACGTTTATTTCTTTATATAATTCAGCTTGTTGAAATCATCAAAGTACTTCTATAATTCAGCTTGTTGAAATCATAAAAGTACTTACCCTCTAGTACTAAATATAATTATCCCTTTCTGTCTTGTAGGGTTATAATTCTTTAAAAATATTGATGTGTGTTTCTTGATAATAGTTTAAAGAAACTTTCATGTGATTGTTTTGGTATTAGTTATCCTAAATTAGAGTCATTGTTTAATTATGTTCAGAGAATTTAATATTACATTAACTTGATTAAGTAGGTTCTTTGCATCGTAGCAATTACAGTTATCTATTTCGATCTCTATGATGAGTTTATGTCAATTGGTAATTTCCAAAATATTTGATAATTAAATGGACATGGGCACGATCAAATGTATAAACTTTTTATCTAATTTCTGTAGATTTATATATATTTTTAAATGTATAAACTTTTTTGCAAGCAATAATTTCTGTAGATTTATACATTTTTTTTTTGCAGCCAACTTTTTCAGTCCATCTATAAGCATTTTTGCGGGCAGTGCTTTCATTCCATTTTCATCACATTTTTTCTAGTAAGTTATCATATTAGCGTGACTATGTTGATCTTCAGTTAGGCTTGTTATTTTCATTATACATTTCCTGTGAGTTTTCACATTTACTTCTCTCTCAAATATCCTTGGTGATGAGTAATCTGCGATATTTGATGTTTACACTTTAGAAGAGTGTATGCAGGTTCTGCACGTAACATCATCTCTTATTCTTCGAAGTTATTTTCTTTCAAAAAGAGAATATCTTTATTGCTTCAGGCTTCAACAACGCAAAAACACAGTAGGCACACTAAAAAAAATATGCAGAAGACAAATACAATAAAGAGAAACTAAAACCGAAAGTGGGGAACGGAATAATTAGATGGACATAGGCTCAATCACATGTATAATTTTTTTTTCAAGCAATAATTTCTGTAGATTTATACACTATTTTCTTTTTTTAAGGAAGGCAAAGCTTTCAGTCTATCTATAAGCATTTTTGCAGGCAGTGCTTTCAGTCCATTTTCATCACTTGCAGGCAGTGCTTTCAGTCCATTTTCATCTTACATTTCTGGTAAGTTATCATATTAGCGTGACTATGTTGATCTTCATTTAGGCTTGCTATTTTTATCATACATTTCCTGTAAGTTTTCACATTTACTTCTCTCTCAAATACGCTTGGTGATGAGAAATATGCCATATTTGACGTTTACAGTGCTGAGTGTACACTTAGGATAGAAGACTATATGCAGGTTGTGCACGTAACATCTCTTATTCTTCGAAGTTATTTTCTTTGAAAAAGAGAATATCTTTATTGCTTCAGGCTTCAACAACGCAAAAACACAGTAGGCACACTAAACAAATATGCAGAAGACAAATACAATAAAGAGAAACTAAAACCGAAAGTAGGGAAAGAAGCGTGGCAATATTATCAGTAACAGAGTATCGTAGAGCTTTGCGTTTCAATCGGAGAACACTTCCTTCTCGTGGGTTTTAACTTTTAATGTAATATTGGAGGCTGAAGTGCCTAAGCTCGGCTGTGCATGCTTGAGTTAAGTAACAAACAAAATCCGTAGTCATTGTTATTAAGTTGATACGAGTGTCTGAGAGAATAGGGTTTTTAGAATTTTTGTTTTTTTAATGATAAAATAAATTGGCGAATTCATGAAATTTAATAACAATGTATATTTTTCAATACTTAGACCTTAACCTTGTTGATAGATTATAAATTGGAATTAAAACAAGTCTGATAAGAAACAGGATTAAAATGGATAGAAATCATTGTTAAAAAAATAAAGGAAAGAAAATTAAAGAAAATTTATTAGATTGTAAAAGAATATTTTATTTTTGAATATTAGTTTATACTAGTATTTTTGGAGATTCTAAACACAATAAAATTATGGTTTTCCTGCTTATAATGGTGAGTAAAAGAAAATGCCACTACTATATGTGGGGTGTTTAAGACAATTTTTTAAGAAAAAAGAAATTTTTTGTCTTAAAAAGTCACTTTTAATTTTAGTTATTTTATATTAAAATTTAATATCAATTGAATTGTCTTAAAGATAAAATTTAAGACAAAAATAGTGTAAGACAAAAATATTTTAGACAAAAACAATTCAAGACAAAAAAAATTAAGACAAAACTTTATATTTAAGACAAAAACAGTTTGAGACAAAAACATTTTAAGAAAAAACTTTATGTTTAAGACAAAAGCACTTTGAGACAAAAAAAAATTTAAGACAAAAGCAACTTGAGACAAAAATATTTAAGACAAAATTTTTTATTTAAGACAAAAGCACTTTGAGACAAAAATATTTAACACAAAACTTATATTTAAGACAATGGCGACTTAAGACAATGACAATTAAGACGTAACCCATTTAAGATAGTTAGCAATTAAGACAAAATCATTAGCATTCAGAAGTTTGCATTGAAATATCCATGAGTGGATAGTGGATGATTATATTTTTTATTTTTAAAAATAGATATTCAAACCACATGAAATTTGATCATGTCATGATATTTATTTCTTTTATATTATATTTTTCTTTTTTCATTAAAACCACATTCTAAAAATATAATAAATAAATAGATAAAAATATATTATTTTTTGGTTGGCCACTAAAGGGGATTTGAACTTTGAATCTCATGTTTTAACATAATATAACTTCATAACAAAGTGATTGTCAATTGAGTTACATTAATCCATGAACTAAAATTGTTTATTTTTTTAAACATGTGCAAAAAATTAAACTAGCAATTGCCTCAGATGTTGCAACGGAAACACTGTAAGGCATGAAATAGAGAAGAATCTTAACATATAAGAAATCATTGAATGATAAAAATTAGTAAACAAAACACCATTCAAAAAAATATTCAATGAAGAAGGCTCATTAGGTACAATGGATGAAAATTTGGTTTTCAAATAGTAAATTGGCATTTGACATTCACCTATGAAACATCACATTATTCAAAAAATGTTATGGGCACAATAACATAAATAGATTGTTGGGGGTATAGAAATGACGCAATTGAGTGAGTTGTTGAGGAAGTATTTCCTGATGAAAGAGAATGCAGTGGTCCTTGAGGGAGATAAGTCGTCAGCTTCATGAGTAGGGGTTGTTGTTAGCTTAAATTTTGCGAGTTGCATTTTTTTTGGGTGTGCCACAACCTTGATCTTCCTGATAATTCATCAGCTGGCTACTAATTGAATGCCTCCTCGGAGAGCTTATCTGGTAGTTGATTGAGCTCATGATAAATGTGGGTGAAGGATGACCATTCTAACTCTTGAATGCGCGGCTAAATTTGAGACATCAGGGATTGAAGCCACACATTTTACTTACAAAACTTGCATTAGCCCGGTCAACAACTATTTGAGATTCTCGTCTCTTGCAAACTCTTCAAATTACCACAAGCACTTTCCAACTAAAGAACAACAAACAATGATGATAACTCGACCTTTAAATTGGAACCAGGAGCCTGAGTATATCTGATATGAATGAATTGAAATGAATTTATATACAAAACACAGTGAAGAGCAAGAATAATCAACATATAATTAACGAGAAACATATTTTTTTAATGAGATCACCTGGAGATTCTCTGATAATTTGAGTGGGATTTCCTTCAAAATTCCTGCAAGGTATGTTTCCGGTCAGATGTACGAAAAAACACAAGACATTATAGCTACGTAACTTGATCTTGCAGGAAAAATGAATTACTTCACCCATAAAACTTTGTTATGAATACCATTTTCATATGATCTCAAGATGTGGGTAAAAGTAGATTATGTAAGAAAATAAAAATGTTCATGAAATTCCCATGAAAGTGAGTGCATCCATCGATTTTAAGTTTGTTGTTCCATGTTGGTCTCTCTACTGTAGAGTTGTGGGATAGTTGTATCATGTGACTAAACTATATTCAATAAATAATCTTGCACTTACCCTGATATTTGAGGAGTAGTGCAATTTTATGTGCAATTGTATGGTCTGTGATCTCCTAATTGTGAACTATCATATTGTATAACATGTCTAATTGGATGTTAGCCAAAATTTTCCATAGGTATAACATACCCCATTTTCACCCTCTAAGGGTTGTCTTGCCCATGTTCACAGACAACTTCTGATGAAAAATATAATCAGGGCACTTCCAATGCTTCTTCTAGAGTTTAAAGGAAACACCTCCTTGAAGAAAAAATAAATAAATAAATAAGAAAAAATGTTTTAAAAATTTAGTTAGAAAACAACTAACAACCCTCTTGAGGTGGAAAATTCCAGCCCAATTGAAAGAAGCGAGAAAAATCAAGGTATTACAGAGATAAATCAGGACAATTGTGCAACTTTTTCAAGGATGCAACAAGAACTTTTTATGTACATAATAATAAATTATTTGCAAACGAGAAGATACCACAGTGGGCGTGCACAAGAAGAAGAACCAAAGAAATCAAATTCAATAAATGAATCATAACCACCACTCCAAACTCGCTTCTCTAAAACACATACAACCACAATAAATCCCATTGAAGCTTACAAATTTATCAAGCCCTAATTAACTTACTAACAAATTCAACAAGCCAACATGCTACAATTTATTGAGTCACCCCCAAATCAATTAGTAATTATTGCATGAATGTACATTTATTTGTAATTTTATTTTAAAGGTTGAAATTATCTCAAGAGCATATAGAATATATCCAAGAGTTAAAAAAATCGAAAATTTTCCTACCTCCATAGGGTATCATCACACCCGGATAGGTGACAACATACAAGTATAAATATTCTGCCTCTAAGTCTCAATGGAACTTCAACATGTCAATAACATACTTGCAAAAATGCTTAACGAGTTTTGTCTATTGGCTAAAGAGATGTACATCGATCCATCCAAAAATGAACATCTCAATCAATCCAACACCATAAATTGTGCTAAATAGTTCATCATGTTATTTAAAATATTACAATATGGTCTTATATTAGCTCACATATTCCTTGAATATTTGAAAGCCAAACTGCCTTAGCACAGTAGACCAGAAAGATCTGTACTCTAAAAGACAAAAAAAGACAACAAACTAAAATAGGAACTTTAACTCTAATCCAGACACTTCATTCTTAGCAACATGATATTTAATGAAGATGATACGTGGAAAAGAAGGCTTCATATATTGTCTATCACATGTCAAACCGAGTGAACAAGTACATGCATAGAACACATAAGAAATAGGGTTCATAGATCGACTTGTATTATATGGTTTCAAACCCTTCTTGTCTCCTTCAAGGGGGTTTCTTGAGGTATTCAAGAAGACTTCCTTTTGCTAAACAAATGCATTTTTTCTTTCACACATGTATGGAAACGTACTTTCCAAATCATATTGTAATAGATTCATAAGGTGATATTATTGGTATTAACTACACCTTATTTGGATACATTATTTTTATTGTAGGGGTTGGTACCTTTCAATTGGATGTGGTTGGTGATGTGAAGAATACTCAACCTCTAGTAAAGATTCATACTAACTCTAACAAGCTTATGGATTCTTGTTTACAAAGGGAGACGCCTCTAAACTTAACTCATTGGATTCTTTGTTTGTTCATGCTAATTATTGTTCTCAACTTTCCTTCTCCAAGGGGTTGAGACTATTTGCTTCATTTATTTTACATGGCCCGGTGAAAGAAGAAGAATGGAGATTGTCTCCACATCTTTTCCATTTCACTAAGTTACAAATAAAAAGAGTCAAATTCTATAGCCAATAGACTAATAGCCTCTTGATACACCTTTAGTGAGCTATGAATAGCTCTCAACTATCACTGTAGCTCAATGAAATGACATCTAATAGCTCCAAGAAACCATTATAAATGGACTAGTTGTGAAGTTGTTGTTAAATTATCGCCTCCAAATGTTCAATTATCATGACTTTTGGGGGAGGGGGGTCTTTTGGTGTATTGAATGGGGCAAGGGGACATAAGGGTAGCATGGATGGGTAGAAGTACTGAGAGGTTCGAGCATGGTTTACTGAGATCTATAATCCTAACATTAGAGAATGAGAAGGAGCCTTAGGGCCTTATGGCATAGGGGCTAGGGGACCTATAGGTAAGGCAATGAGATAAATTAATAGGGCAAACCCCAATAGTTTTGACAAGGGGATTAGGGGTCACATTATCACAACCTATACGCACTTAACCCCTAACCACTAAAATACCTATCCCTTTAACCCCAAAACCACAATCCCTTAACCCCTACACCCATAACTCATAAAAAATTAACCCCTTGATCCCTTAAACCCAAAGCCACTAACCCCTAACCCCTAACTTAGAATCCTTGAACCCCATAAACCCTAATCCCATATCCTCTTAAACCTTGACCCTTAACCGATAACCCCTAACCCATAAACTCATTAACCCCTAACCCCTTAACTTGCTGACACATAAATACCATAACCCTTAGGCACTTAACCCCTAAATCCCCTGACATGTAATCCATTGATGGTTAATCTTTAAACCCGGAATCCCTTAACCACTAATCCATTAACCTCTAACCCTTAAACCCCTATACCTCAACACCCTAACCTATAAATCCCATAATCCCTAACCCTTTACCCTTTACCCTTAACCCCTTGCTCCTAAACCCTTAAACCCCTTAACTCCTAGAACCCCTTATCATTTCTCCCAAACCACAGGTGCTCCAACACTAATATTCTTGGGCATATCATGCTTTTTCCTGCTAACTGCTCCAAATACAACCTCTAAGAACTAGTAGGGTCCAAGGAAAAGATCTACAAGTTCCCCAAATATGATCTACATTTTATGGACAATCACACTTTTCCCAAATGTCCTCCACATATTTGCTTGGTGTATTGGAGTTTGAAAAATACATAGGATGCCACAAGTAATCCTAATCATAAGAATCAACTTTCCTAATGACTAGGAGGCTTTAAAAATCAAACAACATCTTAACTTATGCCTAAAATTACTAAAATTTCCTATCCCAAATATGAAATTAGAAATTCTACAAAATTATAGGGCAACAAGGAAACCAACTTCCTCTTCTATAAATCGCTAAGACCTTTTGGAGGAAAAATACAAATTTTGAAATAAATTGTTGAAATTATGCTCTTGCATCAATATCTACCAATGTATACTTGTAGGCCACCCCCTTTAACAATAGTAATACCAATTTCCTTTACCTAGAAGGAACTCCTTACATAATTCTCTCTTAGATCCCCTTAACCCATTGCAATGATTGTCTTTTATGCCTACCTAGTTATAAGCACATTTTGAAGCAATTTAGCATATTCCTGGTTGAGGATTTCGATAAGTAAGTAATTTTGTTGACATCTTGTGACTGTCCCGTATGTGAATATATAAAATCATTTTTTTTGTACCATTTTAAGGACCATTAGGTGTGTGCTCTAACATGGATGGAACACTAACTACATGTTGTATATATTGTAATGTAAATGAATAATCTCTTTTGGAAAAGGATCCACTCATGATGCCATTTTGCAAATGCTTGCACTCACCAATTGTGGTCGGATTTTAAGGTGCCATGTTCTCGTAAGGGTAAACCTACCTATCCATCTCTTTAAATGCACACAACACACATGTTGGCTTGATCTTGTGCTTGTTGTGGGGAAAATGTTGTTGCATTGGGCTGACCCTGATTTGAAAGGTAGATTTATAAAGGTTCTGCATAGTACGTATATAAAAAATATGTCAGGTTATCCATAAATTTCCTAAGAGAAACTCCCCAACACAAGAAGTAGAATACTTTTTGCAGCCAAAGTGATTAACTGTTGCTAGTTCTTTTTCAGAACTAGTACAAACTATAGACAATCCAAAATGCCTCATTTTTGGGCTATCAATATAGTATCCATTTAAATAGACACAAGCATAGGTTAATAAAAAATACCTAACACAATCTCAATGAAATACTGTGAGTAGAGAGAGCCATGGTTATATATCTGGTTTAGTCGAAAATGGATTGATATATTCCTCAATGTCGACTGCCAGCTTGTTTTCCACTTCTTTAATCATGTCATGGTTGTCTCGGATGCCCTTGTGACAGTCTTAAAATACCAACTCGAATGCCATCAACTTTATCCCAGTGACCTCCATTTCTTTGT
The DNA here is from genome assembly GCA_034641835.2 of Pinus albicaulis. Taxonomy (NCBI): domain Eukaryota; kingdom Viridiplantae; phylum Streptophyta; class Pinopsida; order Pinales; family Pinaceae; genus Pinus; species Pinus albicaulis. The sequence continues at coordinate 1,262,521,447 of CM076584.1, read as the reverse complement.
TCAGTTCTTTCAGGCCCTTCTTGTTTCTGATTTCTCTCTTCCAATTTATAAACACATACAAAAAATCATTGACGGACCTCTTGCTTTAATGAAATGGATACAACGTAAATAATTCTCCATGGAAAAAAATTCTTGGGGTCCTGCAATGGCTACAATGTAAATAATTCTCCAATGGCTACAACGTAAATGCTCCCTTGTGTTTCCTTGATAGTCCCTAACACTTCCTGGCACATGTTGGCACACCCTGGCACCTGGCACATCTTGGATGCATGTCACCCTGACACTATGACATGACTTAGCACTTCCTATCATACCATGTTACTCCCTCCTCGAGACACCTATAACTCGCTAACACTCCTTGTCACACGCTCTTATTCATTCATTTATGCATTTTTGACCTAGTGCTCTTTTATGTTTTCTTGGCACTCCCTAACACTCCTTAGCACACATTGGCACACCTTGGCACTTGGAGCATCTTTCTATGCTTCCCTAGCACTCTAACATGCCTTGGCACTTCCTAGAATACTGTGTAACTCCCTTCTTAGCACACCTGAAATTGGCTGATACTTCATTTCCATGCATTTGAAACTAGTGCTCCCTTGTGTTTCCCTGACACTTGGCCCTCACACTCCCTAACATGTGTTCATGCCACACCCTATCACTTGGCACATCTTGGAATGCCTATCATGCCTTGGAACTACCTAGCATGTGTTAGTACTTCTAGGCATTCGCTGCCACACCTTGGTATTCCTTAGCTTTCATGCCGTCATATATAGCCTTACATTTTTTGTGACTTGGGAACCCAACCAAGTTATTGGAAAATCAATGTTGTGCCCAACCTAAAGTTTCCCTATGTCTGAAACTACTTTTTCCAACCCTTTATGTAACCTTAGGCTTACCTCCTACAAGTCTTATTTTGGTATTCTCCTAACACACTTTATCTTTGAGACACTTGGAATTCGTTGACACTACTTGGCACACACTCTTATTCGTTCATTTCCATGCATTTTTACTTATTTCTCCCTTGCAATGTCCTAGAACTCGCTAATACTCATCAACATCCATTGAAACTTTCTGGCATGTTTGAGTATGCCTTTTCATTCCTTGGCATGCACCGCCACTCCTTAGTTATCATGCCCTCACAATTACCCTTACTTTTTTTGGGACTTGGGAACCCAACCAAGTCTTGCCTTGACTATAACAACTTGACCAAGTTACAATTACTACAACTAGACTGTGCCTTTTTCACCTAATAAATGACTATAATCCCTAACCCATTTAACCCCCTAAACCCTAAACCTCTAAACCCTTAACCCATAACCCCTTAAACCCTAATTCCCAACCCCTAACCCATTTAACCCCCTAAACCCCTAAAACCCTAACCCATTTAACCCCAAAACCATAACCCCTAAAATCCTTAACTGCCAAATCCCCTAATCCCCTAAACCTCTAAACTCCTAACCCATTTAACCCCCTAAACCTCTAACCCCTTAACCCCTAACCCCTAACCCCTAAAATCCTTAACTGATAAATCCCCCAAACCCCTAAACCTCTAAAACCCTAAACCCATTTTAACCCATAAACCCTAAACCTCTAACCCTTAACCCTTAACCCCTTAAACCCTAATTCCCAACCCCTAACCCATTTAACCCCCTAAAACCCTAAAACCCTAAACCTTTGAACCCCTAAATCAATAAACCACTAACACTTAAACCCCTAACCCCTTAACCTATAAACCCCTAAACCATTAATGCTTAACCCATAACCCATTAACCCCTCACCCCTAACCCCTAAAATCCTTAACTGCTAAATCCCCTAAGCCCTAAGCCCTTGGAGAGGGTGTGCTCAAGGAGGATCATTCTAGGAAATGTTTGTATTTCATCCATACAAACAACAACCTAAATGGTGGCAGATGATCACTTCATAATAAATCCATACTTGTTTGACATATCGGGTTGAGAATTTTACTCGTTGCCTCTCAATCAACTAGTTAAGTTATGTATGCTTGTAATTATAAATGGATCTTCCAACTAGCACAAGCTTTACTTGTAATTTATTAAATCCATTATAGGCAAACACCTTATTATGGAAGCATCTTTGGTTTAAATCTCTACCCCTCTAACCCCCCTTCAACCCACCAACAATATGTGGATGACACTCTTCTGATGTGCTCTCCCTCGGTCAAAGAAGCCCTTTCCTTCCAGAATATTCTTGTTGATTTTTCCCAGGCCTTTGGCACCTCCATCAATAAAGCCAAATCAAAACTCTTCTTCCTCAATACCTCCTAGACCATTCAACTCAATATAGCTCACATTATAGGCTTTCAGCTCAACTCCCTCCCCTCCAAGTACCTTAGAGTTCCCCTGACTGATAAACCCCTAGCCAAAGCCAACAGGGAATCTTTGGTCACCAAATTGAAAACAAAAAATATTCCCAATTGGACTTTCAGGTCCTTAAATCTCCCGGGCATATTAGTCTTGGTCCACTCAGTCCTCCAAGCCATTCCTCAATACCAGTACTCGATCATTGCTACTACCAAATCTATTTCAAACCAAATCAAAACCATTCAAAGAGACTTCTTATGGAAAGACAAAGAGAACAAGGGAAAATGGGCCCTAGTAGCCTGGGGAAAAATCTGCAGACCTAAAAAAGATGGGGGGCTTGGTCTCAGAGACCCAGACTTGTTGGGAAAAGTTTTGGGCACCAAAACCTGGTGGAGATGGATCACCAGCCCCAACACCTCTTGGGCAGCACTCTGAAAGGAAAAATATGCCCCATCTCATAACCCAAAGTCTCTAATTAGGTTCTCTGGCAACCTCAAAGGTTCCTCGATCTGGAACCAAGCTTGGGAGAAGAGAGGAATGGTCCAAAACCATTGCTTTTGGGAATTTCAAAATGACGAGAAAACACTGTTTTGGTCTGTCATGCACAAAATCCCCACATATTCTTCTCTCCAAACATATTTAAAAATACCAAATCTTTTAGTCATTTAAAAATACTAAATTAAAAAAATCCCAATATCACAAAAATTCAATAACAAAACCTAATCAGAATAATAAAAACATTCACTGAGAAACACATTTATACTTTTAATAGATATATGCATTGTTTAGTTTTCAAACTCAAAAAGTTTAACAGAAAATCCTAATCATAATCGTAAAAACATCAATATTAAAAATTATATATATTTTTATTCAATATTAATATTACTTTTCTAACCAAAAAAATTAATATATAATACCACAAATAAACATAATACTTGTATCCTGCAACAACCTCGTAGATTTTATGCTCAATGCATATACGAACCATCGCCGAGAAATGAATCACCACATAGGACCTTTAAAAGGAGCGAACCATACCTCAAAAATTCCTGTACACTGGATGCTTCGAGGTAGCCCTTATATGTCGACTCAATTAAAAGTATCAGGCACGTATATATATGAATAGTCTTCAACAGAAATCATTTACCATTTGTTCTTGAAGTCACTGTAATATAAATGCACTAGATTTGCAGTGTTAATGATTCTTCTTTCAGAGATCTGAAACTTCACAGAGTTGTCTTCTAGGCTTATGAGCACAGTTAGCCGAAGAGATTCAAAAAAAATCTGCATTCTCGTTGATTGGAGTCCTGTATAAGATAGAGGATTTGATCATCTAACTAACCCTGTTCCAAAAATGTTTTCAAACTTGAAGTCATTGCAATTGCCACAAAGATTGTCAATATAATTTTTCACTGTAAAACCCTAACCACAAAATTTCAATACTTCATGAGCTTCAAGAGAATTCTCTTTTGAGATACCCCACACATATATATATAAATAATTTTATGATAATTATCTAATAGTATTGTTAAGAGTTGGTGCATCCTAAAAAATAATGAATCGAGATTGTGATATTAAATTAAAATATTATTAATATTATATTTATGAAAATAAATAATTTATTATTCTAATAATTAATTTATATATTTTTAATATAAAAATTTTAACAATTTTAATAAAAAGTATTTCCATCATTACTCAAATTTTACGGTCATCATTTGGAAATTTTATTGTAGGACAGAGGGGGCACTAAATTTCTTCTAATACATGTTTTTTTTTTTTTTTTTGAAAAATTGAGTAAGAATTCTTACAATGACCACGTATTATCGTAAATTCTCGATGGGATGGCTAAGGAATTAATAATACCAATATATGAATTTAATAATGTAACTCATAACATTATAATGTCATGTTTTCGAATGCTAATTAGAGCTTTAGAACATATTCCATACCATTTTTATCATGAAACCTAGTATATAGACCTTCTTACCTTCATGTAAGTGTGATCACAATTGGTATATATGGTTATACCACATAGCAATGCCATAACAATATTTCTAAACAAAAAACAAGATATTTGGTTACATTACATTAAATAATGTAATGCACATAAAATATAAGAGTTATCATGAGATTCGAACCATATTCTAATCCTTTCACTATACTGCATATGGTCAAGTTTTTTTGCTAATCCCATTTATCCTTTTATGTGAAAACATAAAGATACGTGTGTTAACCAACTTTTTAATATGACCCATAGACTATAAAATGCATTTTAAAATTTCTCAAAACTGAAACAATATGAAAGTGGCTATTTTCATTGATTCATGATCCTCCAAGAATTTAGATAAATATGGCTATTTTCATCGAATAAAATTATTTCCCAAAATCTTATTAAATTGTATTAGAGGTAATAGGGTTTTTGAAGCATGTAGGTCTATCTTGCAGCCTCAAATTTAAAATTATGGTGGAATCGATTCTCACACCTTAATCTTTTTGCTGAAGTAAATTGAAATTCGCAATTTCACCACAGCTTTGATGTGAGGGACAACCTGAAATTCGCAATTTCACCACAGCTTTGATGTGAGGGACAGCCTGAATGTTGGAGGCCCAAAGTATGGAGTGCCTCTACGATGGAGCCTGAAATTCGCCATAGGAAACGTGACCATTGCCAACCTCCCCTCACAGACCTCGCTTCTCTCTCAGGTTTTGTAGTTATAGTTCTTTTAGTTTTTTATTTTTCTCTGAAAATAATAGAAATAATTTTAATAGAAATTAGGGAAAAAATAATTTTTGGAATTAGAGTTACAGCTTCAATAGTATTTTGTAATAATGTTAACAGTTGATTTGGGATGACAGGTGGGCACACCATCAGGCATCTATCTATTTGGGCTATTTGGTTAATCATATATTCTCCGTGCTTAGTACAATACACTAAAAGCTTCTGAAATCTTGCCCTCAGAAATGAAGACGTCCACATCGCGCATACATTCTCATCTGGTTGCCCTGGAAGCCGTCCACATCGCACAATCTGGCATGTCCGCACAACACATCCCATACAGCGTTTAAAAAGCTATTAGTCTTGTGTGTCGACACACCAGTGATCAACCTTGGATTAAAGGGTTTGTGATGGACAACGATGGAGCGGTGATTCCTTCATGGAGAGTAGGAAATATCATTTGGCGCCAAATTTTTAGCTAAAGGGTACAACGCAGTTGCTTCAATGGGTTGTTTGGAGTTGGGGTTTATATAACTCGGTTAGCATTTGAGAAAGCACAGGTTCACAAGCTGGAGAGCCATTCTATAATTTTCTAGAAGCCCTAGATCAAGGTATTTAAGCTTCTTTGTTGTTTTCCTTCTTTGCTCCTGAAATGCTACTATGTCTATATACTCATTTTGGTTCTTAGCTAATTTTGCATGCTCTACATACTCATGTCATATATTTTTGAAAATTTCTCTGTATTGTGGGTTCTATGAAGCCCTTGGATTCCACGATAAATTGCTAAAAAGTTCTGTTTTTTCACTCTCAATTTTAATATAGTTATGTTTCTTAAAACTTTTGAGGGTATCTGCGCAATTGGATTGGAGTCCTCCTTTCAACTTGTCTTTCATGTCTAGAATGAGCTTCATGCATATGCACATCTACTACTAGTCCTTGCTCGAGATGTTGCAAAACTCTCTCGTTACTAGGAACAAATCTACAGCCACCTGCACTCCCCACATCATAGGATAGTGTTTTTTGAGCTTCCAATAACTCCTTCAACCTCCTCGTAACCATGGTAACCTCTTCAATTTTTGTTGAAGAATCATCTTTTGATGTTGAATTAAAGCTTGAAGTGTACACATCTCATATTCATTTGTATTTCTCGTATTCCTAAGTTGTAGAAGCTCCCTAGTTTTCTTCACATAGTTTTGAGTTTTCAGTGTGACATCAACAGTGAGCTCTGCACATCTGCGAACATTTGTTGTAGAAGTGCTTTTCCCCTTAGGATAAGAATCAATAGCCTCAGATTTTAAGGACTTGGTGCCTTCCAAATGGCCACTCCTAGATGAAACCTTACCTCTAGGGCAAGAGGCAGAAGTGGTGACTACCCACACAGGAGGGATGAGAATATTGTTATTTTTGGTCGTAAAGGGCTTAAACTATTTGTAAATTCTTGTCTTGTTGTTTTCTCCACATAGTTTTGAGTTTTCAGTGTGACATCAACAGTGAGCTCTGCACATCTGCGAACATTTGTTGTAGAAGTGCTTTTCCCCTTAGGATAATAATCAGTAGCCTCAGATTTGAAGGACTTGGTAAAGAAGTGGCAATCATTCTTGTAACTAGTTCAATCGTTACAAGAAATTACAGCAATCCTTCTTTGAAGGAGCAGATTAATAGATTTCAACTTTCCAAAAGAGAACTACATATATACTAATGCAGGCAGTAGCATAGCATGCCTTGCAATGTTACCCAACAATGGGATGTCAATATTCGGTAACATTCAACAGCAGAACTACCAAATACTTTATGACAACGAGAGTACTATATTCTACATGAAAATTAGCTTCATGCATATTCACATCTACTACTAGTCCTTGCTCGAGATGTTGCAAAACTCTCTCGTTACTAGGAACAAATCTACAGCCACCTGCACTCCCCACATCATAGGATGGAGTTTTTTGAGCTTCCAATAACTCCTTCAACCTCCTTGTAACCATGGTAGCCTCTTCAATTTTTGTTGAAGAATCATATTCTAATGTTGAATTAAAGCTTGAAGTGTACACATCTCATATTCATTTGTATTTCCTGTATTCCTAAGTTGTAGAAGCTCCCTATTTTTCTTCACATAGTTTTGAGTTTTTAGTGTGACATCAATAGTGAGCTCTGCACATCTGTGAACATTTGTTGCAGAAGTGCTTTTCCCCTTAGGATAAGAATCAGTAGCCTCATATTTGAAGGACTTGGTAAAGAAGTTGCAATCGTTCTTGTAACTAGTTCAATCATTACAAGAAATTACAGAAATCCTTCTTTGAAGGAGCAGATTAATAGATTTCAATTTTCTAAAAGAGAACTACATATATATTGATGCAGGAAGTGGCATAGCATGCCTTGCAATGTTACCTAGCAATGGGATGTCAATATTTGGTAACATTCAACAGCAGAACTACCAAATACTTTATGACAATGGGAGGAACGTGTTGTCCTTTGCATCTATGGTTTGTGATAACTTGTAACTTGTAAGCAAGAAGATATGATATGGTGAGATGGTTTTCTCTCTCTCTATATATATATCCTGTAGTTTCCTACTACCACTATAAAAGTTAGATGCAAAAATCTAGAAGTTAGGCTATGGTGCTTAGGATTTGGAAGGGGTATGGATTTTCTATATCTATGTATTTTGTAATTTGCTACTAATGTTGTGGTTTGGATGTAACAATATTTTTAGATTGTATATTTATAGATAAATATAGAACGTTGCTATTGCCTATTTCAAAATTCCTAAACCCATGACGTGTTTAGATGTAGGCTATTACTAGGTGTTTACATGTACACATTTAACTTAAGTGGAAAGTTGTATAACTATTGGATTGATATTATAAGAAAGAGGGGGAGGGGTTTGTTCCATGTTGAAGTGTTGATATCCAAATTGCTTCTTTATTGATTTTTAAAAAGAGCTCCAGAGCTCACAAGAAGGATCAGAAAATGAGCAATTTTTTTAACGTTGAAAGAATATGTGTCTTCTTTTTTTCATACAAAATGATGATTTCCTCAAGGGTCATGTGTAAGGAGATGAAAAATAAGTCGATATGTTTAGATCCTTAATTTTATAGTTGAGAACCCAACTTATGGATGAATAAGTAGAATGCAAGATTCTGTTACTATATTTAAGGAGATGTACCTTAATGTCAAGGGTTGTATGGTTAAGTAATATGGAAAAATTGGACTTGGGAATAAACTTGTGGGGGTCAACAACTTTGAAATTCAGCAACTCGGGAAAACAATGGAAATGACTTGGCAAAAAATGGCTAAGCATTAAAAAATGAAAAATATTTCATTTTTTCATTTAAAATTATATATAAACTAGCAACAATAAATAATCATATTTCCATAACATATGAAAAGAAGATACATATATAAAAGGTGTAAGATTCCAAATGATCTAGTATCTACTATCAATGCCTCTACTCCTTTAGTGGGCATATATATTGGGTCATCCTCTAGTAGTGGAAGGTTTTGTGGCTAGAGTCAAACATAGTGGTGGGTATTGAGTCTAGTACAAGACTTTGTTCATCTTGTAGTGGCTGGTTAAGGACATCCTCTACTGCCAGCCACTCCTGCTCATACTTGAAATCTACCCAAGAAGGGAAATCCATGAAATATTTATTGGCACTGATTAAATACTCCCGTGTTTTTTTTGAAATTGTGATTTTTTTCAGAACTCAAAAAAACTTGCGATTTGGTTGGGTTATTTCCTGGGATGGGAAAATCGGAAAAAATAAATATATTCCAATCTTTTGGAAAAAATTTCCGCATTATTATAGAGAATATAATATTCATTGACATTGAGATGGAGGGAAATAATTATACATTGAGGCAAAATTTGCAACCTGTTTTGCTTCAGAAGCTTATACCAATTTTCCCATCACATTTGACATAGAAAAATAAATATTTCACTAGAATTAACAAGGAGAAACTAATCCAAAAAGGGAAAAAATGGAAGTAGACGGATGATTGCTTTGTCAAACAAAATAATGATCTATTCACAATTCCAATCTTTTGGGAAAAAAAAATTAATGTTGAAAGAATGTGTCCTCTTTTTTTCATACAAAATGCTACGTTACTCAAGGGTCATGTGGAAGAAGATGAAAAATAAGTCAAGGTATGTTTAGATCCTTAATTTTATAGTTGATAACCCAACTCATGGATGAAGAAGTAGAATGCAAGATTCTGTTACTATATGTAAGGAGATGTACCTTAATGTCAAGGGTTGTATGGTTAAGTAATATGGGAAAATTGGACTTGGGAATAAACTTGTGGGGGTCAACAACTTTGAAATTCAGCAACTCTGCTCCTTTAGTGGGCATATATATTGGGTCATCCTCTAGTAGTGGAAGGTTCTGTGGCTGGAGTCAAACATAGAAGGTTCCAATTATGATGGATGTATCGTGATTTACCCCACAATTTGAGGTGGTTGCATTTCTTGCTTACATATTTTCTCCTATTTGTCTATGTAAACATGTGTTTTAGGGTGTAGAGCAACCATTCTTTAACAATAAGTTGACTTGGAGAGAAGTGAAAGTTGGCTATGCAATCAGTTAATGTTGCATTCTTCTATGTTTGGGTCAAGGAAAGGAGTTTCATAAATTTGGGAATTCTAGGCATTTACAATTGTATTGAGTTGCATTAGGGGCTTGGCTTTTATGCTGCGTATGTATAGGGGATGGGTTTTCCTGAGGTCAACAATGGATGCCCCCTTGTGTCATTACGCCTTAGACATATCATTTTGGTTGTACATTTTTGTCTTTTCGATGATTATTGCATGGATGGAAATTTTGATATATATTCATGCCATTGGTACACATTTAACTGAAGTGGAAATTTGTATAACTATTGGATTGATATTATAAGAAAGAGGGGGAGGGGTATGTTCCAAGTTGAAGTGTTGATATCCAAATTTCTTCTTTATTGATTTTTAAAAAGGGCTCTAGAGCTCAAAAGAAGGATCAGCAAATGAGCAATTTTTTTAACGTTGAAATAATATGTGTCTTCTTTTTTTCATACAAAATGTTGAGTTCCTTAGGGGTCATGTGGAAGGAGATGAAAAATAATTCAAGGTATGTTTAGATCCTTAATTTTATTTTTGATAACCCAACTCATGGATGAAGAAGTAGAATGAAAGATTCTGTTACTATATGTAAGGATATGTACCTTAATGTCAAGGGTTGTATGGTTAAGTAATGTGGAAGATTTAGACTTGGGAATAAACTTGTGGGGGTCAACAACTTTGAAATTCAACAACTCGAGAAAACAATGGAAATGACTTGGCAAAAAATGGCTAAGCATTAAAAAACGCAAAATATTTCATTTTTTCATTTAAAATTATGTATAAACTAACAACAATATATAATCATATTTCCATACCATATGAAAATAAGAAACATATATAAAAGGTGTAAGATGCCAAATGATCTAGTATTTATTATCAATGCCTCTGCTCCTTTAGTGGGCATATATATTGGGTCATCCTCTAGTAGTGGAAGGTTCTGTGGCTGGAGTCAAACATAGTGGTGGGTACTGAGTCTAGTACAGGACTTTGTCCATCCTGTAGTGGCTGGTGAAGGAAATCCTCTACTTCCAGCCACTCCTGCTCATACTTGACATCTACCCAAGTAGGGAAATCCATGAAAGATTTATTGGTACTGATTAAATACTCCAGTGTTTTTTTTGAAATTGTGATTTTTTCAGAACTCAGAAAAACTTGCGATTTGTTTGGGTTATTTCTTGGGATGGGAAAATCAGAAAAAATAAATATATTCCAATATTTTGGAAAAATTTTCCGCATTATTATAGAGAATATAATATTCATTGACATTGAGATGCAGGGAAATAATTATATATTGAGGCAAAATTTGCAACTTGTTTTGCTTCAGAAGCTTATACCAGTTTTCCCATCACATTTGACATAGAAAAATAAATCTTTCACTAGAATTAACAAGGAGAGACTAATCCAGAAAGGGAAAAAATGGAAGTAGACGGATGATTTCTTTGTCAAACAAAATAATGATCTATTCACAATTCCAATCTTTTGGCAAAAAAAAATTAACGTTGAAAGAATGTGTCCTCTTTTTTTCATACAAAATGATGAGTTCCTCAACGGTCATGTGGAAGGAGATGAAAAATAATTCAAGGTATGTTTAGATCCTTAATTTTATAGTTGATAACCCAACTCATGGATGAAGAAGTAGAATGCAAGATTCTGTTACTATATGTAAGGAGATGTACCTTAATGTCAAGGGTTGTATGGTTAAGTAATATGGAAAAATTGGACATGGGAATAAACTTGTGGGGGTCAACAACTTTGAAATTCAACAACTCTGCTCCTTTAGTGGGCATATATATTGGGTCATCCTCTAGTAGTGGAAGGTTCTGTGGCTAGAGTCAAACATAGAAGGTGCCAATTATGATGGATGTATCGTGATTTACCCCACAATTTGAGGTGGTTGCATTGCTTGCTTACATATTTTCTCCTATTTGTCTATGTAAACATGTGTTTTAGGGTGTAGAGCAACCTTTCTTTAATAGTAAGTTGACTTGGAGAGAAGTGAAATTTGGTTATGCAATCGGTTAGTGTTGCATTATTCTATGTTTGGGTCAAGGAAAGGAGTTTCATAAATCTGGGATTTCTAGGCATTTACAATTGTATTGAGTTGCATTAGGGGCTTGGCTTTTATGCTGCGTATGTATAGGGGATGGATTTTCCTGAGGTCAACAATGGATGCCCCCTTGTGTCATTATGCCTTAGACATATCATTTTGGTTGTACATTTTTCTCTTTCCGATGATTATTGCATGGATGGAAATTTTGATATATATTCATGCCATTGGTACACATTTAACTTAGGTGGAAAGTTTTATAACTATTTGATTGATATTATAAGAAAGAGGGGAGGGGTATGTTCCATGTTGAAGTGTTGATATCCAAATTTCTTCTTTATTTGTTTTTAAAAAGGGCTCTAGAGCTCACAAGAAGGATTAGAAAATGAGCAATTTTTTTAACGTTGAAAGAATATGTGTCTTCTTTTTTTCATACAAAATGCTGAGTTCCTCAAGGGTCATGTGGAAGGAGATGAAAAATAAGTCAAGGTATGTTTAGATCCTTAATTTTATAGTTGATAACCAGCCTCATGGATGAAGAAGTAGAATGCAAGATTCTGTTACTATATGTAAGGAGATGTACCTTAATGTCAAGGGTTGTATGGTTAAGTAATATGGAAGATTTGGACTTGGGAATAAACTTGTGGGGGTCAACAACTTTGAAATTCAGAAACTTGGGAAAACAATGGAAATGACTTGGAAAAAAATGGCTAAGCATTAAAAAATGAAAAATATTTCATTTTTTCATTCAAAATTATGTATAAACTAGCAACAATATCTAATCATATTGCCATACCATATGAAAACAAGATACATATATAAAAGGTGTAAGATTCCAAATGATCTAGTATCTACTATCAATGCCTCTGCTCCTTTAGTGGGAATATATATTGTGTCATCCTCTAGTAGTGGAAGGTTCTGTGGCTGGAGTCAAACATAGTGGTGGGTACTAAGTCTAGTACAGGACTTTGTCCATCCTGTAGTGGCTAGTTAAGGACATCCTCTACTGCCAACCAGTCCTGCTCATACTTGACATCTACCCAAGCAGGGAAATCCATGAAAGATTTATTGGCACTAATTAAATACTCCAATGTTTTTCTTGAAATAGATGCCTAGGTGCTTAACAGTTTGTATCAGGGCACTTATTTCGGCCAAAAAAGGGGCAGATGAAGGGTTCGACTCATTGTCATTATATCTGCACATATTCAAGGCATCTTGACCGCAAATTTGTTCAATTCTGTTATCAATCTCTTATAAATTCTGCGCTTTGATTTTTATTATAATTCTATGCAGGGTTGAGATTGTGAAGCAAAGATCAAAGGTTTTCATTCTGTGTATAAATGGGTCACCACCATCACCACCACCACCATGAAGAGGCCAGACCTTTTGACGAGGCACTAATGTCCTGCCTTTGTTGTCCATGTTATTTGGTGAGCTCTGTATTCCGAGGCATTGGGCGATGCTTCTTTGTTCTCTGCTACCCTTTTCTCCAGTGCTTTGGCCTTCATCACCAACACTACCATCACCATCATTGATTTCACTGGCTACCCAATTTAGGATGGCAACATCCTTGTGGTTTTGGCACTTTGATTTTCTAAGATTTATTTTAACATCTTGCCAGATCAAGAACATTGCAAAACTAGTTGAAGTTGAGATTGATTTTTTGAATAGTGGTGAATAAGCCATGTTTAGGGCATATAATTGACTAGAAATTTTCAGAGCTAGTTGAGGTTACAGATTGATTTTCTAAATGGATGTGAATAAAACATTTTGGGGCATCTATTTTCCAATTATTTGGAGGAGAATTTTCCATAATTGGTGTTATTGATCTGGATTTAAATTTCTTCAATGGATTTTTGTTATTGGTTTGTATTCTGTTGGTGTTTTGCATCACAATGGAGCTATGTGCAAGCCAGATTGGTTTGCTTATAGAATGTGGTCCGGAAAACATTCTAGAGAGGATATGGTTGGCTATACTTTCTGCCTTTTTGTTGAAATTTACTTTCTTTGTGGATATAAATGAGGTGGTATCAGTGATGGTAAAGAATTGCATTGGAAATACTCAAATCTCATTCATTTCATTATATAGAGAGAAGAAAAGTTCTCAGAAACCCCCTTAGGGCATCTTAAACTTGGTGCTCAGCAACCCCATCAGAGCATCTTAAACTTGGTGCTCATCAACCCCATCAGACCATCTTAAATTTGGTGCACAGCAACCCCATTAGGGCATCTTAAACTTGGTGCTCAGCAACCCCATTAGAGCATCTTAAACTTGGTGCTCAGCAACCCCATCAGACCATCTTAAATCTGGCGCTCAGCAACCCCATTAGGGCATCTTAAACTTGGTGCTCAGCAACCCCATCAGGCCATCTTAAACTTGGTGTGCAGCAACCCCATCAGACCATCTTAAATCTGGTGCTCAGCAACCCCATTAGGGCATCTTAAACTTGGTGCTCAGCAACCCCATCAGAGCATCTTAAATCTGGAGCTCAGCAATCCCATTAGGGAATCTTAAACTTGGTGCTTAGTAACCCCATCAGAGCATCTTAAATATGGTGCTCAGCAACCCCATTAGGGCCAACTTATTCATCCTCCTAATAATTGTCATAATGTTCGAAAGAAAAAATATGAAAATTCCTATTTTATTAAGCAACAACAGCATGAATTTATCTTAACCTTAGCTCTGTTCTATGGATCCATCTTAATATTAACACTGTTTAATGATAAAAGAAACAATGAGATATACAATATCAATTTTTTATCTTTCTTGAACCAGGGTTAAGATGAATGTTAAATACATCTTATATACATCAATTGATAGCATTGGAAAACAAATTACATTTCAAGCTTTCCCACTGAGCAGTGGAAAAACACTAAATAGTAAAACAACATCTGCAGCTTTAGGATTATGGCATATAATGATCAAATAGTTGTTAAAAATGAAGATGCCTCGGTTGAGAGTGTTCTTAAGTATTGCTCCATGTATCATTTGTAAATCTGTGTTTGTTTTTTTGACATGAAAAGAAATAGACTCTTATCTAGGATATTATATTCGTATGCAGTAGATTCTCTGCTGAATAGTGTTATCGCTTGATATAATATACCTCAATACTTCACCCTGTCAACTCTGTTGCCAAAAATTCAATTTATCTGTGACAAGCAAGAAGATTTCATGGCATGTATTTTTCTATGTAGTAGATTCTCTGCTGACTAGTGCCATCTCTTGATATCATATACCTCAATAATTCATCCTGTCAACTTTGTTGCCAGAAATTCAATATACCTGTTACAAGCAAGAAGATTTCATGGCATGCATTTTTCTATGAAGCAGGTTTGCTTCTCACTAGTGTAATCTGTTGATATAATATACCTCCCTACTTCACCCTGTCAAATCTGCTTCCAGAAATTTAATTTACCTGTCACAAGAAAGAAGATTTCATAACATGTATTTGTAGATGGGAAAAAATCAAAAGACCTTATGGTCGACTAGTGCCTAATTTTAGATATATAGTTTATTTGTTACAGTTTGTTTACATAACATCCGCTTGAATCCTCCATCCATAAAAGAAATATTGCGTTAAAAACTCAGGGTCATAATCTAACATGAGGCTACTTGGTTTCTTAACACATCTCGCTGGTGCCACAATTGAAACACTTGCCCAAGAGCCACAAGTCCTTCAAGTTCCTGAGATAAAGAAGCAAAGATGGTAGCATATCTAACAAACTATCTGGCAGCATATCTTTTATGTGTGCCTGAATGATATTATTATAAGTATTTTGATGTTTATTAGTATGTTGATGTTTATTTTAAGTACCATCACTTATATTCTGATGAAACTGTTTCAACATCGCAAAATCTCTGGATATCATACGGTCGCCATTCCATTCACTTATTGTCATTTCCTGAAGTGGATATTGTGAGGCTGACAAGGATATTGCTGACAAGAAGTCCCTAGAGCTCTCAGGTTTGTCTGTACAAACTCAATGACTAAGGTGATATTGGTTCCTTTTTTGAGGAAAATGCTTGTAGCCACAGTCTTAATATCTTAGTTAAAATGCCAATTCTGTATTTTTCAATGCATCTATGAAACGAGTTAAATTTTTAGAGAACACATTCGGTTATAGAGTTGAATGATGCCATTGAGTTAAATGTTTGGGACAGCAGTAAGAAAACATTTTCTTTCATTTCCAAGAATGATGGATAAGACAATATGATTTTCAATAGAGAGAATAGATTTGAATTATGCCATTGAGTTAAATGTTTGGGATTTTCTTTCATTTCCAGGAATGATGGATAAGACAATATGATACTCAATAGAGAGAAGAAGATTGAAATGTATGTTCTTACCAATGCTAATTTGATTTTTTATTTCTTTGGAGGCCATTCAAAGTTCTCAAATGGTGCTACAGAGGCTAAAGATATTATGTTGAAAAATATGGTGTATGTATTCACTAAGATTTATATTGGGTGTTGTGGCAGTTGACCAAGAAATATTTCTCAGTGAGCCTGTCCGTGCCATATCTGTAATGTCTGTAAATACAACAGTGGTATTAACACAAGGTAGGAGGCAACATTACTGATTTCTGGCAGTAGGAGTGGGATAGACCCAATTATTGCAATATTTATTGTTAACTTTGCATATTATATGCATTTAAGTACTAGCACCATTTAATTTTTGGTTGGTCTACTGATATGATCTTTCTTGTTTTGCAGGAAGTATTACTGCATACTCTGTAGCTGGAAGTTGATACCTCATTATTAATTGCTCTTCTTAACATAGAGGGGACCTACTTGCTCTGCATGGAATGACTTGATCTCGCAAGGCAATAGGCTTTACAGAAACATGGATCGAATGCTGGCTTACAGAAAGGGGTCGATGACATGGGTAAACTGGATATATACAAATATCGATCCAAAAAGAATGCTGGTATTCTTTAGCACCACGTCCCCTAAACATTACAGGTAACCTTTGGTTCTAAAAAATACAACAGTGTCTAGTATATTGTCTATTATATTAGGTATAGTTAGATATGTATTAAATTTATGGAAATCATGTTGCAGCTCAAGTGAATGGAATGAGCCAAATGGGTGTCTTAAGGCCCACAAAAGTACTACAACCAAGACTGCTAGTGAATTGAGCAAATTCGATTCCTTATTTTTATCCAGAATGAATATTTGCAAATTTATTGAAATTGGACACCCGATTACCTCTAAAAATCTGAGATTGTTCATCTTTTTAGGTAAATATTCTATCCCACAGTTTTCTATGGTCAAATCTGTCAACCGATTCAGCTCTCCAAAAGAATCAAGCAGGCATTTCAAAGCTGGGCAATTTGATATCGTCAACCGCATCAACTGAGTCAACAGTCCAATGCAGTTGGGTTAATATGCCTCTTTGACTGGTTCATTTGTGTATGGAGCTTAAATTGATAATTCATATATGAAGAGTAATGCATATATGAAGAGGTATATGTATATGTTAAGCAAGGAATGCAAAGTAATGAAGTTTGGTATACAAGTTTATAAAAAGTAAGTAGCGAGTGATTGTGCTCGTTTCAGTTGTAGTTGCTTGCTGTCTCTTTTGTCAAATTCTGTATTGCAACTTTACAATAACTCTTGAAGTACCGCAAGGATGTTTCGTCAAATTCTGTATTCCATACTTTACTTAAAGTTCAAATATGAACTAGCGCAAAGATCTATTGAAAAAAAAAACTGCTACCAATATATTCACAGAAGAACCCATCTAAATGCACCCAAAATATGAATTATATTTAATAAACGCAGCGAGTTTATCTCACAATTCTTCTATATTCCATATCAGAAATCAATTGAAAAAAAAAACTAGTACAGATATATTCACAGAAGAACCCATCTGAATGCACCCAAACTATGAATTATAATGAATAAACGCAGTGAGTTTATCACACAATTCTTCTATATTCCAACTATTCTCAAGGACCTGGCAAGATACACAGACTTTCTTATTCCAACTATTCTCAAGGCAGTGGCAGGATATAATGACCTTAATGGTAAAGAATTTGGAAATTGGTTAATGTTGTTGTACTGGAAACCTTGGTCCAGATTCCATTTCCCATTTTCTTTTAAGAAAGTGTTGGAGTAATTCTCACACTCAAAGTAAATTGAGTATACTGACATGTCATAAAGAAAGAATGGGAATAAATTAAGTATACTAACAACCAATATATGAACAGACCACTCAAAATAGTACTAAGGGTTTGAAAGTTGGAAAACCTCAAAATTTCTCATAGGTAGAGGATGCTCATTGAATATGATCGTTGTAACGTGTAACTCTATGGAGTCTCCTGGAAAAACTAGAACGTTAACAACAATAACTACCATGTTAAACTGCCTAGCTACATGAAACGTAGTCTTGGAAGTGAGATGGAGAGAGTGAAATAAATGGAAGTAGTTTGATGCAACTAGGTTGTCTACTATATCACTCACTTTCTTAGCTAGCTTTTCCATGGAAAAAACAAACAAATAAAAGGCTGATGGGTGTAGCTTTTAAGCTTCACTGGTTAGCTGATTTTACAGGAACCACCTATTCCTGTGTAACTTATGGCCACAAAAGAACTATGGCTTGCATGAACTGGATACATATTCATTATTATATAACTTGATTTAATTTTCAATTATCAAGCTATTGCACATTTCAACTTCAAAAAAATTGTTTTTTCCCACACTCTAGCTACAATATAGAGTTGTTATCATTCCACCTTGCACATATAACAACGTTAGACCAGTGTTATTCTTACACAAGTGTTTGTGCAAATTTACAGTTATAGTATCATCCATATTATGAGATCACCATCATGCATCAATGTTCCATTGTTAGTTGGCTTGGCATCTGGGAATCCAATGGAATCCAATTGTAAAAGGAGAGACCATTTTTTTGCATTATCTTTTTCTTGAATTTGGTTTTGAAGATAAATTTAGATTTAAATATAATTTGGTTTTTGAAGATAATTTTATATATACAATTTATTTGTTACAGTTTGTTTACATAACATCCTCTTGAATCCTCCAGCCATAAAATAAATATGGCGTTAAAAACTCAGGGTCATAATCTAGCATGAGGCTACTTGGTGTCTTAACACATCTTTCTGGTGCCACAATTGAAACACTTTTCCAAGAGCCACAAGTCCTTCAAGTTCCTAAGATAAATAAGCAAAGATGGCAGTATATCTAACAAACGATCTAGAAGTATATCTTTTATATGTGCCTGACTGATATTATTATAAGTATTTTGATGTTTATTAGTATGTTGATGTTTATTTTAAGTACCATCACTTATATTCTGATGAAACTGTTTCAGCATCGCAAAAGCTCTGGGTATCAGACGGTCGCCATTCCATTCACTTATTGTCATTTCCTGAAGTGGATATTGTGAGGCTGAGAAGGATATTGCTGACAAGAAGTCCCTAGAGCTCTTAGGTTTGTCTGTACAAACTCAATGACTAAGGTGATATTGGTTCTTTTTTTGAGGAAAATGCTTGTAGCCATAGTCTTAATATCTTAGTTAAAATTCCAGTTCTGTATTTTTCAATGCATCTATGGAACGAGTTAAATTTTCAGAGAACACATTCGGTCATAGAGTTGAATGATGCCATTGAGTTAAATGTTTGGGACAACGGTAAGAAAACATTTTCTTTCATTTCCAGGAATGATGGATAAGACAATATGATTTTCAATAGAGAGAATAGAGTTGAATGATGCCATTGAGTTAAATGTTTGGGATTTTCTTTCATTTCCAGGAATGATGGATAAGACAATATGATTTTCAATAGAGAGAAGAAGATTGAAATGTATTTCCTTACCAATGCTAATTTGATGTTTTATTTCTTTGGAGGCCATTCAAAGTTCTCAAATGGTGCTACAGAGGCTAAAGATATTCTGTTGAAAAAGATGGCGTATGTATTCACTAAGATTTGTATTGGGTGTTGTGGCAATTGACCAAGCAATGTTTCTCAGTGAGCCTGTTCGTGCCATATCTGCAATGTCTGTAAATAAAACATTGGTATTAACACAAGGTAGGAGGCAACATTACTTATTTCTAGTAGTAGGTGTAGGATAGACCCAATTATTGCAAGATTTATTGTTAGATTTGCATATTATATGTATTTAAGTACTAGCACCATTTAATTTTTGGTTGGTCTTCTGGTTTGATCTTTCTTGTTTTGCAGGAATTATTACTGCATACTCTGTAGCTGGAAGTTGATACCTCATTATTAATTGCAGTAAATGGTAAATATGGAGTACATTTGTTGTCTCAGTGAACTTGTTTTTAATTAGTATACAATGGTGTTTTCCTTCAGTTTTAGTGATTCACTTCTTTATTGATTTTTATTTTTGACATTGTTTCCTTTTAAAGCCAATTCAGATTATATTAATGCCACACTCTGAAAAATCCTGGATGTCCTTTTGGAACATATTTTAGTAGTTGAGCATGTAATTTTTATTAAATGCTTCACCTACCAATCATTAGGATAGAGGAATATCTGGATAAGAAACTATTGTTGACTTTGTAAAGATGAAAAAAATCAATAGTAGTGACAACGATAAGCTTCTGTCATAAAAAAAACTAGGAAATGATAAAAGAATCTGTTACTAACTATGACAGATGCTCAAAAGGGGTATGAAATGATCTCCACATGGTCAACATATTGATTATGGACATGCTCCAAATTCTTCTTTATCTGAATTTGTGGAAAATCCACGAAAATTCTGATCTGCTTGAATTAACAAATCTGAAACTAATTTGTAACCCAAGACACAGAATTTTCTCTACTCAATTTGTAGAAGAAAGGGAACAGAAATAACAGTCACACAATATAAAAAAAAAAAGACAAATTTTCTAGGGAAACCAACTGGAACGCACTTTTTGGTGGGTTCTGCGATCTGCGATTTTTTAGAGGGTTCTACGGTCTGAGGAAAATGTAGGTTAGTCTTCTATCGAAATGTGATTATGGAAGCAGTGAATGGTTTGAGAATGCAATAATATAGAAGATGCAAACTAAACAGATTCTTATACCTGTCAGAAAAACAAACAATAAACATAACTTAAATAAACATAACATTATTAAGATTGTCTAGAACCACAAACTCTGTGTGGAAATTTTCTAGTCATGTTTTCCTTTGCTTGCTGCCTATTCATAAAAATTTTCCAGTTTGTTGTCAATTTTTGTACCAAGGAGGCCAAACAGACATAGTTTCTGTGGATGTTGCTCAAGTAGATTAGTCAATGCCATTAATTTGTGAAAGTGCATTTAGAAAACTGATATGCTAATTAGTTTGTCACTTGTGATGTGTTGTAGGTGGATACTTTTGGGTGGCGTTATATGAAACCCAACCATGGGGTTGTGTGGGACATACAGAAGCCACCAGGAGGTGCTCTCCAGTTCCGATTCATGTGGATACAGATCATTTGCAACAAAACTCTATCGTGGAAATCTGGGAGCTACTAGTTTCGATCTCTGATATGTAAATGATTCGAGGCTGATATTTAACATAGATATGTGTTATGACAGCACTGAAATTAAGTGTAAATTGGGCAATCAACTGTACATTCGAATGCCATATACTTTTTTGCTATTTTTTGTTATTAAGGAAGCCAATTCCATGTATACAAGGGTGTTGAAATGGTGGAGCTAACCACTGGATATGAATTTATTTTTCCAGCATTTAATGTGATTCAACCTTTTTGATTTATATGTTAGAGATTAAACTCTCTTGTAAGATGGAGAAATATTGTGCATTTTTCTTTTACCTCATAATAGTCATGAAATGAAGTTCCAAATAAGGATCTTGCATGTTAAAATTCAATGACATGAATTTATTTTTAGCGAATATATGTGTGATGCTTTATTATTTTCAAGGTTTCTTTCCAGAATTGTTAAGTTTTGGAAAAAAAAAAATTCACTTAGATTTAAAATGACTACTGTTAGCTTTAAAAAAAATGGAATTTATTCCTTTTTTCCATAAAAAAATAGAGTTTAAGGTAATTAAAATCACTATTTGGGAACTTGAAATGTTGAAACCGCCTTAAAATAACATTTAAAATGATTTTTTTATTTTTTTTTAAATATTTTTTCATATCTTCTCTAGAGAGACAAGAGTTTGAATTATGGACATATAGTCTCTGTAGAGACAATACGTTTTTGATCTCAGCTATTGTCCATAAAGATACAAATGTTATTGTCTCTACAAAGACAAAAATGAAAGTGTCTCTACAGAGACAAATTGTAGACAAATGAAATTGTCTCTAGAGAGACAAATGAAATTGTCTCTTAAAAGACAATAACGCCTATGTCTTTATAGAGACAATAATAATATGTGTTCTATATTGTCTTTATAGAGACAATTGTTTGAGACACTAATTTCGAGACACCCGCTTAAAAACAATATTTAAGACGATACACAATTTTATTTTTGTCTCTAATTAAGACAATTCACTGGAAAATTGTCTTAAATATTGTCTTAAAACACCCCCACATATAGTAGTGTGCAATAGTTTTTAATATCAGTTTTTAGAGTTCTTTCAATAAAATTGGAATCACAAATTTAAATTAAAGATTATTTCACCATGGTGCTATCCATGTTTGTACACGCACAATGCTCACCCATTCTATATATCCACCTCCATTATTGCACTTAGCCCTTGCTTGTGTAATAATATAATATTGTTGGTCATATGTTTGCCATTATATCAATATTATTGTAATCTACAATATCATTATAGTTGACAGAGGTTGGTTTTTTTTACTTTAAGAGTTTATTTAAATTTTATTGTAATTTTTTATTTTTTATTTTTACGTTTAAAAATGTTTAAAAAATATTCCAAAATTATATTAGTTTTCATCATGTAAAGAGTCCTGAAATATTAGTTTTGATGATTAAAATTTTAGAAAGGTTAGTTGTGATTATTAAAGATTTAGAAAAGTTGAATTTGGTATTATATGGATATTGATTTTTTTAAAAGTATTAATTAAAATTTAACATCAATTTTGATATTTGAAATTAGAGTTAAATATTTGTTTTTATTTACTAATTTTTTACTGCATCACATTTTTTCTTAAATTTATGCATTAATTTTTTTTTGTAAATTCGGTGTGACCATGCCATTTCTATTTATATTTTAAGAGAGGTTACAAAAAATATAAAGTCATTCTTGGCCTCAACCTGCCCAAGAGGGAAACCAGGTTTATTGGCCTTCTAAAAACATGATTTGCATCCCAAAATTGAAATTGTCTCTTGCGTCTATGACTTGCTTGCACTACCTGATTCTCTACTTTAATATTTACAAACATAACAGTATTTAAAAGTTCCAAATTAACAAGAAAACCATCAAATCAGACATCTTCTAATCCTCAGATGAGGAGACTGGGGCAGGGTCTTTGACATTAGACCCTGGCATTTCTGCTTGGTTAAGTTGCTGAAGAATCTGCTGAAGGATTTTCTCCATGCGTCCCACTTTTTCATCCAATCTGCTAACCCTGTCTGCAGTCTGGTATTGAGTGATCTTTAGATGCTGCTGATTGTCCTGAATCTCCAAGAGTTGAGCCTGGGTACGTAGGTCTGGTTGCATTGCTTCCGTCTTTACTTGAATTGGGTGATTACTCTGGATTACTTTTGCTAGCAGGCATTTTACAATCCAATATGTATGGACTGTCTGATTAAACAATGTAAGCCTGCCCCTTGTATGCCCTGGATTAGTAATAAAATCCAGAATCTCTGCCTCTGTCTCATTATCCTCTGGTTCCTAGTGGATTTCTTGTTCCCAACCACGAATATCATTTCTGGCTGCCGAGGGATTACTCATGACATAATTAACTGTCAGTGTTTCCAGGTGTTCCAAATACGTTTTCCGCCCCCTTTTCTTTGGAACAGGTTCTGTCTGAGCAGGTTGCTTTCCCTTATCCGAGGCCCGGTAGTGTCGCTTTCCCATTGTTGGGTGTGAATTTTGAACTAACACTGGCATGCATAAGTAAACAAAATAAGAAAAGGTATTAAAACACAGCATGCACCTCGTGGTGCCCTGGGACCTAAGTTGAGACAGAAAATCGGCCAACTTCTTACGACTGGGATAGTTGGTTTGACTGTGAGGAATGTCTTGAGGATAAAACGAGAAATGGATAAGAAGGCTCAGTTCCTGCGCAGGTGACCATAACCACTCTGTCATCCTCTTCATATGGTAAACATTGACATTCATAGAATTTATATTTACTACGCCCAGATAAGAAAATAACATTGTATGGCTGCGGTTCTCTACAATTAGGTAGTTGAGACCATGACTATGACTGAGGAAATCAAGCTTTCTTTTATTGCTATGACTCTTCATATTACCTTTGCTCCTATCAGGAATGAACAGAAGGGGGTTTCTATTTAGGATTTGTCGCCCTATACGAACCTGGCTATCACAGTGATTACATAGAAAACTGAGGGTTTTACTCCCATATCTTCGCACAGAGCTTGCTTCAGGTGCTTGGGAGTAACAATCGTCGCAGAAAGAAAGAGGGAACGGTTTCAATTCAGGTTCCAGACAGTTAACAAACAACAGAAACGACCGAAAATCTAAACTATCTTCTTCACTATAGACCACATCAGCCGCATTTAACATCAGAACTTGGGAGTAACAGGGGTCGCGGAAACAAGGAGGGACCGGGTTCAGTTGTGGTTCCAGACATTTAACAAATGACAGAAACGACATAAATCCTAAACTATCATCTTCACTGTAGACCATATCTGCTGCATTTAACATCAGAATCACTGAGGTTATTGTCAAAACATACCCGGACAGAGTCACGCTATATCCTGGTTGCAGGGCTGTAGTTCGCCTTCGCTGCCTCCTCCAGTCTTTCGCATGCAAAGGATAATGCATGCAAGAATGAAAGGGCGGATTTAATAAACTTACCAAGTTTTCACCTGCTTTTCCGGTTGTCTGACACACACCCTGGCCATCATGCGCCATCAAACCTCTGCCGGCGCTCGCACATTCCACTTCGCTGGTCTGACAATTCATTTAAATGATCTTGATTGTTATTTACGGGAGTGCTTGCTAAGTTGCCGCCTCCCCTTGTCATGATGGCAAGTGTACACCCCGATCGGGGGGTTGGAGATCCTTTTCCACTATCAACTGGAGCGATTGAAGTTCCACAGTCCATATGAGGTCAGTTGGGCGTCCCTCTATGTGGCTCTCAGCATTCTCACATCCCCAGTTTGCTAAGTAGTCTGCTGCTGAATTTCCTTTCCTTCTGATATGGTGAGGGATAAGGTATTGAATTCGTTTCACCAATTGGCTCAATTCCTCTATAAGAGCTGTTGTTCTCCAACTTTGGGAAATTTTCTCCCATTGCGTTCCCTGCTGAAGTTTTTTAAGGATCCCTGTAACCATAGCTGAGTCCCCTTCAACAATAATCCTCTGATATTGTTCGTGGATTGCTATCTGCAGGCCTTGTTTAACCGCCATTAATTCTACTTCATTATTTGTTGCGTGGCCTAGATCTAGAGCATAGAATCTGCAGACAGTCCCTCGTGAGTTTCTGAAGATCCCTCCTGATCCTGCTTGGCCAGGATTCCCTCTGGAAGCCCCAGGATTCCCTCTGGAAGCCCCATCATAGTTAAGTTTTAGAAATCCGGGTTGGGGAGGCCGCCATTGTTCTTCTATTGATTGGCTAGGTGGTCGAAATTTCCAAAGCCCTTGGCTTAGCATCTGAGGTTTTAGTTTCAGCTATTCCAAAATGATGGCTTCAATCCCCACTGCTTTCCAATCTTCGTCCGTCCATTTTTCCGTTAAGATGGTTTCCCGGATATTTTCTATGGAACACTGCCATATATTAATCATTGGTTGTTCCAAATTTTGGAAGACCCTATGGTTTCTTTCCTTCCAAATATTCCACAGTAGGAATCCTAATGCAAGGGTCCACGCTCTATTGATGACTTGACAGTTAAATTTACCATTTCCCCAGCTTTCTATGATTTTTGTCACAGTTTCATTGTTATTTAGCAGCTGCCTAAATAGATGTGTGAGAGTCTCCCACAGGGGCTGAACTTTAGTACAGTAGCCGAGCAAATGATCTATGGTTTCTTCTTCACTTCGACAAAAGGGACAGCATGATGGCCCAAACATTCCTCGTTTTCTAAGGTTTTCCCAGGTTAATATTCTCCTATGGCTTACTAACCAAATAAAATAAGTGATCTTTGGCCAATGCCTCATTTCCCAAATCCTTTTCCAAATTGGTCTTCCATTTCCAGCCCCTTGTTGAGTGTGGATACAATATCCCTCCTTGATAGTGAACAGACCTCTTGTTTGATGACCCTATCTCAGAATGTCCGGACCTGTTGTAATTCTGAGTTTGCGAGTATTTAGCTCCTTTGCCAAGTTATTCCACTGTTCCGTTTCAGGCGCTGCCTGCCACCCATGTTTGTCTTTCCACTTCCTCCACATACCATCACTAGTATTGCACCAATATTGCTTCACAAGCCTGTTATTCGGAGTATTGGTAAATAAGAAGATTTCTCCTAATTCAAGTCTGCTAAATAATTTGTCCCTTTGCTGCCATGAGTCTTCCCAGAAGAGCGCTGTATTTCCTTCCCTAACTTCCCAGAAACTATGATTCCAAATTAAAAATCTGTTCATCGCTGCTAGATTCCATATGGATGACCCTTTTGGAGTTCTATCAACTTTCATTTGGCCTGCAACTGTTTCTGGCATATCGTACTTAATTAGCCATATTCTCTTCCAGAAATCCTGCCCTCCTATGAGCCAGCGCCACCAGAGTTTTGCCCCCAGTACATTGTTTAAACTAAAAGGGTCTCTCAGTCCCAAACCTCCTTCTGCCTTGGACTTAATCAATTTATCCCAAGATAGTAGGGCCCACTTCCTATTTGATTGACTCCCCTGCCATAAAAACCTTTTGAATATGTTTACCAACTGTTCACATATTCCTTTAGGGCAAGCTCTTCCCGAGAGCTGGTAAATCGGTAAGGCTTGCAGTACCGATTTTAAGAGAATAAGACAGCCTGGCACATTCAGTGTTCTAAACGCCCAATTTTGTATTCTTTTCTCCACTCTGACTACAATATCCTTCCAGTCTGCTATCCGCATAGGGCCTAGGTTTAGAAACATACCAAGGTATTTAAGCGGAAAGGATCCTTGCTGGAAGCCCAAAGCCCTGGTCAGATGATGCTGCATCAGAACAGGGCAGTTGAAGAAATAAACATTAGACTTATCCTTATTAATTTTTGTGCCCGAGGCTTGCATGAACATCTCCAGAATTTTTAGGATACTCTTACACTCTTTCAGTGAGGCCATGCAAAATAGTAAAATATCATCTACGAATTGCTGGTGTGTCAAGGATAGTTGAGGTCCCCATAATTTCAAACCTTATAGCTTGCCTTCTGCTACTTGAGCTTTGATTAATCGGCCCAGACCCTCTGCTGCTATGATGAAGAGGAATGGTGATAGGGGATCTCCTTGTCTAAGCCCACGCGAACTATTGAACGGTGTTGAAGGGCTCCCATTCAAGAGTATGGAGAAAGTCGGGGAAGATATAAATGAGTGCACCCAATGGATCCATCGTTCATCAAACCCGAACGCTCTCAGCACCTCTGTCAAATATTGCCAGCTTATGCGGTCATACGCTTTGGAGAGATCCAATTTTATTAGTAAACTTCTCTTTTTTTCTTTCTTGAGTGTATGTATTGCTTCCTGTGCTACCACTATTCCATCCAGAATTTGTCGACCTTTAACAAATCCTGTTTGTTCTGGGGAAATTATCTTCGTCAGCAATGGTTTTAAACGGTTAACCATGATAGTAGAGAGAATTTTATAAATGACATTGCAGAGGGCTATCGGGGAGAAGCCTACAGGGGTATCAGCGTGCTGTTGTTTGGGGATAAGAGTCAAGAACGTAGCATTCAGTGCTGGAGACATTTTTTTATGTATTCGGGATTCTTCAACCACGTCTAAAATATCTTGTCCAATGAATGACCATGCTGCTTCGAAGAATTCACTGGTAAAACCATCAGGGCCCGGGGCCTTATTTATGGGTAATTGCAGGACCACCTCTTCTATTTCCTTCAGCGTTACTGCTCGTAATAAAGCCAGGTTTTGTTCTCTGGTGATCAATTGGGGAATATGATTGGTGATCTTTTGAATGGCTTCTTGACGATTGGGACTAGATTCTGTTAGAAGATTCTGAAAATGACTGGTCATTTCTTTTTCGACATCTTCATGTTTAATTAACCTCTCTCTGTTTGCTGCTTTAATAGAGAAAATTCTGTTTAGTTGTCGCCTCTGTATCATTGCTCGATGAAAGAATTTTGTATTTCGGTCCCCTTCTTTAAGCCATTGGACTCGAGATTTCTGTTTCCACAAGATCTCCTCCTGTTTTCTTCGTTCCTCTTGTTAGCTAAGAGTTTGACCTTCTTCCACCACCAGCTCTTCTGTGCGCCCCTGTAGGATTATTCTCTGTTGGATTTCCCTCATTTTTTCTTTCAGTCTTATTTGATCCTGATGAATATTTCCGAATTCTGCTCGATTCCAGCGTTTTATTTCAAGTTTTAATTGCTTCAGACGCAGCTGAAACGAATGCATTTTATTATGGCCGCGGATTGGGTTTGCATGCCACCAATTTTTAACTTTTTCCATAAATCCTGGATCCCTAAGCCAAAATAGTTCAAATCTGAAAGGCTGGTTTTTTCTGCTCGCTTTCACATCTATCTCCATCCTGATTGGCCAATGGTCAGATCCCAAAGTAGGAAGTATTGCCGCCTCATAATGAATGTCTAGGCTCACCAGTGCCTCTGTCACTAAAAAGCGATCAAGCCTAGATGCGATCTGGTGCCGTTCTCCTCTGCGATTATTCCACGTATATCTTCCATTAACTGTTGGAACATCTACCAGTCTCAAATCATGTATAACCTCTTGGAATAGAGCCATTTCTGGTTCCTCCCTTCTTGTTCCACCTTTCTTTTCAGATAGGTTTAAAATCATGTTAAAGTCTCCTCCTAAAAGCCAATATTTTTCATTATGTAGAGTACTCACCTTTCTTATATCCTGCAGGAATGCCGCTCGCTCTCCTAGAATTGAAGGCCCGTAAACAGCAGAAATAAGGATTTTGTCCTCTGCTCCTAGCTGTCGAAATGTCGCTGTTAAAATTCTGGGGGCTCCCATCCATCCTTCTGCTATAACCTCCGCTTCGTTCCAAATTATGGCCAGTCCTCCCGATGCACCCACTGAGTATATCGCCATCACCACATATGACATCTTAAAGGATTGTACGATTGTTTGAAGCTTTTGCACTGTAACTTTGGTTTCTTGTACTAACATAATCTGGGGTTTTTCCATCTGTAGTTTATCTTTCAAATGACGCTGTTTACCTTTACTATTCAGGCCCCTTATATTCCAGGAGAGCACCTTCATTAAAAAATTTTGGGTAGTTGTTGAAATACCGTTGTTAACGGTATAATCTTTCCGGTGTTGATCAACATTTCTCCTACTAACTGTATGGATTCTTTGATAGTCGGTCTTCCTCTTTTCTTGGCTGGTTTAGATGAGGTCAGTACTTTCTTGCCTCCGGCATGTTCCCGTTCTTGAGCCTCTTGTTGAGCCTGAGCTGTTAGATAATGTTCAAAGGTATCCTTGTACAATTTCTTTTGATCTGGCGGAATAAAGCGATCATCGAGGTTCCTCCATTCAAACAGGAGTCTTTTAAGTAATTTCTCCTCTGCACTTAGGTCATCTTTAGAATGTTCCACCTCCATTGGGGTAAGTTCCTGTTGGTGATTATCTTCCATTTCCTTCCCTTCTTTCCTCTTTGACGATTGCTGTTTTGAGCCTTCCTCCAAATTCCCTTCCACCGGGATCTCCACGATTATCTCTGGCCCTGACGGTTCACCTCCCTCTTGCAATGCTTCATAGCGATTACCTGTTACAGTCGAGCCAGAAGGTTGTTGTTTTATTGTTGGCCCAAACACTGTTTGCCCTATGCGTCTTTTTCTTGTCGACACCTGCACAAAACCCTCATCTTCCTGTAGGGATGGTTTTTCTGGTCCATTGGTGCTTGTTTTCTGTTGCTCAGCCGCATTCAAAGGGCAAGATTTATATAAATGCCCATACTCATGGCATCGGCGACATCGGAAGGGTATGTGTTCATAATCCAATAGCTGCATCCAAACTTTACCCTGATACTCCAGTTCTATCATTTCTGGTAGGGGCTCTGAAATGTTCATATACACACATATTCTCGCAAAGGAAGTATAACGACCTCTAGCTGTTGCATCTGCTATTTTAACAAAAGAACCCAAAGAATTTCCTATTCCTTCCAAAATTTTTGGGTCCCAAAAATCCATGGGAAGCCCAAACAGCCGTACCCAAACCGGAGCAGCAAGGAATTGCTCTTGGTCAGGGTTGTAACATTCCTCCCATTTTCTAAGAAAGAGCCATGCATTACTATAAAAATAGGGTCCACCTTCAAAAATGCGTTCTTTATCTTGTAAATTGGAAAAAATAACTGTAAAAAAACCTTTAGCTCCTAGTTTCAAATCAATATGCCCTTTGGGCTGCCATTTTAATTGAATCCATTTCATTAGTTCCTTTTCTGAAGGCCATATACCTATGAACTTACATATTAAGGCATGGTTTTTCATATAACCTCGATACTCCGTCAATTTCACCGCTGGAATGACAAATCTTGGATTTTTCACCACTCTTGGCAAGCATTGGCCTTTCTGTTTTGCCTGCCATTCAGCTCCCAAGACAGGTGCCGACTTTTGCTGTGCTGAACCCGATTGAGATGTCCGCTGTACAGTATCGCCGGTGGTTACGTTACGGTAGGAGGGCTGCGACCCTCCTCCCGAGGGCGCAGACATATACCTCTATCAGAGCTGGCGTCTGGTGGAAGCCCGCCTCGGTATCTCTGCAACCTGTAGTGCTTTCTTTCAAACTCTCGAAACCCTCATTTGCCTCTCGAAACCCTCATTCGCCTCTCGATGCGATTCACTGTTTTTTTGGATTCTCCTAGCATTATGCATTATTAGTGTTTTGCATAATGACATATTTCTGTATGCATCAATTAACTATTCAAGACTAGTATCTTTATATTATTTTTGTTTTTAGGCATTTATAATTGTGATTAATATTTGAATGAGTTTGTTGTCATCCATGTTGTCTATCTTATTCTTATATATTAAGTATCTAAAGTGATAGTAGCCATATTGTCTATCTTATTCTTATATATTAAGTATCTAAAAATGACAGTAATCTTAAGGGGGGAATGGCTGGCTTTTATGAAGAAGATTGGAGAGGGTGTATTAATTTTAATTTTGAAATTATAAGTTATGAAATCAAGTTGTGAGAAAAAGTGCATTGACTTTAATTTTGAAATTATAAGCTATGAAATTTTTTGGAATCTGCTCTATTTCATGGCCAAAATTTATATAAGATAACAAAGTGATCAAGTATAGAAAAGTTTTTTTCTTTTCTCATAAGTAAAAATTATATTTTTAATCTTTTTTAATACTTAAATTTTGAGATTACGAGTTATTAAATATTTTTGGATTTATTCTATTTTTCTAAAAATACTTCTTCCTATTGTTGTTATATATGTTTAGAGAAATGGCTTAAGTATCAAAGAGAAAAAATTTCTTAGCTAAAAGTATAGTATATCCTCATATGTTTTAGAATATTTTCCAAAAAAAAACTATATTGACTTTAATAGAAAAATACTTCATCCCTTTGTTGTTATATAAATTCAGAGAAATGCCCGAAATATCAAAAAGGAATTTTTTCCTAGCCAAAGGGTATAGTATATCCTCAAATGTTTTAGAATATTTTCCCAAAAAAATTATATCGACTTTCGTTTTGAAAATATAAGTTAAGTTATGAAATATTTTTGAATCTACTATGTTTCTCCTATATTTCCAAATTCTCTTTTAAAAAATAAAAATAAATAAATACTTCACTACTTCACCTCCAAACTTCTGATTATTTTGTATTAGTTATCGTTTTACAATCATTGTTTAATAATGTTCAGAGAGTTTAATATTACACAGAGTTGATCAGGTAGTTTCTCTGCATAGTAGCAATTACAGTTATCAATCTCGATGTCTATGGTGTAAACGACTGACATCGGAAACGAGCATGTTCCTGTTTTCCACTTTGCTCTTAAATCTTAAATTCTGTTCTTTTTTTGTGGAATTGAGACACATAATCGATAGAGCTTTTTTGCACGCAATGCTTTCGGTCAATATATAAACTTTTTTGGAGGAAATACTTTCTGTCGATTTATAAGCTTTATTGTTTTTTTTTTCAGACAACGCTTTCATTCGATTTATAAACATTTTTTTTCAGGCAATGCTTTCAGTCGATTTCCATCTTAGATTTCTGTGAAGTTATCATACTAGCTATGTGGATCTTCATTTACGCTCCTTATTTTCCTCATACATTTCTCGTAAGTTTTCACATTTACTTGATCTCTTTTAAATACGCTTAGTTATGAAAATACAGAAAAGTTTTTTTTTTAAGTATGTGTAAGCGATATATATGCATATCTAAAAAGAAGAGCATATCACAGATATTTTGAAAAACAATTGCACTATTTTATTATAGGGGAGAGAGAAACCTTTTATAAACTAATATATTTTTTATACATTTTTTTTCCAAAATACTTGAGATAAAAATCAATTATATTATTAGATAAAACAATCATAAAAATGTTTCTATTTTTATTAAAAAAAATTATGCTTTTTTTTCTTAATTTTAAAATTTTAAATGTTATCAAGAACGCAATCAACTAGATGTTTATAATTGGTGAGCCTTTTTACTTGCATGGCGAATTTTCCAATTTTAAATAGTTGAATGTTTTTCATATAAAATCGAATTCTCGCTTAGGGCATGCAGCTACAGGTTCGGGCTCAAAACAAAACCCTATCGGTGCGAAAGTGCAAGAGAACAGGTATGAAGTATTACAGGAGGAAGATGAATCGATAATCGCTGAGATAGTTGTTGAAGGTTCAGCAGATGGAACAGCGGAGAATACTCAGAAAAATCAGTCCACAAAACGCAAATCAGGGAAGGAAACAGAGACATCTGAAGAAAGCATGATGCAAGACCTTACTCCGATGGAAGTCGAACAGACAAAAGAAGACCTCAGTGCAGAGGAAAAAATTTTGAAGCAGCTCCTGTTCGAATGGAGAAATCTTGACGATAGATTCATCCCGGCAGATCAGAAGAAATTGTATAAAGATACCTTTGAACATTATCTGACAGCGCAAGCCAAACAAGAGGCTCAAGAACGAGAGCAATCCGTCGGCAAGAAGGCTATCCCCCCCTCAAAACCAGCCAAGAAGCGAGGCAGGCGAACCTTACAGGAATCAATACAGCTAGTGGGAGAAATGCTGATTAATACAAGTAAGATAATACCGTTAACAACGGTATTTCAACAACTACCCAAAAATCATTAATGAAGGTGCTCTCCTGGAACATTAGAGGTCTGAACAGTAAGGGTAAGCAGCGATATCTGAAAGAAAAACTGAAGGCTGAAAAACCTCAAGTCATGTTATTACAAGAAACAAAAGTTTCTGAACAAACGCTTCAATCTATAATTAACTCATTTAAAATGCAATATGAATGTATGGCAATAGATTCTGTAGGAACATCAGGAGGAATAGCCATCCTCTGGAATGCAGTTGAGACCATGGCCGAAGGTTGGATAGGCCTCCCTAGAATCTTAACAGGTACTTTTCGTCAGATCGGATCTGAAGAAATGCTTCTTATTTCTGCTGTTTATGGACCTCCAATTCCAGGAGAGCGAGCTGAGTTCTTACAGAGTATTCACAGGCTTAGTACTCTGCATAATGAAAGATATTGGCTATTAGGTGGAGACTTCAACATGCTCCTGAATCTCTCTAAAAAAAAGGGTGGACTTAGAAGAGAAGATCCTGAAATGGGCCTCTTCCGAGATTTGATCAATGACCTCTGGTTAGTGGACATTCCAACTGTTAATGGACAGTTTACTTGGAACAATCGCAGGGGAGAGAGGCACCAGGTTGCCTCTAGGTTAGATCGATTTCTAGCCACAGAAGCCCTGGTTAGTCTAGATCTGTATTATGAAGCCAATATCCTCCCCGCCATGGGATCTGATCATTGGCCGATTTGCTTGGAGATAGACGTAAAGGCAATTCGACTTAACAGACCTTTCCACTTTGAGTTGTTTTGGCTACGGGACCCAGGGTTTATGGATAAAGTGAAACACTGGTGGTGCTCCAATCCTGTCAGGGGTCATAACAAAATGCATTCGTTCCAACTGTGCCTTAAACAATTAAAAGCAGAAATTAAACGATGGAACCGTTTAAAATTTGGTAATATCAATCAGGATCAAATCAGATTGCAGGAAAAAATTAAGGCGATACAGCAACAAATCATTCTCCAGGGGCGAACAGAGGAGCTAGCCCTGGAGGAAGGGCGCACTCTTAGTGCACAGGAAGAGTGACGAAAGCAAGAAGAAATACTTTGGAAGCAGAAATCCCGAATCCATTGGCTGAAAGAAGGCGATCGTAACACAAAATTCTTCCACAAAGCCATGGTGCAGCACCATCAACACAACCGAATATTCTCACTGAAAACATCAAACGGAGACCGAGTAATCAAGCATGAAGAAATGGAGAGCGAGCTGGTAACCCATTTCAAATATCTTCTTACTGAACCTCTTCCGAACCGACAGGCAGCCATTCAGAAGATAACAGAGCACATCCCTCATACAATCACTAGAGAACAGAACTTAGCCTTGCTTCGGGAAGTTACTCTCCAAAAGGTTGAAGACGTGGTCCTGCACTTACCCAAGAACAAAGCTCCGAGGCCTGATGGATTTACAAGTGAATTTTTTAAAGCAGCTTGGTCATTCATGGGGCCGGATATCCTTGAGGTGGTAGAAGAATCTAGACGAACCAAGAAAGTCTATCCAGCTCTAAATGCCACTTTTGTAACTCTTATTCCCAAACAAAAAAATGTATATACCCCAGATGGCTTCCGACCGATAGCCCTTTGTAATGTTATCTATAAAATCCTCTCCACTATTATGGTAAACCGGTTAAAACCCTTGCTTCCAACTATCATATCCCCGGAACAAACTGGATTTGTCAAAGGAAGACAAATCTTGGATGGCATTGTAGTGGCCCAGGAAGCAATCCATACTCTTAAGAGAGACAAAAGGAAGGAGCTGCTTATCAAGCTAGATTTATCAAAAGCATATGATCGCATTAGCTAGGAATACCTGATAGAGGTGATGCGAGCCTTCGGGTTTGATGACAGGTGGCTCCAATGGTTAAACTCCTTCATCTCCACTCCACATTTCTCAATCCTTCTGAATGGTAGCCCGACTGCGCCCTTC
Source organism: Pinus albicaulis (assembly GCA_034641835.2). Classification (NCBI taxonomy): domain Eukaryota; kingdom Viridiplantae; phylum Streptophyta; class Pinopsida; order Pinales; family Pinaceae; genus Pinus; species Pinus albicaulis. The sequence goes on along the minus strand of CM076584.1, from coordinate 1,262,486,357 downwards.
AACAGTTCACGAGGCCTTAGGCAGGGAGATCCCCTTTCTCCCTTTCTGTTTATTATCGCAGCTGAAGGGCTAGGCAGACTTATTAAAGCTCATGTTGCAGCAAGGAGACTACAAGGTTTAAGACTATGGGGACCTCAGTTACCCCTGACCCACCAGCAGTTTGTAGATGACATCCTCCTATTTTGCATGGCAACATTGAAAGAATGTAGAGCTATCCTTAACATTCTGGAAAATTTCATGGACGCGTCCGGTACTCAAATAAACAATGATAAATCAAATATCTATTTCTTCAACTGCCCAGCTTCAATGCAGAATTTCCTTGGCAGGACTCTGGGATTTCAACGAGGATCCTTCCCTATAAAATACCTAGGCATGTTTTTAAATTCTGGGCCAATACGAATTGCAGATTGGCAGGATATCATATTACGAGTGGAGAAAAGGATACAGAACTGGGCCTTCAGAGTGCTGAATGCACCAGGTCGTCTTATAATGCTGCGTTTAGTGCTTCAAGCGTTGCCGGTATATCAATTATCGGGAAGGGCCTGCCTGAAAGGAATTTGCACTAAACTGGTTAGTATGTTTAAAAAAAAATTATGGCAAGGAGCTCAATCTAATAGGAAATGGGCACTTATAACTTGGGATAAAATATTGAAATTGAAAGTTGCTGGTGGATTGGGGCTCCGCGATCCATTCATCCTGAATAATGTGTTGGGTGCGAAGTTATGGTGGCGCTGGCTTCAGGGAGGTCCTGATCTCTGGAAGAATATATGGAGCACGAAATATGCCATGCCAATTACAACCTCAGCACATTTGAAGATCGATAATTTCCCTAAAGGCTCTTCCATTTGGAATTTGGCAGCTACGAATAGACACTTAATTCGAACCCACAATTTTTGGGAAATTCGAGAAGGTAGTACAACCCTGTTTTGGGAGGACTCGTGGCAACAAAGGGGAAAATTGTTTAGCAGGCTGGACTTAGGAGAGATATTTCTGTTCACAAACATACCGAACCAGAGAATAGTGAATCACTATTGGATGCCGAACCAAAATGACTTATGGCGAAACTGGAAAGACAAGAATGTGTGGCCCGCAGCTCCAGAGACACAACAATGGGACAATCTCCACAAAGAACTTCAAACGAGGAAACTCCGCAGAGTTACAGGCTCGGATATCCTTCGATGGGGTTACACGACAAAAGGGAAGTTTACCATAAAAGAAGGATATTATATTGAGTCCCAACAAGCCCAGCATAATGCTCAACCAATCTGGAAGAAAATATGGGCCTGGAAACACTGGCCCAAAGTGGAGTTTTTCTTATGGCTGGTAAGCCATCGTAAAATACTGACGTGGGAGAACCTGCTGAAGAGAGGAATGATAGGCCCTTCTCGTTGCCCATTCTGCAAAGCTGAGATAGAATCAACAGAACACATTTTCAATACATGCCCATGTGTGCAGGAGCAGTGGAGGAACCTGGCAGAACTGTTTAGGCAAACGGATAAAAACAATGGAAGTATTCCGGAAACTATTGCTAATTGGAGAAAAGGAAGATATCACTATCAAGTAATCAATAGAGCATGGGGCCTGTCACTCGGATTCCTTCTTTGGAATACTTGGAAAGAGAGGAATAATAGAGTTTTTTAAAATTCTAAACAACCAATGCAAGTCATTTGGCAAAAAACTATTGAAAATATGAGAGAAACCATCCTAGTCGAAAGCCGGACTGATGAAGACTGGAAAACACAGGGCTTTGAGTCCCAAATTATAGAATATCTCAACCTTAAACCGCAAATGCTCCACCCAGGGCTATGGAAATATAGACCACCTAATCAATATTTGGAGGAACACTGGCTACCGCCTCAACCAGGATTTATCAAACTTAATTATGATGGGGCCTCCAAAGGAAACCCGGGGCAAGCAGGTTCAGGGGGGATCTTCCGCAATTCCCAGGGGGCAGTATGCAGGTTTTATGCTCTTGACTTAGGCCACGCCACAAATAATGAAGCAGAACTCATGGCTGTCAAGCAAGGACTCCTAATAGCGATCCGAGAAAATTATCAGAGGCTCATAGTCCAGGGAGATTCGAAAATGGTCACAGGTATTCTCTAGAAACTGCAGCAAGGTACACCTTGGGAGAAAATATCGCAAAGCTGAAGGACGGCGGCACTCATAGAAGAATTCAGCAAATTACTAAATCAGATTCAGTATTTACTACCAAGTCACATTCAAAGAAAAGGTAATGGAGAGGCAGATTATTTGGCTAATTGGGGATGCAAACACCCAGATCGCCCCATAGATGCTCGACCCTCAGATGCAATATGGGAAATTGAGATGCATTCCCTTCAACTGATCATAAGTAAGGACCTACAACCCCCCGATCGGGGTGTCCAGCATGCGGAACGGAATGGCCACTTGGCTCCCATCCGGCCTTCCGACAATTAATATGGTGGATGGTCTCACCGTCAACCGTGATCAATGAAGTGTGGGGCTTTAAGTTTCATGATGTTTCTGCACCACCGCCAGCCAGGAGTGTCAGAGAAATTTGGTAAGAATTTGGTTAAGGTAAGTTTGGCCCTTCCTGCGCTCCAATTGTTCATGCTCTGTTTGCATGCCAATGCTTGGAGCCTGCAGAGGAGGATGCCGGGCTCGGATCGTTTCAATAACATTCAGACTCGACTAGGGTATGTATCAGTAGCCCCCTTTCTTCTGCAAATGTTTTTAAGTTTGGACTGGGCAAGACGCATTGCCATCCTGATGAATTCGGTTATAAACATGTTGTTTTGTTTTTACATTCTGTTTTTAAGCCCTATTCCTCCCTGCTTTCGAGACCCTTGCGGTCCGGAGGTGAATTCTATGTCCTCTGTCAATAGTCTCGGTAAGAATTGTCATGGTAAGGCTTGCATGTTGGGTTTTTTGAACCAGTTAAGTCGATACAGAGGCTGTGAGGGTGTTCCTCAATCCAAACTCCCTCCCAAGTTTACTGCTAGTGTCAGAATTGTAAAGAGGACTCGTCGTCCTCTGCCTGGTCACTCTAATCCCCTTGTCATTTCTAACCTCAGCAGACTGTTCTCGTTGTGCTTCTGTACCCCTCCTGTCAAGCATCCGCCTATGTTTCCTGCCCAGTTTAGCCATCCTTCCTCTCGTCAGACGTTGGACGCGCTCAATGCTCTTGACAGAAATTTGAAGAAAACTTGCCACTCTCTGCTTTGTCCTTATAGTTTCCTTCTCATATCTAAGCCCAGCAGACCAGTTTCGTTGCGCTTGTTTACCCCTGCAGTCAGGAATCCGACTATGTCTCCTGCTTTCTCTTGCCAGAAATCGGACGTGCTTAGTTCTTGTCTTTATAGTCCCCTTGTTAATTCTAAACCCAGAAGCCTGCTTTCGCTGCGCTTGTTTACCTCTACTGTCAGGAAACCGACTCTATCTCCAATTTATCCTTCTGCCCAGCTCAGCCACCTTTGCTCTCGACAGAAGTTGGATGCGCTCAGATTTTCAGGGATTTTTTCAATCTTCGTTCATCGTTATTCGGCTTCTCACAACACATATAGATATAAGATCTGCACTCACCCTGTTGGCCAAGTCACTAACAGAAATTATTTGATGAACTCATCCTGCAATTCTATGCTACTTCATAGAGTTCATACGCTCATGGGGAAACGAAGAACTCGGTCAGACTCTGACCGCGGAAAGCAGCAGATGCAGATGGATCATAGTCCAAAGAAGCGTGGTCGCAAGACTAACCAGGAACACCTGGAAACACTGGCAGCCAATTATCTCTTGGGAAACTCCTCCACTGTGCGTGAAGAAATAAGAGGTTGGGAAAGAGATATTCAGACAGAACCAGAGAACAATGAGGCTGAGGCAGAGATTTTAGACTTTATTACGGACCCGGGTAACACTCGTGGCCGGCTCACTCTCTTTAATCAAACCATACACACTTACTGGATTTTTAAATGCCTCATAGCAAAAGCCATGCAGAGCTTTCATCCAGGTCTTATTAAGGCAGGACAGTTTAAGAAGGAATCAAGCATTCAAGAATTGCTGGTAGAAATCCTGGACCAATTGAAACACATTAAAATTACCCAGTATCAAACAACGGACCGCATGAATAGAATGGATAACAGGCTAAGTTGTATAGAGAAGAATCTCTAGCAAATGCAGCAAGTTGACATGCCCGGGACAACAGAGAAGGCTCCTGCCTCAATCTCCTCATCAGATGGCTAGTTCTAATTCAGTTTTTTTCTTTTAATGCAATGTGAATATGTATATGAATTTTCCTTAAGTAATCAGCAGGTAGGAAAGAATGTAGGCAGTCAGATAACTCTTGCTAGGTACAGACAAATGAAACAATACCAGTTTTGGAATGCTTTTCACGCTTATCGGTGGCCAACAGACCTAGTTTCCTACAAGCAGGTTGAGGCCACCGTTTGGATTATGTTTTTTGTCACATGCACTTTTATTATAAATAGAAAATAGAAAGGTCCCGCCTAATTTACAAAAAAAAAAAAATCGAATTGGAATAAGGTAACTATGGTTTACAATTGGACGGACTGGATGAAACTTTCGTCCATACAGGTTGTGCACATAACATATCTTATTCTTCGAATTTTTTTCTTTGAAAAGGAGAATATCTTTATTGCTTCAGGCTTCCAATGCCAATGGAACAGAAGTATTTGGAGGCCTTGGACAGCTATTAAGAGCAGTGAATATATCTATTGTTTTACTTAAATGGTATTTCCATGGTTAACAGTTTTAGACTACATGGGATATTAACATAGTAAGAGTATCGTTTTTAGTATTGGGGAGTACTTACTTCAAATTTTTTTTGTTTGTGGCAGTTTGAGAGTTTGTAGAAAACAGTTCAAAATTGTCGGGAGTTTTAATGGATATTTTGGAGTTTTTGGGGGCTTTTATTGCAATATTTTTTTTAGGTTTTGGAAGTTCACTACAATGAATAAGTGTAAACTTAGGTTTATTTGATCCTGTTAGCTGGGTCTAGATCTGGATATGAGCTGGAACTAAGACAAACAATCCATTTGTGGAAAGCCTTTCTATCCAAATGAAGATGAGGAGCCTGGCCAATGGAAATTAGCAAGATTTAAATGAAAATAAATAAATTATTTTATTTCTTATTTTTAATATATTATATTATTGTAACTCCCAACTTGAAATTTCTTGTAAATTATTTTAGTACTAGCCTAATTAAAACTTACATTTTTATGCCATTTCCACTTGACTTATGATTTTAGTTAGAGTTTGAAGCATTTTATTGGAGTTTTCTTCATCCATATTGTTTCTCTTATTCTTTTGTACATTATTCACTTATGATTTTGAGTAAATTTTAAAGCATTTATCTAGTTCTTTTGTTATCCACATTGTGTCTTTCCTTCTTGTACATTAGGTATCTAAAATGGTAGCATTAAAGAGGAAATGATTGGTTTCTATGAGAAATATAGGAAAGGATGTATTAAATTTAGTTTTGAAATTATAAGTTCTGAATGAGGATTTATGGCCTTTAATTTTGAGATTATAAGTTATGAAATTCTTTTACTCTGTTGTATTTGATCCCAAAGATTATAAGTGATGAAATCTCTTTGGATTTCCTCTATTTCTTTAAAAAAAGTCTAGATATACTTGATTCTAAAATTTATATAAAATATAAGAAGAGAGACTTCTTATCCGATAGCTAAAAGTTCTAGTATATTTTTATAATATTAGAATTTTTTTCCTTATTATCTTATAGCTAAAAGTTCTAATATAATTTTATAAAATTAAATTTATTTTATTTTATTTTATAACTAAAAATTCTAACGATCTTAAAAATTTAAAAAGTAAGAAAAAAAATATATTAATTTTAATTTTGAAATTACAAAATCATTTTGGATCTGTTCTATTTCTCTTATTTTTTAAGATTCTTAAAGATACCTCACACCCCAACTTCACATCTAAGTAAAATAATGACCAGAATATCAAAATAGTTTTCCTTTTTTCCATAAAAAAAAATGGAAAACTAAGATTTTGTCAAAATGAAAAAAATTATTAATAATACTAAAAAATTCTAGTAGGTTTTTAATTGGAAATTCGATTCCTTTCCCTTCAACGATATGCTTTAGGTTAGAACTCATTAGCAAAACCGAACAGATGGCTTCCTTTCCTCAACAATACTTTCTCATTAAAAATTCAATCAATTGCTCTAACGTTTAAGCTGGTTGAAGTCATCAAATTACTTACCCTCTACTATTAAATATAATTACCCCTTTCTGTCTTGTAGGGTTATATTTCTTTAAAAAAATTCAGGTGTGTTACCTGATAATAGTTTAAAGAAACTTTCATGTGATTGTTTTGGTATTAGTTTTCCTTTTACAATCATTATTTAATTATGTTTAGAGAGTTTAATATTACATTAACTTGATCAGGTAGTTTCTTTGCAGCGTAGGAATTATAGTTATCTATTTTGATGTCTATCTTGAGTTTGTGGATAGCTGATTCACAAAATATTTGCCATCTAAAGAAGGTTGGTTGCTTTCCCATTGTAAGAGTTATAGGCCAAGGCCAAGCCAAGCTCTCTGCTGTATGAAAGTTACAAGGGTTGGGAGGTTGGAGAAAAGGATATGACAAAAATATTGAAAAACCGTACATGGGTGCAATCAAATATGTAAAATTTTTTGTAAGCAATAATTTCTGTAGATTTATACACTTTTTCATTTTTGTTTTGCAGGGAACGTTTTCGGTCAATCTATAAGCATTTTTACAGGCAGTGCTTTCAGTCGATTCTTACATTTATGGTAAGGAATGTAAAGTTAACATATTAGCATGACTATGTTGATCTTCATTTAGGCTTGTTATTTTCATCATACATTTCCTTGTAATTTTTCACATTTACTTGTCTCTCAAATACGCTTGGTGATGACAAATCTGCCATATTTGATGTTTACACTTAGGATAGAAGAGTGTATGCAGGTTGTGCACGTAACATTTTTATTCTTCGAACTTATTTTATTTGAAAGGAGAATATCTTTATTGCTTCAGTCTGAAACAACGTAAAAACACAGTAGACACATTAAAAAACATCTGCAAAAGACAAATACTATAAAGATAAACTTTTTGGAAATTAATTCCAACTACTGATATCAATCAGCAGTAATTGCTGAAGTGAATTGCAAAAGGATTGGAAAGCTCGCACAAGTGAAGTGCAGAGCAGATAAGAATCGGCCCCTTGATCTTTATCTAAGGCGGTAGCCAACTTCATGCAGAAGCAGAGTTAAGGCTCAGACTCAAATTCTCGCCAACAGCGCAGAGCTTTGATTACAGGTTGAATCAGGCTTTAAAGCCTTACCTATATATCGGCGGAGTTAATGTTTCGAGGCGGCACAAGTTCACTGCATCACAAGCAGCGATGCGATGCGATGATAGTTTTAACACTATCGCATCGCAAAATTTCAAAGTTCTTAAAACGTGCACACCTAAGAGTTTCAACAATGCGATGAGGTCCCACCTCCATCGTAGTCGCAGCATCGCAAAGTTTGTTGCATGTCCGTTGCACTACTGCCGTTCTCCAATGCGATGTCGACCCTGATCCAATCGCATCGCAAGTTTTCAAGTGATCGTTTGCAAAGGACTGTTGAACCGATGTTCGCCAATGTTGCGATGCAATAAGGGCCCCACGCCAATCGCGATCACAAGATCGCAATCGCATGATCGCAAAAGTTTCTCTGACTATTGTTTGTTCCATTATATTGATCACTTCCGATGTTGCGATGCGATGTGGTCCCCACCACCATCGCTAATCACACATTGCAATTGTAAAGCGCAAAGGTTGTAAACCTTTTTGCCACTGGATTGTCGATCGTCGATGGACTGTTGGACGCGATGAGGATTTCAAATGGATTTCATGAAATTTGAAATCCGACTTTGTTGGTCGGTTTAATTGTTTTATTGTAACCGCGTCTTATAAAAGGAATGAACCCAAAGGCTCTAATAATGAAATTTTTTACTTTGAATCCACAAGAACGCATTTTGTAAAAATAGAGAAACAGAGAAATTGTTGTGGCCCGCGGGCTGAATACACAACAAGATGGTAAGCATTGTATGTGTGGATTTGAGGACAGAGAAGTTTTTGAGCACTTTTTTTTACAGTCCACTGTTATACTTTGTGAATCCGTCTCAAGGAGGAAGAATCAGATTGCTGATTTTTGTATTTCTTTTATTCTTTTATATATTAAGAAAACTTGTCCTAAATTGTTTCTATACATTCTGAAAATTGAGTTTGAAAACTCTGTATTGTAGAGGGAATTTTCATTCTCTCTTGTTGTTTAGAAGCAATCAAAAACTTCTACAAAACTAAAACCGAAAGTAGGGAAAGAAGCGTTGCAATATTATGAGTAACATAGTATCATAGAGCTTTGCGTTTCAATCGGAGAACACTTCCTTCTCGTGGGTTTTACTATAATATTGGAGGTTCAAGTGCCTGAGCTCGGCTGTGCATGGTTGAGTTTAAATAAAAAACAAAACCCGTATTCATTGTTATTAAGTTGATAGGAGTGTCTCTGAGAGAATTAAGGTTTTTGAAAAAAAAAATTAATGAAAAAATAAATAGGTGGATTCATGAAATTTAATAAAAAGGCATATTTTTCAATACTTAGACATTAACCTTAGTTGATAGATTACAAATTGAAAATAAAACAAGTCCTATAAGAATCAAAATTAAAGTGGATAGAAATCATTGGTAAAAAAATAAAGGAAAGAAAATTTAATGGATTATAAATGAATATTTTATCTTTGAACATTAGTTCAAGGTTGCACTAGTATTTTTGGAGATTGTGAACACTATAAAATTATGTCTTTCCTGCCTGCCTATAATGGTGAGTGAAACAGAAGGTAATAGTCTTTAATATAAGTGTTTAGAGCTTTCTCAATAAAATTTACTCAAAATTTGTTGGAATCTCATTTATCGACCGTTGATTCATCTCTGTATATGCACAATGCCCTATGCATTCTATAATATTATTATGCAATTTTTTATTTTCAATATTTATGTTTAAAAACGTTTGAAAAATATTCTAAAATTATAATAGTTTTTATGATGCAAAGAATGTTGAAATATTAGTTTTGATGATTAAAAGTTTAGAAAGTTTAGTTGTGATGATTAAAGGTTTAGAAAAATTGATTTTGGTATTATATGGATGTTGATTTTTTTTAAGTATTAATTAAAATTTAACATTAATTTTGATCTTTGAAATTAGAGTTAAATTTTTCTTTTTATTCACGGTTTTTTTCACTGCATCACAGTTCTTCTTAAATTTAGATGCATTATTAGTGTTTTGCATAATGACATGTATCCATCAATTAATTAGTCAAGGCTAGTATGTTTATATTATTCTTGATTTTAGTCATTTATAATTGTGATTAATATTTGAAGTAGTTTTTTGTCATCTATTTGTATGTCTTATTCTTATATATTAAGTATCTAAAAGTGAGAGTAGGCTTAAGGGGAAATGCCTGGGTTCTATGAAGAAGGTTCGAGAGGGTGTATTAACTTTAATTTTGAAATTATAAGTTATGAAATCAAGTTGTCTTTTATGGAAAAGATGAGAAAGAGTGTATTGACTTTAATTTTGAAATTATAAGATGAAAATTTTTAGAATCTACTCGGCCAAACCTTATATAAGATAACAAAGTGTATAGAGAATTTTTTTCTTATCTTATAACCAAAGATTATGTTAATTTTTTTTAATACTTAAATTTTGAGATTATAAGTTATTAAACTTTTTTGAATTTACTCTATTTTTCTAAAAATACTTCATCCCAAAGTTGTTATATAAATTCATAGAAATGACTGAAATATCAAAAAAAAAAAATTTCTTAAGTCGTATATCCTCAAATGTTTTAGAATATTATTCCAAAAATAAATATATTGACCTCAGTTTTGAGAATATAAGTTATGAAATCTTTTTAGGTCTACTATGTTTCTCCTATATTTCCACTTCACTACCTCACCTCCAAACTTCTGATTGTCAAAATTCTGATTGTTTTGTATTAATTATCGTTTTACAATCATTGTTTGATTATGTTCACAGAGTTTAATAGTACACTGAGTTAATCAGGTAGTTTCTTTGCATCGTAGCAATTACAGTTATCAATATTACACTGAGTTAATCAGGTAGTTTCTTTGCATCGTATTACAGTTATCAACCGATGTCTATGGTGTAAACGACTGACATCGAAAACGAACACGTTCCTGTTTTCCAGTTTGCTCTTAAATCTTAAATTCTGCTTTTTGGTGGCCGTAATAGTTCCTTTCATCACTTTTTCATTCAGACACATAATTGATAGAGCTTTTTTTTGCAGGCAATGCTTTCGGTCAATATATAAACTTTTTGGCAGGAAATAATTTCTTTCGATTTCCATCCTCAGATTTCTGTTAAGTTATCATATTAGCTATGTGGATCTTCATTTAGGCTCGTATTTTCCTCGGATATTTCTTGTAAGTTTTCACATTTACTTCTCTTTGTAAGCTTTCACGTTTACTTGTCTTTCAAATACGCTTAGTTATGACTAGCACAACCACATTAGTAAAAACTAATGTGGTTGATGTACGCCGATAGGCGTATATAAAATAGATTTACAACCACATTTACCAATGTGGTTGATATACGCCGATAGGCCTATATCCACTACCCATCACATTAATTTATATATCAATAATAAATATTATATATAATAAATTTATTATATCAATTTGAAAAATATATATTATATATTAATAAGAATAATAATATATACATGCTATAAATTATGATTAACTATATACATACTATAAATTAACTTGAAATATATATAATATATATTAATATAAAAAAATATTAATAATATATAATAATTTAATATATCATACATGGCTATAATATTAATAAAGCAAAAGAACTAATAATATATTAATAATATATATTATATCATAGTTGATTATATTATTATTAATATATATTAATAATATTATAATATTACTAATAATCATTATTAATAAATATTAGAATATTTATTTACAATGATTATTAGTAATATTATTTATATTACTAAATAAATATTAAAATATTAAAATATATATTATTAATAATGATTATTAATCATATTATAATATTACTAATAATCATTATTAATAAATATTTGAATATTTATTTATAATGATTATTAGTAATATTATAATATTATTAATATTACTAAATAAATATTATAGTATTATTAATATATAATATTAATAATATATATTAATAATATATATTAATAATATTATAATATTACAAATAATCATTATTAATAAATATTTGTATATTTATTTATAATGAATATTAGTAATATTATAATATTATTAATATATACAAAAATATTTTATATATATTTTTAATATTATAATAAGTATTAATAATATATATTAAAAATATTTATTAATATATTAATAATATTAACTATATACATACTATAAATTAACTTGAAATATATATATAATATATTAATAATATTTATAAATATAAAAATAAAAAAAATAATATTTAATATTTTCATATTTATTTATATATTAATATCATAGATGGTTATATTATTAATAAACCAAATGAACTAATAATATATTAATATTATTATAATAATATTATAATATTACTAATAATCATTATTAATAAATATTTGAATATTTATTTATAATATATATTAATATATTAATAATATTAAACTTAACAGAGTAATAAACCATATGAAACAATATTTAAAAACAAAAAAACCTAAGAGATTAATAAACCCAAGGGATAATTAATAATACAAACCCAATGTCATCATAAACCAAAGGTTTAAATATTATAAACCATAGGAATTGGTGAACCCAAGGGATAAATATTATAAACATAAAGGATCAATATTAAAAACACAAGAGATTAATAAACCGTAAGAATTGATATTTTAAACTAAAAAACCTAATAAATTAATAATCCATAAGAATGAATATTTTAAACATAAGATATTAATAAACGAATGAGATTATTAACATTATAAACCAAAAGAACTAATAAACTCAAGGGTTTAATATTATAAAGCAAAGGCATTGGTGAACCCAAGGTAAAACCATTACCGAACAAATTATAAACCAAAGGAATTGGTGAACCCAAGGGAATTCATTTAAACATTGAGACAATTGTTGTCATTATATCATATTATAAACCAAAAGAACTAATAAACCCAAGGGTTTAATATTATAAACCAAAAAAATTGGTGAACCCAAGGGAAAACCATTACCCAACAAATTATAAACCAAAGGAATTGGTGAACCCAAGGGAATTGATTTAAACATGGATGACATTGATCAATTATTTATATTATAAACCAAAAGAACTAATAAACACAAGGGTTTAATATTATAAACCAAAGGAGTTGGTGAACCCAAGGGAATTGATTTAAATTGGTGAACCCGAAGTTAATTTTAACATTAGTTAAATTGTTTAACATCGGGAGATACAACGTTGGACCAACTATGACCATGGTTGGGCATGGGTGATTTTCATATTGAGACAATATTTGTCAAAATCTGACATTTGATCATGGATGACATTGATCGATTATTCATATTAGAAACCAAAAGATTTAATAAACCTAAGGGTTTAATATTATAAACAAAAGGAATCGGTGAACCCGGAAAACCATTACCCAACAAATTATAAACCAAAGGTGGAAATTGTGAGAATTGATTTAAACATGGATGACATTGATCGATTATTTATCTTATAAACCAAAAGAACTAATAAACCCAAGGGTTTAATATTATAAACCAAAGGAATTGGTGAACCCAAAGGAAAACCATTACCGAACAAATTATAAACCAAAGGAATTGGTGAACCCAAGGGAATTCATTTAAACATTGAGACAATTGTTGTCATTATTGATATTATAAACCAAAAGAACTAATAAACCCAAGGGTTTAATATTATAAACCAAAAGAATTGGTGAACCCAAGGGAAAACCATTACCCAACAAATTATAAACCAAAGGAATTGGTGAACCCAAGGGAATTGATTTAAGCATGGATGACATTGGTGGTTATTTATATTATAACCAAAAGAACAATAAACACAAGGGTTTGAAAATATTATAAACCAAAGAGTTGGTGACAAGGAAAACCATTACCCAACAAATTATAAACCAAAGGAATTGGTGAACCCGAGGGTCGTTTAAAGATTGGAGACAATTGTTGTGCAGTACGGCCAGTTGACCTTGTGACCATGGTTGGCCATGGGTGATTTTCATATTGAGACAATGTTTGTCAGAATGTGACATTTGATCATGGATGACATTGATCGATTATTTATATTATAAACCAAAAGAACTAATAAACCCAAGGGTTTAATATTATAAACCAAAGGAATTGGTGAATCCAAGGTAAAACCATTACCGAACAAATTATAAACCAAAGGAATTGGTGAACCCAAGGGAATTCATTTAAACATTGAGAAAATTGTTGTCATTATTCATATTATAAACCAAAAGAACTAATAAACCCAAGGGTTTAATATTATAAACCAAAATAATTGGTGAACCCAAGTGAAAACTATTACCCAACAAATTATAAACCAAAGGAATTGGTGAACCCAAAGGAATTGATTTAAACATGGATGACATTGATCAATTATTTATATTATAAACCAAAAGAACTAATAAACACAAGGGTTTAATATTATAAACCAAAGGAGTTGGTGAACCCAAAAGGAAAACCATTTACCCGACAAATTATAAACCAAAGGAATTGGTGAACCCAAGGGAATTGATTTAAAGATTGAGACAATTGTTGTCACAATGCGACGTTCGACCAACTATGACCATGGTTGGCCATGGGTGATTTTCATATTGAGACAATGCTTGTCAGAATGTGAAATTTGGTCATGGATGACATTGATCGATTATTTATATTATAAACCAAAAGAACTAATAAACCCAAGGGTTTAATATTATAAACCCAAGGGAATTCATTTCAACATTGAGACAATTGTTGTCATTATTCATATTATAAACCAAAAGAACTAATAAACCCAAGGGTTTAATATTATACACCAAAGGAATTGGTGAACCCAAGGGAATTGATTTAAACATGGATGACATTGATCGATTATTTATATTATAAACCAAAAGAACTAATAAATACAAGGGTTTAATATTATAAACCAAAAAGTTGTACAGACGAGGAAGAAAACACATTATGACAAATTATAAACCAAAATTGGTGAACCCAAGGAATTGATTTAAAGATTGAGACAATTGTTGTCATTATTCATATAATAAAAGAACTAATAAACCCAAGGGTTTAATATTATACACCAAAGAATTGAAGTGAACCCAAGGAAAATAATTTTAGTAACAGAATATACATCAAAGGTGTGACCCAAAGGAATTGATTTAACTGAATGATGAAGTCGATTATTTATATTATAAACCAAAAGAACTAATAAGCACAAGGTTTAATATTATAAACCAAGGTTAGTGGCTTCAAGGAAAACCATTACCCAACAAATTATAAACCAAAGGAATTGGTGAACCCAAGGGAATTGATTTAAAGATTGACACAATTGTTGTCACAATGCGACGTTCGACCAACTATGACCATGGTTGGCCATGGGTAATTTTCATATTGAGACAATGTTTGTCAGAATGTGAAATTTGGTCATGGATGACATTGATCGATTATTTATATTATAAACCAAAAGAACTAATAAACCCAAGGGTTTAATATTATTAACCAAAGGAATTGGTGAACCCAAGGGAAAACCATTACCTAAAAAATTATAAACCAAAGGAATTGGTGAACCCAAGGGAATTCATTTAAACATTGAGACAATTGTTGTCATTATTCATATTATAAACCAAAAGAACTAATAGGCAAGGGGTTACTATTATATAAAAAGAATAGGAATTGGTGAACCCAAGGGAAAACCATTACCCAACAAATTATAAACCAAAGGAATTGGTGAACCCAAGGGAATTGATTTAAACATGGATGACATTGATCGAGTATTTATATTATAAACCAAAAGAACTAATAAACACAAGGGTTTAATATTATAAACCAAAGGAGTTGGTGAACCCAAGGGAAAACCATTACCCAACAAATTATAAACCAAAGGAATTGGTGAACCCAAGGGAATTGATTTAAAGATTGAGACAATCGTTGTCACAATGCGACGTTCGACCAACTATGACCATGGTTGGCCATGGGTGATTTTCATATTGAGACAATGTTTGTCAGAATGTGAAATTTGGTCATGGATGAAATTGATTGATTATTTATATTATAAACCAAAAGAACTAATAAACCCAAGGGTTTAATATTATAAACCAAAGGAATTGGTGAACCCAAGGGAAAACCATTACCTAACAAATTATAAACCAAAGGAATTGGTGAACCCAAGGGAATTCATTTAAATATTGAGACAATTGTTGTCATTATTCATATTATAAACCAAAAGAACTAATAAACCCAAGGGTTTAATATTATACACCAAAAGAATTGGTGAACCCAAGGGAAAACCATTACCCAACAAATTATAAACCAAAGGAGTTGGTGAAACCAAGGGAATTGATTTAAACATGGATGACATTGATCGATTATTTATATTATAAACCAAAAGAACTAATAAACACAAGGGTTTAATATTATAAACCAAAGGAGTTGGTGAACCCAAGGGAAAACCATTACCCAACAAATTATAAACCAAAGAAATTGGTGAACCCAAGGGAATTGATTTAAAGATTGAGACAATTGTTGTCACAATGCGACGTTCGACCAACTATGACCATGGTTGGCCATGGGTGATTTTCATATTGAGACAATGTTTGTCAGAATGTGAAATTTGGTCATGGATGACATTGATCTATTATTTATATTATAAACCAAAAGAACTAATAAACCCAAGGGTTTAATATTATAAACCAAAGGAATTGGTGAACCCAAGGGAAAACCATTACCGAACAAATTATAAACCAAAGGAATTGGTGAACCCAAGGGAATTGATTTAAAGATTGAGACAATTGTTGTCACAATGCGACGTTCGACCAACTATGACCATGGTTGGCCATGGGTGATTTTCATATTGAGACAATGTTTGTCAGAATGTGAAATTTGGTCATGGATGACATTGATCGATTATTTATATTATAAACCAAAAGAACTAATAAACCCAAGGGTTTAATATTATAAACCAAAGGAATTGGTGAACCTAAGGGAAAACCATTACCGAACAAATTATAAACCAAAGGAATTGGTGAACCCAAGGGAATTCATTTAAACATTCAGACAATTGTTGTCATTATTCATATTATAAATCAAAAGAACTAATAAACCCAAGGGTTTAGTATTATAAACCAAAAGAATTGGTGAACCCAAGGGAAAACCATTACCCAACAAATTATAAACTAAAGGAATGGGTGAATCCAAGGGAATTGATTTAAACATGGATGACATTGATCGGTTATTTATATTATAAACCAAAAGAACTAATAAACACAACGGTTTAATATTATAAACCAAAGGAATTGGTGAAATCAAGGGAAAACCATTACCCGACAAATTATAAACCAAAGGAATTGGTGAACCCAAGGGAATTGATTTAAACATTGAGACAATTGTTGTCACAATGCGACGTTCGACTAACTATGACCATGGTTGGCCATGGGTGATTTTCATATTGAGACAGTATTTGTTAGAATGTGACATTTGATCATGGATGACATTGATCGATTATTCATATTATAAACCAAAAGAACTAATAAACCCAAGGGTTTAATATTATAAACCAAAGGAATTGGTGAACCCAAGGGAATTGATTTAAACATTGAGAAAATTGTTGTCACAATGTGACGTTTGACCAACTATGACCATGGTTGGCCATGGGTGATTTTCATATTGAAACAATATTTGTCAGAATGTGACATGTGATAGTGGATGACATTGATCGATTATTCATATTATAAACGAAAGGAACTAATAAACCCAAGGGCTTAATATTATAAACCAAAGGAATTGGTGAACCCAAGGGAGATCCATTACCCAACAAATTAAAAACCAAATGAATTGGTGAACCCAAGGGAGATCCATTAACCAACGAATTAAAAACCAAATGAATTGGTGAACCCAAGGGAATTGATTTAAACATTGAGACAATTGTTGTCATAATGCGACGTTGGACTAAATATGACCATGGTTGGCCATGGGTGATTTTCATATTGAGACAATATTTGTCAGAATGTGACATTTGATCATGGATGACATTGATCGATTATTTATATTATAAACCAAACGAACTAATAAACCCAAGGGTTTAATATTATAAACCAAAGGAATTGGTGAACCCAAGGGAATTGATTTAAATTATTTGTTTTGTTTAGGGAATGAAACATTTTAGAATAATATATATATATATATATATATTAAAAATGAGAAATATAAGTTTTCTTTCTCTTCTTCCATCAAAATATGTTATTGATGGTTGAGGGTGAGAATGAAATATCTTAACCACGAGTCGTTCATAGTGAGTTGTAATTTCAAGAACAAAGTGAATAAGCGCAATAATAATGGATTGTTCATGTTTTATAATGTTTTTAATTAATTTTGACCAAATATGTATAGTTTTTTAATTATAGCTCACATTAGTTTTTAGTTAGATATTATTTTATTTGACATGCCAACTAAGATTGAGAACAAAAGGAATTAGATATCTCTATCATATAGAGTTTTATAATGCATCTATTGGTCCAATAATGTTTTTAATTAAAATTAACCAAACATATGTAATTTTTTTTGTTCTCATTATGGTTGACATTATTTCTTAATTTAATGAACATTTTATTTTTACTTTGGGAAAGATGTGTCAAAGCTAGAGTAAGCATAAAAAGAATTATACATCTCATACACTTTTAGATAATAAAAATTGTATTACTTATACTACCAAATTTATATTTTTAAACCTTTTTAATATTTTATTTTCCTAAATTAATATTTAAAACACATGATATAAAAAAATTAATTTTTTTAAGTAAACTTCAAGTTTTATTTTTATTATTAATTTCATTTTCTTTTATTTTGATTATAAAAAAATTAATAATGATAATTAATAATAATGATTAGTGTTTATTAAAATTTATCTTGAAATTTAAAAAAATAGAATTTGTTCAAATTTTATATGTAAAAAGAAAAACACTCCAAAATTACTATATATAAAAATTAAGAATAAAATTAATATTTCCTAAATAAAATATAATATAAAAATGTATTTATTAAATTTATATTTATAATTTATTTGAATGATTCTTAAATGTAAAACTATATTTTATGGTTTTCAAATCATGTGGTATGTTCAGGTTATTGTGTTTTGTTCCAATCTATATTTTTTTAAATACATGTGTTTTGTTCCAATCTATATTTTGTTATTGTGTTTTATAATGTTTTTAATTAATTTTGACTAAATATGTATAGTTGTTTAATTATATCTCACATTAGTTTTTAGTTAGAGATTATTTTATTTAACATGCCAACTAAAATTGAGAACAAAAGGAATTAGAAATCTCTATCATATAGGGTTTTCTAATGCATCTATTGGTCCAATAATGTTTTTAATTAAAATTAACCAAACATATGTATTTTTTTTGTTCTCATTATAGTTGACATTATTTATTAATTTAATGAACATTTGATGTGTCATACACTTTTAATAAAAGGATAATAAAAATTGTATTACTTATACTACGAAATTTATATTTTTAAACCTTTATAATATTTTATTTTCCTAAATTAATATTTAAAACATATGATATAAAAAATTTAATTTTATAAGCAAGTATTTATTTATCAATTATATTAATAAATATGATTATGTTAAATAATCACAAATATGTGTAGTCTATCTTGATTAACTAAATTAGACTAAATTAGCCCCTAAATTAGACTAAATTAGCCCCTAAATTTTCCAAATACACAAACTTGATTACAACTACTACCCCCTTAGACTTGACTTTAAGCCTCATTGACCTGCTGAGGAAACACGACACTTCGATTTAACTAGATAGAAACTGCAAATTCTATTTCTTGTGCACTTAGATAGATATAATGTAATAAATGAATATAGTTTTAAATACACCATAAATGCTATAACATCATATTTATTTGTGGTAACCATTGATGTAGATTCATCTTAAACTCAAATATATCCAACATTGAGAGGAATAACATTTCTTAATGTGTAAATTTCTTTATCATTAAATGTCATATCATGTATTAATTCCATCATATTAAATAATTAAAAATAAAAATACACCTTAAGAAATTTGATCCTTGTGCTTAATATATCGAGGGTTAAGATTAATTTACATTGATTTATTTTTTTAGATGTTGTCATGCATAGTACATAGTTATTTTTTTATTTAATTTTAATTTTTTCTTTATTTTCTTTTGTCGAACAACACAAAAAAATACACCTTAAGAAATTTGATCCCTTTTACTACTTAATAAAGCTAGACTTGAAATGAGTTTACTTTGGTTTTATATTTTAGATGTTCTCATGTACATATGTACACATCACTTTTTCTTTTTAATCGTCACATATATTAGGTTGTAAAGAAACTTTTTACCCTAATACTTAAATCTCTATATACAAGAGATTCTTTATTCCACAAACAAAAAAGAATTATATAACAATTTAATATTTAATTTGGAATTATAACATTTTATTATAAACCAAATAATTTCTTATCAAATATATATAAATTAAAGCTAAAACGAGAAGATTCCCAACTATTGCTATAATTTCTCTGTGCATGCTAAAGAACTTCAAGTCTTATAATAGGGCAATTTTAAGGGAGGAATAGACGATTCCAACCATTTAATTTCTAAAAATAATAAAGAACCTCCAAATATCTTGGCAGTTAAGGGCAAACAGTATACATTCTACAATGGAGCAATGAATAGACGAAAGATTTAGGCTAAGGTAGGAAATAAAATAATTTTGTGAACGGATGATGGGCGCACTATTCAGACTACGGTCAGAATTAAAATATAGTGAAAGTACAAAAGGCTAAGATTCAGACAATAGTGGGAATCAAAATAGTTTAGTGAAGACTAACGATTCAGTCAGAATTAAAATAATTTAGTGAAAGAATAAAAGATTTACTATTCAGACTACGTTCGGCATCGAATCAATTTTACTGTTCGAATTTGGGGATCAAGGCGATCCGGCGGCCATGAAGGACAAAAACGGAAATAAAGCGCGTAACTTTTGATGGAAACGTAAGAGCACCGACCTGTAGCTCAATGGAACCGTCGTCCCCAGAGTTCTCGGACACCATGGTCGATCTTTAACAGAAATATTCCTCTGCCAGGGGATTTCAAATCTCCAGCACTACTTATGCTGCGGCTGCAGTTTATTTTGAGCTCTGCTAAATCTAACTCTATTAATGTGTGGTCCAAACTGAGAGCAATTTCAAGCTCTGGCTCTAGCCGGATGCAGCAGCTAGAAGCAGGCGAAGGGAGCCTCAAAGAAATGTCTTCCCCTGACAAAATCCCCTCAGCACAGACGCAACCTTTATAGCAAACGAGTCCACGCCATAGTGAAAGTACAAAAGGCTAAGATTCAGACAATAGTGGGAATCAAAATAGTTTAGTGAAGACTAACGATTCAGTCAGAATTAAAATAATTTAGTGAAAGAATAAAAGATTTAGTATTCAGACTACGTTCGGCATCGAATCAATTTTACTGTTCGAATTTGGGGATCAAGGCGATCCGGCGGCCATGAAGGACAAAAACGGAAATAAAGCGCGTAACTTTTGATGGAAACGGAAGAGCACCGACCTGTAGCTCAATGGAACCGTCGTCCCCAGAGTTCTCGGACACCATGGTCGATCTTTAACAGAAATCTTCCTCTGCCAGGGGATTTCAAATCTCCAGCACTACTTATGCTGCGGCTGCAGTTTATTTTGAGCTCTGCTAAATCTAACTCTATTAATGCGTGGTCCAAACTGAGAGCGATTTCAAGCTCTGGCTCTAGCCGGATGCAGCAGCTAGAAGCAGGCGAAGGGAGCCTCAAAGAAATGGCTTCCCCTGATTATATCGGCCTTCAACAACAAACCACTCACCCGCCCGCTCTCGCCCACGTTCCATAACACCTACACGTGGCCCATAATACTAAACGTTAATCTTCCATTCCATCCACGTTCCTGGTTCCATGCGTTGCATGATACAACGGTGTAGATGTCAGAGTTTAGATGGCATGATCTTGGACAGTGGAGGAGTTACAAAGGTAACCACCTCCCTCCCCTCCTACGCCAACTCTTCCCATTCACATAATGACCAACGTGCGGCCCATCAACGTGGTGGCTATGGGATGGAAGGATTGCTTAATTTGATAGGTGGCGGTCAGCAAATGGCCCAGTAAATTTTTAATCCAGATTTGTAAAAAATTAATTTAAGTACGGTTTAAACCCCTGATTTAGATATGCAAGGAAGTTAGTGGGGTAGATTTCATCCATAGATTTAGTGACGACGACCAGAATATACTGGCATCTTCCAATCCTAACCATCAGATCAAAAAAATTAATTAGCCTAATCACAAAACATGCTCCTTCCGACAGGGGGTTACGCCTATCGGCGTAAAAATACAGAAAAGGTTTTAATTTTTTTTTAAGAATAACCATTTTTGTATGTGTAAGTGATGTATATGTAGATCTAAAAAGAAGAGCATAACACAGATGTTTTGAAAAACAATATCACTATTTTATTATGAGAGAGATGAACATTTTATAAACCATTGTATTTTTTATATATTTTTTGGTTACAAAATACTTGAAATAAAAATCAATTATATTATTAGATAAAACTACTTTAAAGATGTTTCTATTTTTATTAGTGTTTTTTTTTTTTATGTTTCTTTATTTTTAAGTTTTAGATGTTACGGAAGAAAGCAATCAATTAGATGTTTAGAATTGGTGAACTTTTTTTATTGCATGGGAATTTGCCCCATTTAAGTAGTCGAATGTTTTTCACATAAAATCAAATTGGAATTAGGTAAAGTTAGAATGTTTTTCATATAAAACCGAATTGGAATTAGTTGAACGTTTTTCATATAAAAACGAATTGGAATTAGGTAACTAGTTGAATGTTTTTCATATAAAATCGAATTGGAATTAGTTAACTATGGTTTACAATTGAACAGACTGGACGGAAGACTCTATACAGTTTGTGCACATAACATATCTTGTTCTTCCAATTTTTTTTTTTGAAAAAGGAGAATATCTTTATTGCTTCAGGGTTCCAAACGGAAACATAAAAGAAGTGTTTGGAGACCTTGGACAAGTATTCGCAGCAGTGAATATATCGATGTTCTTACTTAAATGGTATTTCCATGGTTAACAGTTAACATGGCATATTAACATATTACGAGTATCGTTTATAGTATTGGAAAGCACTTAATTTAAGTCTTTTTTTGTTTGTGGGAGTTCGGAAGTTTGTAGGAAACATTTCAAAATTGTTAGGAGTTTTAATGGGTATTTTGGAGATTTTGGGGAGTTTTATTGTAATAATTTATTAGGGTTTGGGAGCTTCACTATAATGAATAAGTGCAAACTTAGGTTTGTTTGATCCTGCCAACTTGGGTGCTGTTTAAACTATTGGAACTGTGAGAAGGGAAAAGTATGTTGTTGGGTCTAGATCTGGATACGAATCTGGAATTAAGTCAAATGACCTTTTTATGAAAAGCTTTTTTATCTAAATAAAGATTAAAAGCCTAGTCAATAATAATTAACAAGATTTAGATGAAAATAAATAAATTATTTTATTTTTATTTTTAGTATATATTAAATTTTGAACAAGGAGAGCGATGGCGATTCAGGCGATTAGGGTTTTCAGAGATGTCCTGAGCTCTCGCGCGGGCTTGGTCTCTCACCAGGCTAGTCGCCTCCAGCCTTGGATGATGGCGCGGGCCTGCGGGTTTCTGTTCGTTTTTGATTGCCAGGAAGAGGAAGCCGCTGTCTGGGCGGCACCATTCCCTGCCATCGACTCTGTGGGACTTGAAGAGGTCGCAGTCACAGATCTTGGATCTGCAAACCGACTCTTCCCGGAAGGAGTCCTCAATCTTGCGATAGCAGACAGTCAGATCTGGATTTGGCCCTCGAGCCAGACACTTGGGTATGCAGGTTTTGAAGTAAACCACCAGATTAGAACGCCTATGCGCAGGTTGCCCCTCGGCCTAGTCGTTGTCTGGATGGTGGCCTGCATGGATAAAACCCCTCTTGATTTCGAGTCTGCTGGTTTAGCAGTGAATCCCTGGCTAAGTAGACACAACCCTGGGAATCCCATCAATCGTTGCTCGGGCGCACGAAAGAAGAGGATCTGCCAATCGAGCTTGCTGGATCGGCCTGCAAAGGATTCAACGGTCTGCCATGTTCCCCGACCTGCCTTATCCAGGAACCTGTCGACTCAGAAAATGGACCCGCCCATTACTCCCCAGCAGGTATTCACAAATTTTTTTCATATTTTTGTCAAATCTCCGATGGGCAAATCACATTTAATATGGATATGTTCAGAAAACTCTGTTCTGCACCTGAAACAACAGATCTGGGAACTGTTGGGATATCCGGTCCCGACCCAGCATCTAGTGAGTGGTAGACACTCTCTACAGGAAAACAGATCTATGAAGGAATATGGAATCAAAGCTGATTCGACCATCTTTCTGAATCTTCGGCTGAGGGGGGGTGCTGTCCAGCAAGGGAGACCAAGAAATGCAGGAGGAGAAAAGGGGAAAAAAGCCACGCCCCAGCAGCAATCAACTGGCGGCCCCTCTTACAAAAATATCCTACAGGGTACCAAATCTGCAGGGCCGCCGCCGGTTCAAGAGGGGGCTTTACCAAGGCCTTATATAGTGGAACAGTTAGGACAAACACCTATTTTCAAAATCGATTCTTCAGGTACTGAGGATTATGTAAAGTCATATGAATCCCAAGCACTCATCTGCTGTTTCAATTGCTTCTGGCCTAAACCTATGGATATGTTCCATTGGATCTTCACACAATGGACTATGGAATGTGACATTCACCTCTGCTCTAAAGGGTTTTTCATTGTTAAGTTCAGATCTACGGAGGCCAGAGATCTTGTTATTCAATCAGGACCTTGGTTTTGGGGCTCTACAGGCCTCTTCCTGACCCCTTGGTTTCCCGATTTCGACCCAAACACCATGACAGTGGCCAGAATGCCAGTATGGGTGCGCTTATATAATCTCCCTCTTCACTTTTGGAGCGACCAGGTCCTGGAAGGAATTGGCAACAGTATTGGGAAATATCTCAAAACTGACACAGAAAGAATTGAGGATAGAATCTTTACCTTCGCTCGGATCTGCGTAGAGGTGGACCTGAGCAAAGGTCTGCCGGAGAACATTATGCTGTCTTACAAGCAACAGAACTGGTTGCAGGGACTCAACTATGAAAATACGACCTTCAGATGCAGAAACTGTAGGATGCCAGGACACCTACAAAGCACATGCCCGGACGCAAAGAAAGGGAACATAAAAAAAAAACAGAAAGAGAAGCATCGAAAAGGGTGGCATTACCCTCCTCCGGTCTCAGAGGACGAGGAATCTGAAGCAGAGGAGGAGCCCATTCCCACTGGAGAAAATGAGACCACCCAAGGACAAGAAGTTCAAAGGAATGAGACTTCAGATCAAAAAGACCCACAGTACCATCAGACTCAGTCAGAGAGGACAAATGAGGACATAGGAGCCGGAGGAGTCAAACGTCATCATTCCTCGGATACTTCAGAGTCAGACAAGGATACAGGACCTCCAATAACAGAAAATCAGTTAGTCCTTATAACATCTGCGCCTTCCGAGAGTGGGTGGCGCAAGGTCGAGAAGAAGAAGGGGAGGAAAACCTGAGCTGTGGGACGTTACCCACGCTCTGGTTGTTGTGGTTCTTTTTTTGAACCAATTAGTTTTTCTCTGTCTTTTTTCTCGACTCTTTTCTTTGGGTAGCCTTGCTACGTTGTTTGATGTGCTAAAAGCACATGTGCCTTTGGGCAGTTGTCTGAAATGCTATGCATATGTTCCTTGTAACTTTTCATTTTTATAATAAAAAGTTACTGATTTTTTTCTGTGAAAAAAAAAAGTATATATTAAATTTTAATATATTATATTAGTGTAGCTTCCAACTTGAAATTTCTTATAAATTTAGACAAAACTTTTAACTGAATACTCGTTTAGTATTCAGCACACAAAACGTAACATATTATGTAATTCAATTTTTGTTAAAGACAAGACCGTACTAAAACGGTTGACATTTCGTGAAAAATCTAAAAGTATTCTCAACGTTTAGCAAAAGGATATCAAAGAGATAATTCTGATTATAATACTAGATAATTTCAGGTAACTTTAAATTGCTGTTGATGTTCATATTTTAATGTGAATCCAGTATTTGGAATTACAATTCAGAACTCGGCTTCTAACATCAAATAACTTCAAATAGTTTTGAGTTTCTGCTGTAATTTTATGTGAATTATAATCTGAAATCATAGTTGAGAACTCAAATTTTAGATAATTTTAGATAGCTTGAATTTCGGTTGAAAATATGGCTTGAATTAAAATATGAAATTAGTATTACTCTTGAATGCATGTATTATTTTGCGGTGAAATCACTCTCGAATGCATGAATTATTTTGTGGTTGAAATTCTGGTTTTGTTGTTTACTTATACTACAATTGCTTTCGAACAAGTTATTGGAAAGAGTACAACTGCTTTGGAACAAGTTATTGGGAAGCGTATTCTAATGTATAGTTTTAATTTTTTGAGAGTTTAGAAAAAGCGGTTGAGATGATTAAAAGTTTAGAAAAGTTGATGCTATATATAAATAAACTATATTTTAGTAATATTGATTTTTTTTTATATTAATTAATATTTAAAATTAATTTTGATTATGTTGATATTTTAGGAATGTTGATTTTTTAATTTTGATTATTAGTTAGTATTTTAGGAATGTTAAATTTTTTCCGATTACTAATTAAAATATAAAATTAATTTTAATTTTAATTTTCTAAATGATTATTGAACATTTTTTTTGACTAAATTTTTTTTTATTGCATCACAATTCTGGTTAAGTTTAGATGTATTAGTGTTGTTTTGCATAATAACATATTTCTGTATTTCTTAATTATTTAGTTAAGAGTAGCATCTTTATTCTATTCCCACTTGAGTAGTTTATGATTTTGATTAGAATTTTGAAGCAAATTTCAAAAGTGTTTAGTCATCCATGTTGTTTGTCTTAGTTTTTTTTATAGTATATATCTAAAAATCTCCTTACTTTTAAGAGGAAATGGAGGACTTCTATGAGGAAGATGTGAGAGGATGTATTAATTTTGAAATTTTAAGTTATAAAAATAGGCTGGTTTTTATGAGAAAGATGAGAGAAGAGAGAAGGTGCATTGATTATAAATTATAATTTTTTTTTTTAATCTATTTTATTTTATCTCCAAAGTTTATATAAAATATCAAAGTGACAAAGTATAAGGAAGTTTTCTTCTTCTCATAGATAAATATTTTAATATATCAAAGAATAATAAAAATACCTTTATGAAGAGAAGTTACAAAATCTTTTTGATTTACTCTATTTCTCTAAAAATTATCTAAAATGATTTCATCTCCAAAATTAAATATATATATATATATATATATAAGTTCACATAATTTAATATTACACTAAATCAAATAATTTATTTATTTCGATGTCTATCCTGAGTTTATATCGAATTGTTGATTCCCAAAATATTAGACAATTAGATAAACATAGGCTCAATCACATGTATAATTTTTTTTTCAAGCAATAAGTTCTGTAGATTTATACACTCTTTATTTTTTTTTGGGCAGGCAACGCTTTCAGTCTATCTATAAGCATTTTTGCAGGCAGTGCTTTCAGTCCATTTTCGTCACATTTCTGGTAAGTTATCATATTAGCGTGACTATGTTGATCTTCATTTAGGCTTGCTATTTTTATCATACATTTCCTGTAATTTTTCACATTTACTTCTCTCTCAAATACGCTTGCTGATGAGAAATATGCCATATTTGATGTTTACACTTAGGATAGAAGACTATATGCAGGTTGTGCACGTAAGATCTCTTATTCTTCGAAGTTATTTTCTTTGAAAAAGATAATATCTTTATTGCTTCAGGCTTCAACAACACAGTCGACACACTAAAAAAAAATTCTGCAGAAGACAAATACAATAAAGAGAAACTAAAACCGAAACTAGGGAAAAAGGCGTGGCAGTATTATCAAAAAAGCGTGGCAATATTATGAGTAACAAGAGTATCGTAGAGCTTTACGTTTCAATCGGAGAACACTTCCTTCTCGTGGGTTTTAATGTATTATTGGAAGCTCAAGTGCCTAAGCTCGGCTGTGCATGCTTCAGTTTAAGTAACAAACAAAACCCGTAGTCATTGTTATTAAGTTGATATGAGTCTATGAGAGAATAGGGTTTTTAGATTTTTTTATTTTTTTTTAATGATAAACAGGTGGGTTCATGAAATTTTGATAAAAAGTTATATTTTTCAATACTTAGACTTTAACTTTAGTTGATTGGTTAAAATTGGAATTAATACTAGTCTTATAACAAACAGGATTAAAGTGGATAGAAACCATTGTTAAAATAAAGGAAAGAAAACTAAAGAAAATTTACTTTATTGTAAAAAAATATTTTACTTTTGAATATTAGTTCAAGGTTGTACCAGTACTTTTGGAGATTCTGAACACCATAAAATTATGGCTTAGGGAAACAAAATGTAATAGTTTTTAATACAAGTTTTTTGAGCTTAATTAATAACATTTACTCAAAATTTATTGGAATCACAAAAATATGTTGGAATCACAAATTTAAGCTAGAAACTATCATTTAGAGACTCTCTATAACAACTAGTTTATTCCTAATTGATTATTACAATAGGTTGTTAAGATATTAAGACATTATTGTTATTTTATTTTTATTTTACAATACATATGAACATAAATTAATCTTGAAATTAAATTAACTATGGAAGTGATTTCCATAAAAGAATAGCAAGACTGATGGTAAAAATTAATTCAAGATCTAAGAGTTAGTTGGACAGGTTCAATTCAAACAGTTACCCAATCTCTGAGGATAAAGGTTTAATCCCGCTGAGGTTTGGGGGTTCTCTTTCATAACTGAGGAAGGAAAATATGGTGTTAACCAGTGGAATACTCTGATTTTCTGGAATAATATATGTATTGGAAGACTAGACCGGATTGTCCTGAGGTCTCTCCAGAGGTTTCTGTCAACTAACAAGGCTCTGAATTGAAGCACGGGGGAGAGAAGAGGACGTGATTGCCTCTCTCGAGGTAGGGAGGAACCACATCAGTTCGAAAAAATTGCAGAATAGATAAGTTGTTGACTTATATGTTTTCTTAATACTTATGAGTGGAAAATTATACCAGTTTAAGTGTATTAACTGGAAATATTTACTGTATCTAAATCTGTTAAAGGTCAGGTTGTAAATGTTATTCTTTTTAGATCAATAAGGCCAACAAATGAGTTTAGAATTAAATCTCGGTCAATAAATAATACAGAGAACCGTTAACTTGGAATCCTCAAGTAGAGGGCTCCAAGTTGGTTGTTCCCTGTGCTTAGGAAATCATGGACAGAATAGTCTGGCCATCTTATCTCAAAAATATTTTAAAAAAGAATATACTGTGAAAGACTGTAGAGGTTAAACAGATTGTGCCTTGAACAAATTCAAGAAAAGAAAATTTGAAAACTTTATCTTAAGGATTAATACTGTGTAGCTAAAATAATTATTTTGCATTCAAACTGATAGATTATGCTGACTGTGTGCAAGGAAAGTGCCATAAAACAGTTCTGTAGAAAACGGCAGGAAATTATAATATCAACTCTAGCATTTAGAGAAAATAAGTAATGACCCAGAAGTAGCACTACACAATCACACAAAAGAAGAACCTCATTTGTTTGACTGAATGATATTTTTTTTTTAAGTTTACTAAACAATACTTCAGTATTCTATATTACAAAAGTTCAGGAAGTTCCTAATGGAATTTAAGTTCTGAACAGTATTATTCTCAGCTCAGATAGTGCTACGATAAGAAAACCTCAAACTTAAATACTTTATATAATAACTTCCAGCTGTGGTAAATCTACATGCTATACATTTCCAAAAACAACTCTCTCATTCATAAGTTACTGAACTATAAATAAAGACAGATTCACAAGAGCTTCTTTCGAATAACGAAAAAAAAAAACCACAAGAAAGGTCTTGAACAGGCTATCATCGATATGCAAGAAAACCCAGAGGTTCCAAGCATGCTTAAATCCACTTTTAACAATAGATAACCAAATATAGTTGTTACATAAATAGAATCTGGTATACCCACTAGGGTAATCACTGGAAGAATTAAGCTTAAAATCAAATTCAATGAACCTGAAGCCAAAACCCATGAAAAAACGAAGAAGAACACTTGCAGGGCCAACATGTTGATACCAAGAATTTTCTCACTACAAAAAGGGTACCTGGAATGGTCGGATTAAGATAAGTAACTGTTAGACTTTATTCCTTCTTGAAATAATTGCTAATGCTTCAACAACCTTAGAGGACATACCTGAGGAAAGAAAAGAACCGAGAAGGGTTAACAAAAAATGAAAACTCCTAGGGTTCGATTCTGGCTAAGTTAAAGGAAACCCTTGAAACAGAGTTATGGTGGTAGAAGTTACCTTAGGATTCTAGCATAGAGGGCTTGAGGAGAAATCCTACCAATAATTAAGCATTAACGAGTATAAGTAAACTGTAGTCAAAAGATTAACATGATAGTGTAAAAGTATAAACAAAAGAGAAGTAGAAGCATTCGGTTGAGGGATTTTACCTTAGAAATTGTCATGGAAATGGCTCAGTCGAAAACCATGAACCCTTACACCAAGGACCGAATCATTTTGCAAAAAACTAGACAATGAAACTGTCGATTTTTAAACTGTGAGCATAATAGGAAGAAGAAAGAAAAATAGCGTTAACCCTTATGCGAGTAAGTGAAATGTATTTCCTAGACTGTCACATAAAGTCTGGAATTAAAGCTTATTACCTGGTCTCTATGACGGAGGAACTGTTCGCGAGGTCGGAGAGCAGCACTAGAGGAATCAAGGAGCAAAAAATGAGCGGAACAGTTTGAAAAAGCGATTATGAGAAAAGAAGTCATTATGAATAACCCTAATTCATAATAGTCATCGGATCTCTCACGGATGGATCAAGGGCAAAGAAAACTCCATCTGTCACTATAATGAATGACAGCTCAAAGGCATTGGATAAACTTGGAATTAATGATCCGAATTCCAACCAAAATGTTCATGCGTTGTAATATCTTCGGAGTAAAAATTCACGGCTTTAAGTACCTGTAACATAAGTCAACTTTAAATTAGATATAAAGGTTACAAAGTATTGAATTTCAAATGATTTAAATTCATAAGTATTGAACTTATCAGGTTCAGATAAAATGTATATATATATATTTATGTGGAATGTATTCTGAGAACCTTGAACATTGTTTCGATATATGTCATAAGAGATGAGTATTAAAGAAGATTGATGTACTTTGGTAAGCATATTCGTACAGTTTTGTGACGTGCCTTAGTGGTAAATGAGTATGTTGAATAACAATTCTTTATGTTGTATAATCAGTAAAAGATTAATAGTTAGGATATATAATTTTTTTTTATGTTGTGTAGTAGTGAATGTTACAAATGGTATCAGAGTAGCGTTTGCACACTAGGACCCTTTGGGTCAACTAAAGTTTTAAGTTGTGTATTACTGATGCACACATAGAGAAAGAAAGAAGTTAACAGGAAATGATGAGGAGGGTGCCGACATAGCAGCCACCTCAGAATTCTGGGGAAACACAACCCCGACCATAAGTGAATCCGGAGATATGGGTGCAGTTGAGTGTAGATCGGCACCAGAAAACAAGCAAACTGCTGGAGGAGCAGCACCACCAAACCCACATTCTGCTAACTACAGTACAAAAGTTACAAGAGGAAATGGAGAGGGTGTGAAATGATAATGTGGGTTTGATGCAAGAACATGATAGGATATTAAAAATCCTCTCAGAAAAACAGAATCAAGGAAATGAGAAGCCAAGCACTAATAGGGAGCTTCAGGAAGGAAATGAGCAAAAAACAAGAGACCATGACACAGATAGAATGGAAAGAAGTCAGTCTCTAAGGAATAGTAGAAATAAAAATCACAATGAAGATGAGTCAGATAATGTATCCAATCAAAAATAAGTTAAAAGACAGAAGGTGGAATTACAAGGTGAATTTCGAAAGATAAAACCATCTACATTTGATGGAGTTGAGGAGGAGGTAGCTGAAGCGTGGCTGATAAACATGAAAAAGTATATTGAAGTGTATGAATACAGTAGTAATCTCAAAGCCAGATTGGCTATTTATCAGTTGAGGGAGAAACCCACATTATGCCGGGAGGATGTGAAAAACGTATGCAGTATAGATGACCAGGATGTAACTTGGGATGCATTCCAGCAGTATTTTAAAGATAAATACTTAACTGAAAGCTTCTATGATGAAAAATCTAGGGAGTTTCATGATTTAAAGCTGGGACAAATGACAATGTATAAATACATCACCAACTTTACCTCTGTACTTCGTTATGTCCCTATTTAAGAGATGAAAAGGCTAAAGTACAGTGGTTCCCGAGTAGTTTTCCGACTCATATGAAAGAACGTATTGAGTTTGTGAATCCTAAGACTATGGATGAGGCAATCAGAAATGCCATAATGTGTTACCAGCAAGCTAATGCAAAAGGTGAACAAGGTAAATGCTAGCAGACAAATAAAGAGCATATGGGCAGTTCTGGTTTCAAAAAAAATAGAACCAGTAATTTCAAGAGTGCTGCCAGAAGTTCAGTTAGCAAACAATTTGGAAGGAATCATCAAATAATAATATGGCCTGCAAAATATAAATCCACAGAAGCTTCTAGAAAACCCGAACAAGCACAAAACCAGAAGCCACCCTTACAATGTTGGGGTGTGGTGAGGTGCACTACTATAGAAACTGTCCACAGCAAGGTAGGAGTGAGGCAATTACCAATTTACAGGAGGCCTCAATAGTGGGAGATGTCGCCATAAACATACCCAGAATTAATGCAGCTCTAGAGAATCGACAGGCAGACTACCAACCGACAATGATAGAATTAGAAGGTAAATTTCTATCTCAACCTATTTCTATTTTGGTAGACCCATGTGCACGTTTAAGTTATGTAATTCCCAAAGTAGTAGAAATTTGTAAATTTCAGAGTCAGAAATTCAGAAACCCATGTCTGGTACAGTTAGCCACTAGAGGAAAGAGCAAAGTTAGTTACAAAATACCGAACTGTGCACTAGAAATTAATGAACAATAGCTAACTGTGGATCTGAATATATTACCTCTGGGTTCTTATGATGTGCTACTTGGCATGGACTGGTTGGAGAAGCACTGGACATTAGTAGACTGTAAAGAAAAGATCATCTACTATAGAATGCATGATGGAACCCGCCAATAAATTCAAGGCATAAAGAAACCCTTATAGCTGCATCCGATCACAACATTTCAAAAGGGAAAGTGCATGAGAAAGGGATGCCAGTTATACGCCATACAAATGGGCTTTACCAATTCCAAAGAAAATGCTTTAATGCTGGAAAATATTCTGATAGTGCAGGAGTTTATGGATGTATTTCCAGAGGAAATACTAGGCTTACCGCCTAGAAGGAACATAGATTTTACCATTGAATTGATACCTAGAGCATTAGCAATTTCAAGGGAACCCTATCGAATGAGTGTTCCTAAATTAAATGAATTGAAGATGCAGTTAGAGGAATTATTAGATAAAGGGTACATCTGACCAAGTGTATCCCCTTGGGGAGCACATGTGCTGTTTGTGAAGAAGAAAGACATAACCATGCGAATTTGGATGGATTACTGCCAGCTTAATAAGTTGACTGCTAAAAACATATATCCTCTACCGAGAATCGATGATCTGTTTGATCAAGTGAAGGGAGCGACAATATTTTCAAAGATAGATATGAGGTTGGGATACTATCAGATCCGAATAAAGGACGAAGACATACATAAAACAACTTTTTGTACAAGTTACGGACACTACGAATTTGTGGTGCTGCCTTTCGGGTTTACTAATGCACCAAAAACATTTATGAGTTTAATGCATGGTGTATTTCACCCATATCTGGATAAATTTGTGTTAATATTTATTGATGACACTTTAGTTTATTCTAATAATGTAGAGAAGCACAAAGAACACTTGCGGATAGTGCTGAAAATGTTAAGGAAGCACCAACTGTACGCTAAGTTCAACAAGTGTGATTTCTTCAAGGAAGAAATACAGTACCTTGGTCATGTTATTTATGTTGATGGTATTGCAGTTGACCTTTAGAAAATCAAGACGGTTATGGAATGGAAAGTACCTCAAAACGTGGTAGACATCCGATCCTTTATGGGATTGGTTGGTTATTACCAGCGGTTTATTGAAGGATTTTCAAAAATTTCCTTCCCAATTACTTCCTTACAAAGAAAAGGAAAAATATTCAAATGGACAAAGCAATATCAGGACAGTTTTGAAAAGTTGAAGCAGTTATTGACTACAACTTTGATATTAAGAGTAGCCGATCCTAATAAAGAGTTTGAAGTCTGCACAGATGCATGCAAAGAAGGAGTTGGGGTGATTCTGTCACAAGAGGGTAAAGTAGTTGCCTGTGAATCATGAAAATTAAAGGAGCATAAGAAGTGGTACTCAACTTATGACTTGGAGCTGACAGCAGTAGTGCATGCACTTCAGGTATGGAGGCACTACTTACTTGGAAAAATATTTGTGCTCAAAACTTATCACAACAACTTAAATAGCTATTTTAAGCAAGTTGATGACCCAGGTGGATATCGGTGGCCACCCACCTATTCCATTTGGACCTGCACAATCAATTCTTGCAGCTTTTCACATTCAACACAACTTACTATTTTTAGCAGGTTTTCAGGTCCTGCATTCCTAGAGCTGTTTTGGGGCCTTAATGATCTAGGCGAACATTGGTGACCACCCACATATTCCATTTGAACCCCCACCATTAGTTCTTTCAGTTTTTAAGTTGCAGCATAACTTACTATTTTTAGCAGTTTTTCATGTCCTAAACTTCCGGAGCTGTTTTGAGGCCATAAACGACGTTTTTTGGGCATCTTTTATCCTACAAATATGATTCCATTACAGAATTTATTTTCGTGGCACCAGTTTTATTCCTCGGATAGATATTTCTAACGATGTATCATACGCGTCAAACGGAGATCGTATGTCGAAGTTACGTCCCCGGGAAGTTGAAATACCAATTTACCCAAACGAGGCCCACAGTTTTGGCGCTTCATCTCCTAGGGTTAGGTTTTTAGACGTTTAGAGTTATCCATTGTTTCTCCATAATAAATAGGCCATCAAGCCTCATTGTAACACAGTTCAGAGGTCTATAGCCGCCACATCTCTTCTCAGAGATTCACTACCAACACCCTAGCTATTTTATTTCCATTATGTTTGTAAGCATATTTATGTTATTTGATATTAATGAAATGAAGCCTTATTTCCACTGCATCTCTATGTTTATGATTATTTCTGTATTCTGTTGCGTTCCTGCATAAATCTAGATCAACTGATCTCAATGCTCGCTAGGCAAGGTGGAATGCCTTCCTGAGCAAGTTTGACATTGATATGCAGCATGTGAAGGGTAAGGAAAATAGAGTAGCTGATTCATTGAATAGGAAATTGCATGGTGTTTATGAGATGTATTATAATCAGATTGAGTGCATATTTTTGGAGCAAATAAAAGTAGAAGCTGAGAAAGATTCTGAATATCAGTTTATGTGGTAGCAAGCAGAGGAGTTCAAAAACCAAGGAAAATCTATTGGTTACGAAATTAATAAGGATGGGTTGCTAACTTTCTAGAAGAGAATTTTTGTTCCAAATAGAATGGAGTTGAAGGAACTAATTTTAAATGAACATCATCGAAGTAATTACTCTGGACATCCTAGATATCAGAAGATGCTAACAGCAATAAGGAAGAATTATTTCTATCCATGTATGAGAAGAGATATTGCATACTATCTAAGCAAGTGTTTAGAATGCCAACAAGTGAAAGTGGAGCACCGACACCCAGCCGGGATGATGCAGCCTATACCGGTACCTGAGTGGAAGTGGGAGATGATATATTTAGACTTTATCACTGGATTACCAAGGTCAAAGAAGCATAATGACTCTATTATGGTATTAGTGGATTGATTAAGCAAATCAGCACACTTTATACCAGTGCAATCTACTTACAAGACGGTGCAGATAACAGACATATTTATGAACGAGAACTTTAGACTGCATGGTATCCCAAAGACTTTCATATATGATAGGGATGTGAAGTTTACATCAGCATTCTGGAAAATGTTGTTCACGGGATTGGGGACTCAAATTAATTTCAGCACTGCTTACCATCTACAGACGGATGGAAAAATAGAGCGAGTAAATCAAATCCTAGAAGATATGTTATGTATGTATGTAATGCAACAACCAACTAGGTGGGAAAAGTATTTACACCTAGTGGATTTTGCATAAAATAATGGCTATCAGGAGTCACTTAAGATGAATCTATTTGAAGCCTTATACAGGCGACAGTTTAGAACTCCTATTAACTGGAATAGCCGAGAAACCAAGTTGATGATTGGACCAGATATGCTAGCTGAAATGTAAAAAAAAGTAAATAAGATCTGACAAAAATTGAAGGCAGCTTAGGATAGGCAAAAAGTGTATGCAGATAAGAAAAGGACTTATCATGATTTTGAAGTGGGAGACCATGTGTACGTAAGGATTAAGCCAAATAAAAGTACTTTAAGGTGGGAATCTTGTGCCAAGTTGGCACCCAGGTTTTGCGGTCCTTTCCAGATATTGGAAAGGGTAGGACCTATGGCTTACTGATTGGCCTTTCCCAGTCATATCTGAGTGCACAACATCTTTCATGTATCGTTATTAAACCGATACATTCACGATGCAAAGAACATAATCCATTGGAAGAGTATTCAGGTAGGATATGAATACCAGACTTGATTAGAAATGCTAAGATGTATGTGAAAACTAATTCAAGTTTATTTATTGCAAGTCGAACCGGACAACAAATTTCTGGTCGAACCTCAGCGTATAATCGACCGGAGAAAAATCATGCTCCGGAAATGAGGCATCACCCAGGTTAAAGTGCAGTGGAAGCATTTTGGCCCAGATGAGGCTACCTGGGAAGATGCAAGCTTTGTTCGGGAGGCATATCCAGAATTATTTGTTGGAGAAGAATGAAAACATTGAGGACGGTGTTCACTTCCAGGGGGGAAGTTGTAACAATTATTTTATTGCTAACTGATGATTACAATATGTTGTTAAGACATTATTGTTATTTTTATTTTTATTTTACAATACATATGAACAGAAATTAATGTTGAAATTAAATTAAATATGGAAGTGATTTCCATAAAAGAATAACAAGACTTATGGTAAAAATTAATTCAAGATCTGAGAGTTAGTTGGACAGATTCAATTCAAACAACTACACAATCTCTAAGGATAAAGGTTTAAACCCAGTGAGGTTTGGGGATTCTGTTCAGTAACTGAGGAAGGAAAATCTACAGAGAAGAATTCCTGAACTGGTGTTAACCAGTGGAATACTCTGATTTTCTGGAATAATATCTGGATTGGAAGACTAGACCAGATTGTCCCTAGGTCTCTCCAGAGGTTTCTGTCAACTAACAAGGCTCTGACTTGGAGCACGAGGGAGAGAAGAGGACGTGATTTCCTCTCTCGAGGTAGGGAGGAACTACATCAATCCGAAAAATTTGCAGAACAGATAAGTTTCTAACTTGTATGTTTTCTTAAAACTTATGAGTGGAAAATTATACCAGTTTAAGTGTATTAACTGGAAATATTTACTATATCTAAATCTGTTAAGGGTCAGGTTGTAAATGTTATTATTTTTAGATCAATAAGGCTGACAAATGAGTTTAGAATTAAATCTCGGTCAATAAATAATATAGAGAACCATTAACTTGGAATCCTCAATTAGAGGGCTCCGAGTTGGTCGTTCCCTGTGCTTATGAAATCATGGAAAGAATAGCCCAACCATGTTAACTCAAAAATATTTTAAAACAGAATATACTGTGAAAGACTGCAGAGGTTAAACAGGTTGTGCCTTGAACAAATTCAAGAAAGGAAAATATGCAAACTTTATCTCAAGAATTAATATTGTGTAGCAAAAATAATTATTTTGCATTCAAACTGATAGATTACGCTGACTATGTGCAAGAAAAGTGACTTAAAACATTTCTGTAGAAAATGGCAGGAAACTGAAATATCAACTCTGGCATTTAGAGAAAATAATTAATGACCCAGAAGTAGCACTACATAATCACACAGATGCAAAACCTCATTTTTTTGACTGAATGATATTTTTTTTTTTATTTTACTAAACAATACTTCGATACTTTATATTACAAAAGTTCAAGAAGTTCCTAATGGAATTTAAGTTCTGAACAGTATTATTCTCAGCTCAGATAGTGCTACGATAAAAAAACCTCAAACGTAAATACTTTATATAATAACTTATAGTTGTGGTAAATTTACATGCTATACATTTCCAAAAAACAACAGCCTCATTCATAAGTTATTGAACTGTAAATAAAGACATATTCACAAAAGCTTCTTTCGAATAACGAAAAAAAAACCCCAAGAAAGGTCTTGAACGGGCTATCATCGACATGCGAGCAAACCCAAAGGTCCCAAGCATGCTTAAAGACACTTTTGACTATAGATAACCAAATAAGTTGTTACATAAACATAATCTGGTATACCCACTAGGGTAACGACCAGAATAATTTAGCTTAAAATCAAATTCAAAGAACCCGAAGCCGAAACCCATCAAAAACCGAAGAAGAACACTTGCAGGGCCAACATGTTGATACCAAGAATTTTCTCACTACAAAAAGGGTACCTGGAATGGTCGGATTAAGATAAGTAACTGTTAGACTTTATTCCTTCTTGAAATAATTGCTAATGCTTCAACAACCTTAGAGGACATACCTGAGGAAAGAAAAGAACCGAGAAGGGTTAACAAAAAATGAAAACTCCTAGGGTTCGATTCTGGCTAAGTTAAAGGAAACCCTTGAAACAGAGTTATGGTGGTAGAAGTTACCTTAGGATTCTAGCATAGAGGGCTTGAGGAGAAATCCTACCAATAATTAAGCATTAACGAGTATAAGTAAACTGTAGTCAAAAGATTAACATGATAGTGTAAAAGTATAAACAAAAGAGAAGTAGAAGCATTCGGTTGAGGGATTTTACCTTAGAAATTGTCATGGAAATGGCTCAGTCGAAAACCATGAACCCTTACACCAAGGACCGAATCATTTTGCAAAAAACTAGACAATGAAACTGTCGATTTTTAAACTGTGAGCATAATAGGAAGAAGAAAGAAAAATAACGTTAACCCTTATGCGAGTAAGTGAAATGTATTTCCTAGACTGTCACATAAAAGCTGGAAGTAAAGTTCATTACCTGGTCTCTGTGACAGAGAAACTGTTTGCGAGATCGGAGAGCAGCACTAGAGGAATTGAGGAGCGAAAATGAGTTGAACAGTTTGGAAAGGCGGTTATGAGAAAAGTAGTCAATACAAATAACCCTAATTCACAATAGTCGCCGAATCTCTCACAGATGGATCGAGGGCAAAGAAAACTCCATCTATCACTATAATGAATGACAACTCAGAGGCATTGAATAAACTTAGAATTAATGATCCGAATTCCCACCAATATATTTGTGCAGTGTAATATCTTCGGAGTTAACATTCACGGCTTTAAGTACCCGTAACATAAGTTAACTTTAAATCAAATATAAAGGTTACAAAGTATTGAATTTCAAATAATTTAAATTCATAAGTATTGAACTTATCAGGTTCGGATAATATATATATATACATGGAATGTATTCCAAGAACCTTGAAAACTGTTTCGATATATGTCATAAGAGATCTGTATTAAATAATATTGATGTACTTGGTAAGTGTGTTGGTACAGTTTTGTGACGTGCAATAAATGAGTATGTTGAATAGCAATTATTTATGTTGTATAGTCAGTAAAAAATTAATAGTTAGGATATATAAAAAAAAACAAATTATGTTGTGTAGTAGTAAATGTTACAGTCTCATTTATCACCATGGGGCTATCCATCTATGTACATGCACAATGCTCACTGCATTCTATACATCCACCTCCATTATTGCAGGTAGCCCTTGCGTGTGTAATATTGCTGGTCATCGGTTTGCCATATATGAATATTATTGTAATCTACAATATGTATATAGTAGACAGGTGTTTTCTTTTAGGAGTTTAATTTTATCATAATTTTTAATTTTTATGTTTAAAAATGTTTAAAAAATATTCCAAAATTATAATAGTTTTTATGATGTAAAGAGTCTTGACTTTTTATGATTATAAGTTTAGAAAGGTTAGTTTTGATGATTAAAGGTTTAGAAACGTTAATTTTAGTATTAAATTGATGTTGATTTTTTTTTAAGTCTTAATCAAAATTTAACATCAATTTTGATCTTTGAAATTAGAGTTAAACATTTTTTTATTCACTAATTTTTTTTACTGCATCATAATTCTTCTTAAATTTAGATGCATTATTGGTGTTTTGCATAATGATATATTTCTGTACTAGTATCTTTATACTATTCTTTCTTTTAGTCATTTATAATTGTGATTAATATTTGAAGCAGTTTTTAGTAGTTTTTTTTGTCATCCATGTAACTTGTCTATCTTATTCTCATATATTAAGTATATAAAAGTCACATTAGGCTTAAGGGGGAAATTCCCTTCTATGAAGAAGATTGGAGAGGATGTACTAACATTAATTTTGAAATTATAAGTTATGAAATCAGGTTGTCTAAATTTATGAAAAAGTTGAAAAATGTGCATTGACTTTAATTTTGAAATTATAAATTATGGAATTTTTTGGAATCTGATCTATTTCATAGCCAAAATTTATATAAGATAACAAAGTGGTCAAGTACAAAGAATTTTTTTCTTATCTCATAACCAAATATTATATTCTTAGTTTTTTTTTAATACTTAACTTTTGAGATTATAAATTAGTAAAAAATTTTGAATTTACTCTATTTTTCCAAAAATACTTCATCCTATTCTTGTTATATAAGTTCAAAAGAATGATAAAAGTATCAAAGAGGAATTTTTTCTTATATCATATCCCAAAATTATAATGTTGGAATTTAATTCCAACTGCCTGCACAAATCAGCAGGACAATAGAGTAATGGCTAATGGGAGTTTAAAAAGTGGCGGACTTCAAAGCTAATGGGATTGGAAAGGTGATCAATATGGTGGAAGCCTCGATCCAAAACTATATAACCACGATCTTATCTGCAGCAACCACAGAGAAATTAAATTCTCGCACCAAATATTAAATACATTGTGAAGCAGTGGGAGGGTAGCAAGGCCCAGCAAGGCGTGAGTTAGTGGGAATGGGTGACATCAACCATGTATGGACCCACCTCTTCACAAATCAAAGAAATTCCCGGAGGTGAATGGAACTCACGTGAATGGTCTCCAAAGCAGCCTCTAGAAAACATAAATGGGAAAGATTTTAAACCTTAGCATAAGTTTAATGTTTTTGACTTAGTTTTATATTCAGACATATGTTTTATTTATACCGTGAGTCAATTGTTTTCACTGCGGTACATTATTTTTACTTTGGTTATATTTTGAAATATATTATAAGTATTAGATATTTATAATATATAATATTCTAATGTCTTATATATATGCCGTGAGTGCATTGTAAAGAAGCTAACTGTGTATTGTAATTTCCCCGAAGGCTGAAAACAGAAAAGAACAAAGAGACAGAGTGATTTTTCTTTTTAAGCGCTGTGTGTAACAACGAGTAAATTTTTTTTCTTCTTGTGAATCCAGAACTATGTTCTGAAGATCTTCATTTTGTAATAGAGTTTATTTTAATGAAATAGAAATCTGCAATTTAATTTTAGTTTTTATCTCTGTGTTGTGGAAGAGGAATTATCTTTATTCCTCTGTATGTGTGTTAAGGAATTACTCAGAAAATTCCACCATGGTATCAGAGCTAGTCCAGGCTCTCTGAAGCTGAAGGAAGGATTTTGTTGCAGCAGTTCTCCAGCAGAGTGAAGGATCAGCAAAAGTCCAAGGTATTTCTCAAAACAGAGTTTATTGTTTCATATTAAGATTACAGTCTAGAGAGCTGTAAAAGAGAGGTCTGAAGAGTTTTAGAGACAGATTTTATTTCTCAGTAGAGAGACAGTTTATTTAAAAACACAGTCACAATGGCAGCAACAGGCACCAGTCTGACAGATCCCCAACTTCCATAGTTTAATGGGAAGAATCATGAATATTGGGTTATCACTATGAGAGTTATGTTTGCCTCACAGGACATATGGGAGCTAGTTGAGAATGACTGCCCACGGAACTGGCATGAATGCGACGACGTTGTTTGGCACGACAACAGCATTAAAGAAGAGATTTGTTAAAAGATAATAGGAAGAAGGACTCCAAAGCCCTCTTCTATCTTTTTCAATCTATACATGAGAGTATTTTCTCAAGGATTGCAGTAGCAGCAAAGTCTAAGGAGGGATGGGATATTCTCAAAACAACCTATCAAGGCATGGAGAAGGTGAAGACAACACAGTTGCAAATGTTGAGAAGAGACTTTGAAACTCTCTGTATGAAAAAATCTAAAAATATAGACTCATTTTTCACTCATTTTATTGGGTTGGTTACCCGGATAAGGTCTCATGGAGAAACACTTGAAGATAGAAGAATAGTGGAGAAAATCTTGAGAAGTCTATCTTCAAGATTTGATGCCATAGTAGTGGCAATAGAAGAGACAAATGATCTCTCACAATTCGGAGTTGATGGTAGAGTGTGCGATGTCTGCGAACACATGATGAATAGGAGAACAGAAATTCCTCATTGGAGCAAACATTCAAAATAAAGTAATAACTTTGGCCAAAGCGAGAGGTCAGGCGGGGAAAACAACAGAGGAAGAGGCAGAAGCCAAAACAGAGGAAGAAACAGCCCTGCAAGTTCGAATGGAATAAGCAGCAATCAAAACCAGAATGAAGGCTCAAGCCAACAACAAACTCATGGAAAAAGGTATGATAAATCCCAAGTCCAATGTCATTATTGCAAGAAATATGAGCACTATGTCAATGAATGTAGGAAAAAGAAAAATGACATGAATAATAAGCAGAATGCTAATTTTTCAAAAGAAGAAAATGAGAACTAGAAGAATGTGATGTTAACATGTAATATAGCACAAGATAGACAAGATGATATATGGTTCTTAGATTCAGGTTGTAGTAACCACATTGTTAGGACCCCATAATGTACCATTTTGACCATACATTTTGTTATCATTCCACTCTTTTCCAGTCCATATTTAAAGCTTATACTATCACTTTCATCCATTCTTCCAAAGGTATATAACATTCTTCTCTTTACAATACGTTTAACTTGTTTTACATATAATTTTACATTAATTTCATATTTAATCATTAATAGAAGATATATAGTTGCTGAGACAGTTTGAAGACCGCAGATAATCTATTGTGGCTGTCTAAAGACCGCGTTGCTGAAACAGTCAACATGGTACGCAAATCCCGTTGTTGAAACAGCTCGTGATTTGCAATTTTGAAGCAGTATTTCAAGCATGATAGCAACAAGAAAAGACAAGTAAGGAAGTTGTTACACAAGCCACTCTGAAGCCAGTACCATCGTAGCCATTGTAACAGCATTTTGCTATGGAAGAACAGAAAGGTCCTATTTCAGTATAGAAGATCAGATTGGGTTAAAAATAGGATTTATATAATGTAAATCAATTGTTATAGATGTCTCCTCTTTAAAAAGAGGAGACATAAGCATTAGAGGGACAATTAGAGACTACGGGAGGTTTATTCTGAACAGAGAAGGAACATGAATCCTTTGTAATATGTTGCTTTCGACAGATGAATAAAAGTTTGTTCTGAGCATTTCATTTTAATTCCTTCTTCTGGGGAATCTTGTGAGAAGGGAAGGGCCCACCTTCTTCACAAGATTCACCCATTTATTTCCGTAGTTTGTTAACTGTTCTTTTCCATTTATTCACTTATTTTAAAATCATTCTTTCTTTATTTAATATTCTGTGCATTTCATTTCCCATTCACCATTATTATTGATTTCTTACAATTCTTCATTCAAAGTTGCTTGGTATTTTAGATTGTAATGTGTTTATAGATGAGTTTATGCAACTTAGTGAAAGTAAACTTGATCACAGAGTTCTAACTTGGGAATAGGTCTGTTCTGTTATAACTGTGATAGTTTTTTCTTTCTTTCTGAGATTTGTTTCCTTTCCTAGATGTTGTCTTTTTAATGTAATCCAAGATTCTTTTGATAATTGTCTGCAATAGAAAGATTGTCTTTGTTGTAACTCAAGTAGACTTCAGTTTGTTAAAGCAAGGTGTGACTAGTGTAATTTTTACTACAACATTTCATTGCTTTTGAGATTGAGCATATACAGTGTGTGATTGCCTTTGAAATAAACAGACTTCCCTGGGTTGACAATTTATGTAGCACTTGAATTGTTTAATTCAATAAACAATTAAAGTGACCAACATTTTGGCGTCGTTGTCGGGGAAGGCGATTATAGATTTCAAAAGCATTGATGTTTTTCTTTTAGATGTACAGATTGCATGAGAGGAAGCGAAACCCATAAGAAAACTAACCCTAAAGGTGGCAAGGGAAAAGGAAAAGGAGGAAGAAAAACCTTTATTGATGAAATCGTATCAAAAGCTGAATCTTCTCAGAGGCTAAGCTCTCGAAGGCTAAAGCCTCA
Source organism: Pinus albicaulis (assembly GCA_034641835.2). Classification (NCBI taxonomy): domain Eukaryota; kingdom Viridiplantae; phylum Streptophyta; class Pinopsida; order Pinales; family Pinaceae; genus Pinus; species Pinus albicaulis. The sequence continues at coordinate 1,262,442,313 of CM076584.1, read as the reverse complement.
ACACTCCCCTCAATCGAATTACGAAACAGAAGAAATTGTGAGCCCAGAAAATGTTGAGGAGCTAGCAGAGCCAATAGAAAGCGTTGAAGAGCCAGTAGAAAGCTTTGAAGAACCAGTATAAAACGTTGAGAAGCTAGCAGAAAACGTTGAGGAACCAACAGAAAATATTGAGGAACCAGTAGAAAACATTGAGGATCGAGCAAGCGCACTAGGAGATCAAGCAATGGAAGGAAACAATGACGAATTCTTCGGAGGAGGACCAGTGTATCCTGAAGGAGGGAAAGATGAGAATTCTCTCTCTACCTTGGGGTTTCCTATTGGTGATCTCCCTAGAGGAGCAACCCCCATGAAGAATATCCCACTTTCAGCTTTACGTAACTTTCATGGTTTATCTTCTGAAGATCCTAATGAGTTTCTTTTCGAGTTTGATATATTATGCAGAAGTTATGATTACGTTACTAATGCTCAAAAACTGAAGCTATTTCCAGCAACATTAAAACGAAATACATTAAGGTGGTTCATGAGTCTTGGAGGCCATGTAATCACAACATGGGAACAGATGAAATAGAATTTTCTGCTTAAATATCAAGACTACTGTCGGACAAAAGAAAAAAGAGAGGAACTATTTAAGATGGTACAAAAGGAGGACGATAATCTGGAGGACTTTGTGGAAATATTACAATACAACTTGCAGAGATCCAATCATCCCGATGTAATTAAAGATATTCTTAAAACAATATTACTGAAAGGGGTGAGGGATGAATTTCTAGATATGCTAAATATGCTTGGTAAAGGGGATATATCTAAAGAATCATATGATGAAATTGTTAACCTCTGTAAAAGATGTTCAAGAGGAGTTGCAAGGAACAGGTCAAACAGCAGAGATACCACATATTCAAGAGTTCAAAAATCAGCCAGTGGAGGAGCAACAAGAGCCGAAATAGGTAATTTACTTGAAGAATTTAAAACTAAAATGTTAAGTTCTTTTGCTTCACAAATTGACACCTTGCAGGTTAAAAAGAAACAAGTAGAAGAAGAAGCAGCTTTGGCTGTCTTTTGCCCCAAATGCAGAGATAAACACCCACTAAGGGAATTCCCATCGGATAAGGTGCCAATTTGCACCCTTTGTGAGAAATATCATGAAACACAACAATGCCTTTCTTTACTAGGAATAAAAGAAGCATTGCAACCAACCAAAGAAGAATTTGAGGCAGTCTATCTGCTGACAGAGAGAAGGAAATGTCAACCATGAGGACAAGGTATGAACCCTAATATGCCATTTACATCTTCTAAGCGTTGGAACAATTACCCTTCTTTTGGTCAAGAAAATTACCCTCCCTTTAACCAAATGCAATACCCACCCTTAAATCAAATGAATTACCCACCCATGCAACAAAAAAACCCTCCCTTTGTAGATCCTGCAATGTGGACTCCTTGGCCTCCACAACAACAATCTTAATTTAACCAGTGGAATTCAAATTGGAGGGGTCAACAACTCCCGTTCGCAAATCAATTTCCTCAATTCTAGTAACCACTTCCTCTACCATCAAGTGCTCCACCAAACAATCAAATGATGAGACCCCAGCTACCTGTACAACCAAATCCTAACCCCAATAATAAAGTTGTGCAAGTTATTGATATTTAGAACCATCCTATACTTCTTGTTTTCTCTGCACAATGTAATGACATTCATTTACGATCTAGGAAAATAGTTGAACCTATTATCGATGATGTTACCTCTTCCGATTCTGATAAAGAAGAAACTGAAAAACGTGATTCACATAAAGAGGTACAACCACCCTCTAATAAGGGTGCTAAAATAGCAGAACCACCATTCCCTGAGTGTTTAGTTTTAACTAGAACGCATGAGCTACCTGCTTTTAATATTTTAGGGGAATTATAGAATCTATATGTTAAAATTCCACTTTTACAGGCACTAAGAGATGTACCAATTTATGCCAGAATGATGAGAGATATTTGTGTTAAGAAACCCGGTAGGAAAGCTAAAGATCCCCTTACAGTTCATGTTATGGGTGATCTATCTGCATTAATGTCCGGTAAAACTCTCCCAGTTAAATATGGTGATCCTGGCCATCTTACTGTGACAATCCAAATCGGTAAAACAATAATCCCTCAAGTTCTGGTAGATTTAGGTGCTGCTATAAACATTATGAATCTTGAAACTTCACAATTGCTATAGATAAAAAATACAATCAGAGATACACCAACCATTCTAGAGTTAGCTGATCGTTCTACAATCAAACCAGAGGGAGTTATTGAAGACCTAGTCATCTCAATTGAGTCTTGGAATTATCCAGCTGACTTTGTGGTGTTGCAGACTAAAACAAAGTTGGGGGGACATTCTTTAATTTTGGGAAGACCCTAGTTAGTTACAGCTGATGCCTTTATCAGCTGTAGATCTAGTTCATTGACAATTTCTAATGGATATGAAACTAAGCAGCTTACTCTTTACCCTCATGCTACACCCATGATTAATAATGATAATTCTATATGGATGGACTATGATGATCATGCTATTCAACCTATTTTGACTATCAGAAAAAACATAGTTACCGATGAAATAGGTAACCTGACCTCAAAACGGGAACTCTAGCCCAAAAACTCTCAAAAAACATGAAAAAACACCCCCCCAAAAAAAAGTGTGTCTTCCAGAACGCACTTGTTTTTTTTTTAAGGTCAAATTTCAACATTTTCTAAAATTATGCTAAAAACAAAATTGTTTGTTGAAAAAAGTTGAAAAAACACCCCCCCAAAAAAAAGTGTGTCTTCCAGAACGCACTTCGTTTTTTTTGAAGGTCAAATTTCAACATTTTATAAAATTATGGTAAAAACAAAATTGTTTCTTGGAAAAAAGATTGAAAAAACACCCTCAAAACGAAATTAGTTGATGCTGGAATAACAAAAAAAAAAATTGTGTCATACTTTTGGCATTTTTAACAATAGAAGTAACATTTTTAAATTTTTAAAATTCAAACATTAAAAAAAAACCTAAAATTTGAGAAAAAAATAAATTTAAAAAATAAAAACATTTAAAAGCTTAAAATTTAAAAATATATGAAGATAAAAAAAATTAAAATAAAAACAAAGTAAAAATTTTAATTCAATCATTAAAAAAAACCTAAAATTCAAGGAATTTTTTTTTTTTAAAATAAACCAAAAAAAAATTAAGATTAAAATTTCAAAAAATATAGAAATTAAAAAATAAAAATAAAAACAAAATAAAAATATTAAATTAAAAAAAAAAAAAAAAACAAGTTAAAAAAAAAGGAAAATATAAAAAATAAAATATATAAATTAAATTTAAAAAGAAAAAGAAAATGCTTATTAAATTTAAAAAAAGAAAAGAAAAAATTAAAACAAATAATTAAATTTAAAGAAATATATTAAATTTTAATAAATTTAAAAATTCAAAATTAAAAAAAAAACACTATTCAAATTATAAAGAAAAAAAAAATAAAAATTAATTAAAAATAAAAAATAAAAATAAAATACAATGAAAATATTAAATTTAAAACAAAATATATTAAAAAAACAAATAAACTATAAAAAATAAATTAAATTTAAATTATAAAAATTAAAATATATATATGAACTTAAATTAAAATAGGTATATACATAAAATTTTATTAAATGAAAAACTTTAAAAACTTTAAAAAAAATATTAAATAAAAAAAAATTTTAAAAAAAAAAATTTAAAAAAATTAAGTTTCATTAAAAAAAAAATCTAATTTTAAATACACAATTTTAATTGAAATATAAAAATATAAAAATTTTATGTAATTAACAAAAAAAAATAATAAAAAAGTAAAACATTTAAAAAAAATATTAAATCCAAATAAATTAAAAAAATATATATATAATTTATTGAATTTTATAAAATTATATTAAAAAACTAAACGTAAAATATATAAAATTATGAAATTAAAAAAAAAAAAAAAAAGAGTCAAAATTTAATAAAAATTATTAACAAAAAAGAAAAATAATAATAAATTTAAAACAAAAAAATAATAAAATTAAAAAAAATTAAAACAAAACGAATTTTATTTTAAATAATTTTAAAAAAAATAATATTTTAAAAATAAAAAAAAAATTAAAAATAAAAATAAAAAAATCAATTAAAAAAAAACAAATTAAAAAAAATTAATTAAAAAAAAAATTAAAAAAAAAAAATGTGGCGGTGGTTGTTACTGGGCGGCGGTGGCCGGCCGGGCGGCGCCACCGGGGGCGGCCCAGCCGGCCTCCCGGCCCCCGACGGGCGGAGGGGCCGGAGGGGCGATTCCCGGAATCGCCCCTCCGCCCGTCGGGGGCCGGGAGGCCGGCAGGGCCGCCCCCGGGGCGCCGCCCGGCCGGCCCCCGCCGCCCAGTAACAACCACCACCACATTTTTATTTTTATTTTTTTTTTAATTAATTTTTTTTAATTTGTTTTTTTTTTAATTAATTTTTTTATTTTTTTTATTCTTTTTTTTTTTAAATTTCAAAAAATAATTTTTTTTTTTCAATTAATTTTTTTTTTTAATTTAATATTTTTATTTAAAATAAAATTCCTTTAAAAAAAAAAAAAAAATTGTAATATATATATATATATACAACTATTTTTTATTTGATTTTATTTTTATTTTTATTTTATTTTTTAATTTTTAATATTTTTATTTTAATTTGATTTTTTTTTTTTAAATTTGAATTTCAAAATATCTAAAATTATTTTTTTAATTCAATTTTTTTATTTTAAATTCAATTTGTTTAATTTATTTTATATTTAATATTATAGAATAATTATTTTTTTAAATTTAAAATTTAAAAATTATTTATTAAAATTTTTAAATTTTAATTTAATTTAATTGTTTTTCTTAATTTTTTCGTTTATTTAGTTTTTCATTTTAAAAATCTATAAATGGTTTCATTAAAAAAAAAAAAAAAAAACACTAAATTTATGTATATTTGTTTTTTAATTATTTGCACTAGTTTTTTTTCATTTTTCTTGTTTTTTAATGATAGGTTTTTTTTTTTTTAATTTTTTTAATTTTTTTATTTTCTTTATCTTTTTCAATTTTAATTGGTTTTTTTTTTTAATTTGTTTTTTTTGTAAATTTTAAAATTTGTATTTTTTTCCTTATTATTATTATTTTTTTTAATTTAAATTTTTAAATTTAATTTCTTTTTTTTTAATTTTTTTTTTCTAAATTCTAATTTTGTAATTTTAATTTTTTAATTTTTTTTTTTAAATATATATATATATATTTTAATATATTGTTTTTTTTAATAAGTTAGAAAAAAATGTTTTTGATTTTTTTTTTTTAATTTTTTGGTCAATTTTTGTTTTTTTTCTTAAAATTATGTGTTTTTTTTCTTCAAATTTTGTCATTTCCTTTGATATAATTTTCAAATATTTTTGTTTTTTTTAATTTATTTTTGTTTAAATTTTTTATTTTTATTAGCTATTTTTGTTTTTTTTACATTTTTATTGGGTTTTTTATTGTTTTTATATATTTTTTTTTATCTAAGTTTTGTGTTTTATTACCAACATGAAAATCACCACTCTTAAAAAAAAAGGTTGATGCAGCATCAATACGTTTCAAAATTAGCATGAAAATCACTGCTCTAAAAAAAAGGTTGATGCAGTATCAATACGTTTCAAAATTAGCATGAAAATCACTGCTCTAAAAAAAAAAGGTTGATGCAGCATCAATACGTTTCAAAATTAGCATGAAAATCACTGCTCTAAAAAAAAAAAAAAAATTTGATGCTGCATCAATACATTTCAAAATTAGCATGAAAATCACTAACATTTTAAAACAACTATTCATACTTCATAAATAAAAATTTTAGAGTGTCAAAAATGTGCACCAAAAAAAAAAATGGTGATTCTGCATCACCACTTTTCAAAATCGGGTGCTTTTTATGCTACAAAAAAAAAGTAGGTAACATTGCGGTTACCTATTTCATCGGTAACATTGTTAAAAGCTTTAACTCTTAAAGATACCACTGAGGATGAGGTAATTAATAATTTTATTTGTGAACCCTACTCTGTGATTCTGGAAACATAATCAGTTGGCTGCACTTTTGGAATCAGATACCCAGGAAAAGCTTAAATCTGAAGATCTACCTCAAACATCTACCACCATCTCTTCTAAAAGTATAACAGTAGAAGTCGAACCTGGAAAAACATTGAACATAAACCCCAACTTGACAGTTGTCGAAACACAGCAATTAATGAAGTTACTGCTTGAAAATAAGGAAGCATTCGCATGGGACTATACATACATGAAGTAAATCTCTCCTGAATTATGTACTCATCGGATCTATATTAAGAAAGGTTTTCGACCAGTCTGTCAACCCCAACAACGAATGAACCCTAATTTAAGAGAAATTGTCAAAGAGGAACTTCAAAAATTGCTTAATGCAAGGTTTATATATCCTATTTCTGACAGTGAATGGGTTTCCCCATTGGTAATAGTTCCTAAGAAAAACGGGAAATGGAGAGTGTGTGTAGATTATAGAGCCTTAAACAAAGCCACTCAAAAGGATCACTTTCCTTTACCGTTCATTGATCAAGTGTTGGATAGTTTGTTAGGGAAGAAATTCTTCTCCTTTTTAGATGGGTTTAGTGGGTATAACCAAATCAGAATTGCACCCCAAGACCAAGATAAGACCACTTTTACTAGCCCTTGGGGAACTTTTGCCTATAGAGTTCTTCCATTTGGACTATGTAATGCACCAACAACCTTTCAAAGGGCAGTTATAGGAATATTTTCTGACATGCTGAATGACTCCATGGAAATATTTATGGATGAATTTACCCCTTATGGTGTGTCTTTCGAAGATGCATTACAGAATCTTGAGAAAGTACTTAAACGTTGTATACAAGCTCACCTCTCCTTAAGCACCGAAAAATGCCATATGATGATGATTGAAGTAGTGCTTGGACATTTCATCTCATCTCAAGGAATTCAGGTAGATCCATCCAAAATACAAGTCATTCAGAGTCTTCCTATTCCTAAAACACAAACAGATGTGAGAAGTTTCCTAGGACATGCTGGATATTACAGGATATTTATTAAAAACTTTTCCAAAATAGCTTCTCCTTTTTTTGTGTTACTTATGAAAAATGTTGAATTCAAGTGGACTAATCTTTGCCAGGAGGCCTTTGTAGAACTCAAGCATCAGTTATCCACAGATCCTATTTTGAGAGGACCTGACTGGGCACTCCCCTTTCATATATCCTCTGATGCTTCGGATACTGCAATTGGAGCTGTCTTGGGACAAGAGGAAAACCATATTCCTTATACTATCTACTTTATCAGTAAGAATATGACTCCTGCTGAACTCAATTATACAGTTACCAAAAAAGAATTTTTAGCAGTAATTTATGCTATTAGTAATTTTTGACATTACATTACTGGTTACTCTACTTTTTTCCATACTGACCACTCGGCTATCAAGTATCTAATGAAAAAATCTGTCACAAATGCTAGAGTCACCAGATGGTTATTGTTATTACAAGAGTTTGATATTACAATTGTAGATCGACAAGGTAAAGAAAATGTTGTTGCTGATTTCCTTTCTCAGTTAAAAGCTGATGATAATACTCCAGTAGATGATTCCTTTCCTGATGAGTATTTATTTGCAGTATCTACTCACTCACCATGGTATACAGACATTGCCAATTATTTGGTTGCAGGGAAGCTACCATCACACCTATCACATCGAGAGAAAAGAAAAATCATTCAACAAAGTGCTCGGTATAGCTGGATAAGTGGGTGTATTTTCTATACAGGACTTGATCATGAAATTCGGAGATGTATTAGAGAGGATGAGGTGTATGATATACTAAAAGCTTGTCATGATGGCCCTTGTGGAGGGCATTTTGCTGATAAGAGAACGACACATAAAATTATTGGGATGGGTTATTATTGGCCCTCACTCCTTAAGGATGCAAAGAAATATGTTCGGGCTTGTGATAGATGTCAGAGAATGGATCAACCTAATCACAGAGATGAAATGCCATTAAACCCCCTGGTAATACTTAAACCATTTGAAAGATGGGCCTTAGATTTTATAGGACCCATTAATCCTGCATCCAACCAAAGAGTTTATATATTAGTCTACACAGATTATATGACTAAATCGGTGGAGGCCAAAGCACTCCTTAGAGCTAATGAAGAAGTTGTTCTAGCTTTCCTATTTGAAGAAATCTTTGTTAGATTTGGAGTCCCTAGAGAGCTAGTTACAGATGGAGGACCTCCTTTCACTTCTCATGGTTTCAAAGCCACCCTTCAGAAATATCACATTCATCATAGAATGACTACACCATACCACCCCTAAGACAATGGGCAGGTGGAGAGTAAAAACAAAATAGTAGAAGAAATTCTACCCAAAATAGTGAAGGAGAACCGGAAGGATTGGTCTCAAAGACTCCTTGAAGCACTATGGGCTTACAGAACTACTTGGAGAAATACTACAGGATTTTCTCCCTATGAATTGGTTTATGGTAAAATGTTGTTTTTCCTGTGGAATTTGAAATTAAAACCTTAAGGACTGATTTAGCTGTTAACCTTGATTTGACTAATGTACAAGAAGCTAGGTTGCAGTAGCTTCATGAACTGGATGAAAAAATATTAGATGCCATTCATCAGACAACTATGATCCAACAACAAAGAACAAAGTGACATGATAAAATAATCAAGCGTAAGCAGTTCCAAAAAGGTAATTGGGCTTTATTGTATGATTCTCGATTTGAAAAATTTCAAGGGAAGCTACGTACAAGATGGCTGGGACCCTACAAAAGTAGATGTTGTTTTTCCCAATGGAACAGTAAGGCTCTTAACAAGATGACTCTAAAACACCACTATTAGTAAATGGTCATTAGCTTCTTCTATACCAGCACCCTATTTCCAAAGAATATTTTAAGGCTACTTGCATGGCAGATGCACATTATCTCTTTTTAGGGGAGTCTTCTGCCCCTCATTGCAATTAATTTTTCTGCATTATATTCTTAGTATTAGATTAGATTTCTTAAACTAATAATCCCTATCAATGGCTGGCATGTTACAATTTATTATTTTGTAGATTTTTGATTAAGGAAAGGCTTACCAAGGAAGGACAATTTCACCACAAGCAGATCCAAGCTTATTTTTTAGAAGCATTGCTTCCCTCACTTCAACTCATTTCCCCATCTTCCAGTAACATTTCATCATTCATTCCCTTCATTCCTTTTTCCCTTTTCATATCATTTTCCCTATTTTTCCCATTGTTGAAACACCATTCTTCAGCAAATATCTTCCCTATTTTTCATATTGCTGAAATATCATTCCTCAGCAAATATTTTCCCCATTTTCCCACTGCTAAAACGTCACTCCTCAGCAACACTTTCCCTATTTTTCCATTGCTGAAACACCACTTTTCAGCAGCATTTCATTCATTTTCTCGTTGCTGAAACACCATTTTTTCTCCAAAAACATGACTATGCAACATTTTTTGTCATGAAATCATCTCCTTTAGTTCTTTCATTTTCACTTCTCTTATTCCCTGTGTTAACCCTATCCATTCACTTCCTTTTCATATGATTAAACAGACCTCTAATATGATCTCCCTCATGTTTCAAAAATCTTCTAAAGTTCTACCATGACTATTGAGCCATTATAAACAAGCACTATATTTTTCGAACTACAAATCGAAGGTAAACATGAGGTATGTAAATTTTATATGTAAGTACAATTAAACTATGGTTTAAAGAGAAGATTTTGTTTATTATGACCACAATCCCCGCACACTTAAAGACATCATTTCACCGTATTTGGAGGGGAATATCGAAATTATATGCCATCATTTCACAACATGCCAATTACCGTCATTTTTCCTACCCATTACTTTGCCTCTTCATCGTTACTCCACGTTCTCATTCGCAAATTTTACTCTGTTTGAAGTTCAGTAACTTCGCTCTTTGACTCTGCATTTTACCAAAGCTGGTTAACTATGGGAGGACCTGCTATTCGACATGAGCCTAGCTCAATAGCTCTACTTGAATTATTCCCATACACGTATCATATTTTTCAGCAGGCAGGCTGGGTAGGATATTTTGAGAGACTTCAAGAGTTTGATCCACAACAGGTCCTTGAATTTGCACAAAATATTCAAGAAGATCATTCTACTGTCCAGGGAGTCTGAATTTCAGTTTCAGAGGGTGACATAGCACAGGTTTCAGGTCTGCCAGTCACTGGTACTCGATGGTTTAGTCGAAAGCACATCATTTTGAATGCACAACAGGACTTTCTTCTGTCAGGAGAACACATCGAGCTTAAAGACCGGGGTGTCGGACTTCACTCATTGCCACCTCCTTGGCCGAAAGTTGTTGAATTCGTCAAACATTATCTCACTTGTGAAGGTCGTTATCAAGTAGTCTATCAGCATGATTTTTTCTTAATGAGTCATTTACGACACGGTAGACTAGTGAAAATTCCTTACTATTTACTTGGATGCATTCGAAATATGTCATATTATTGTAGACGGGTAAAATTCCCACTCCTTTCCCTCACCCATCACCGCCTTGTTCAGATACTGATTCAGAGGGGTTTTGCTCAACAAAACCCTCCTCTAAACACCCTACCCCTACCCCCTGAGCAAGCTACTAAAATTCCTCAAGAAGCTGCTGAAAATCCTTAAGAAATTCCTAAAAGTCCCCACAAGAAGCAACCAGAGAATATCCCTGACCCTCCACCAATTCCATCCATAGAACCAACTAATCCAATTAACATTTCTTCAATTCCATCTCACCACTTAGTAGAATCATCTGATCCTACCGTCCATATTCCTAGTGATGACTCTCAGGCCGATACACCACCATCTTCCTCTATTCGTAAAAGGAAAAGACGAATCACAACTGCCTCCCTATAAAAAATACAAACAAGGGCCGTAACTAAAGCAGCTACCTCCTCTGATAGCCCTTCTCCTAGGGAAAAACCCTCTCATAAAAGGAAAAAGAAAACTACTGCTTTTTATGCCTTCTTACCTAGGAGACAAATGAGAACGTCTATTGAAGCAGAAACGATTCCTATTACCCCTGATCCCGCAGCCATTTTGTTAAAACTCCAAACATCACCACCCTTCCAAGCCCCGAAATTATTACCTGTCTCACCCTATGGCACTAAAACAAAAGAACCAGATGCCTAGGGTAATATGACATCATTTTCTACAGAGCAAGTAGCTGTCACACAAGAACCAGCTACTCAGTCAATAGTTGTCCCACAAGAACCAGCTACTCAGTCAGCAGCTGAAACATGAGAACCATCTACCGATATACAAGAACTGGACATCCAAGATGCTACTTATTCAGTAGCTGCCACAAAGGAACCAGCTCTAGTTGTCACACAAGAACCAGCTACAGCTAAAACACAGCAATCAATTCTAGAGAATGAAACTGATACACAAGGCCTAGTCACCATGGCTTCCCTTTTACAAGAAAATGAGTTTTTAAAATCAGAATTAAAAGCTTATGAGTGGGAATTGGTAATGGCAAGGGAAGCCTATGACAAGGAGCTAAATTTTTATACCTTGGCCCATACAGCATCCATGGCAGACAAAAATACAGAAAATGATCCATATAAAGAATATATGTGCAGCCAATGTGGAAACATCTATCAGCAAGCAGGATATAAGATAGTTCAAGTTCCAATGTCAGGAGCATCTACATCTTCTTCAGTCAAAGAGGAATTCCCTACTGTTACACAAGAACCATTAGGACCTTCAAAAATTTCAGAAAAATAAGTTGATGTACATGTATCCTGCCCTACTGTAACTAATTCTGCTACTCAGACTATACCTTAGCCTACCACTTGCAATGTTGGAACACAAACTGAACCATGGGATGAGCTGGAAATAATGAAAAAGTGGAGGAAGCAGTATTCCATTTCGCAAGGTAAAACCTTGCAACAACACAAATTAGTCTGGCAGAATCATATATATTCTAACTGGGAGATCTTGGAGCAAACACTCCAGCAATCTAGAGTTTACAAGAAGGAGAATAAAGAGATAAAAGGAAAACTGATCCTAATGTTTGAACTGGTACAAAAATTACTGGCTACTAGGAAACCATCTCTGAATTACTCTCTATTCCTCTCAAAACGCCTTGTTTACTTTCAGTTGAAAGCAATCAAAGATGGAAGACCTCATGAGGTGCTTACATATGAACAGCTTGTGAAAAATTCGCAGAAGCTTCCATCAGTGATCAACACTTATTATGTGAGTTATACCTTCACAATGAATCCATCCCTGAAAACAGAAGGGTTAATCTCAACCGTCTTGTTGGTGACATTCAGATCAGGGCATTTTCCTCTTTCTTTGTTAATTAGATTACATGGTAGACTTCTTTCCTTGCAACCAGACATAATGAAGAAAACCGCCTTCTCTGGATAAGGCCAGAACCTCATAACACTGCCATATTTGTGGCAGAATATCATTAATTTTTGCAGAAGCCAGGGATGACTGAACATATACAGCAATTACAGGCGTCAGTACTCCAAGATTGTCACCATTTTATCAGGGCCAAAGAAACTACTGCTTTAAGAGAAAACAATATGTTTTGGCAACAATCCTCTAAGGAGAGGCAGGAGTATAATCCTTTTAGCCCTACTAACCTTGAAACTGCATTGTCTAGAGTACCCAATTACATCAGATGTGTTCAGCAATGTGCTGAAAAGTGGATAGGGTACCACTTTCATTTTCCTATTTTATGGATGCTAGCAAAGGAATATCATGCTCATCATAGGTTGGCTAACAAGGATGAAGAAACAGCTTGGCAAAGATTGCAAAATGTTCAAGGATTCAGAGCTTTAACAGATAGCACCTTCCATAGCTATTGCCTAAGTAATTTGCATGCCAAAAGCCAGTATCCGGACTCTGACTCAGACTAAAGTTGCTTGAGGACATGCAACCCTTACAGTTGGGGGGGATGTTAGGACCCCATAATGTACCATTTTGACCATACATTTTGTTATCATTCCACTCTTTTTTAGTCCATATTTAAAGCTTATACTATCACTTTCATCCATTCTTCCAAAGGTATATAACATTCTTATCTTTACTATACGTTTAACTTGCTTTACATATAATTTTACATTACTTTCATATTTAATCATTAATCAAAGATATATAGTTGTTGAGACAGTTTGAAGACTGTAGATAATCTATCCTGGCTGTCTGAAGACCGCGTTGCTGAAACAGTCAACATGGTACGTAAATCTCGTTGTTGAAATAGCTCGTGATTTACGATTTTGAAGCAATATTTCAAGCATGACGGCAACAAGAAAACACAAGTAAGGAAATTCGTTACACGAGTCACTCTGAAGCCAGTACTATCGTAACCATTGTAACAACATTTTGGTATGGAATAACAGAAAGGTCCTATTTCAATATAGAAGATCAGATTGGGTTAAAAATAGGATTTCTATAATGTAAATCAATTGCAATAGATGTCTCCTCTTTAAAAAGAGGAGACATCAGCATTAGGGGGACAATTAGAGACTCTAGGAGGTTTATTTTGAACTGAGAATGAACATGAATCCTTTGTAATATGTACTTTCGACAGATGAATAAAAGTTTGTTCTGAGCATTTCATTTTAATTCATTCTTCTAGGGAATCTTGTGAGAAGGAAAGGGATCGCCTTCTTCACAAGATTCACCCATTTTTTCTTGTAGTTTGTTAATTGTTCTTTCCATTTATGCCTTGTTAAACTCTGTTTGCTGAATACATTTATCCAGTATTGGAATTCTGTTGTCTATTGTTGAAGCTTTGTTTCCATTACTTGTTGTATTGATTTCATACAATTCATTCTTAAGAAGTTGTGGATTATTTTAATTGGAAATCTTGTTTATAGAATGAGTTTGTGAAAGCTTGGTAATCAGAAACAGGTGTTGAAGATTCCTACTTGGGGAATAGGATCCTGTTCTCTGTTATAGCATAATTGGCCTTTCCTTTTGCAGATTGGTTTCCTTTCCTAGATGTTGTTTTTTTAATGTAATCCAGGATTCTTTTGATAATTGTCTGCAATAGAAATATTTTCTTTGCTGTAACTCAAGTAGACTTCAGTTTGTTGAAGCAAGGTGTGACTAGTGTAATTTTTACTACAACATTTCATTGCTTTTGAGATTGAGAATATACAATGTGTGATTGCCTTTGAAATAAACAGACTTCCCTGGGTTGAAAATTGATGTGGCACTTGAATTGTTTAATTCAATAAACAATTAAAGTGACCAACACACATGATTGGAAACATAGCAATGTTTGCAAATTTGGATGAGAATGTTAAATCTGAAGTAACAACAAGAACTGATAGTAAGATATCTTTCAAGGGAAAAGGCAGAGTTAATATCCTGGAAAGAGATGGAGAACATAAGTTTGTGCGAGATGTATATTATGTACTTGGCTTGAAATGTAATATTTTGAGCATTGGACAGCTCATTGACAAGGGCTACAATGTATTTTTTAAAGATGTTGTGTGCACAATCATGGACGTACCTCCTAGCAAGAAGGTAATTGCAGAGGTGTATATGACAAGCAATAGGATGTTTCCTCTCAAGCTCAGAGCAGACTTGAAGGAAGGAAGAAATGTAGCAGCTGTAACACAAGAGGTCTTTCAAGAGGAAGTGAAAGATGAAGGCTGGTTATGGCACTTGAGATTTGGACATCTCAATTTCGAAGGCCTGAACTTGTTACATAGAAAGAGAATGGTAAAAGGATTACCACTGATTGAGAAACCGGACAGCCTTTGTGAAGGCTGCATCTTGGGCAAACAACACAGAGAAAGCTTTTCAGCTGGAAAGAGCATAAGGGCAAAAGCACCCTTAGAGATTGTCCACTCAGATTTGTGTGGACCAATGCAAACGCCAACTTTAGCTAGCAACAAATATGTTTTGGCATTTATAGATGATTACAAAAGAAAGACATGGGTGTATTTCTTGAATCAAAAGAGTGAAGTGTTTGAGAAATTCCGCCACTTCAAAACTCTTGTTGAGAAGCAGAGTGGGCACTACATCAAAGTGCTACGAACTGAGAAAGGTGGAGAATATATCTCTAAAGTGTTCCTATGTTTCCGTAAGGAGAATGGCATACAGAAGCAGTTTACCATGAGGTACACACCTCAGCAAAATGGTGTTGCAGAAAGGAAAAACCGAACCATCATGGACATGGTCAGAAGTATGTTGAAGGAAAAACATTTGCCAAATGAGTATTGGGCTGAAGCTGTCAATTGTGCAGCGTACATCTTGAATATATTCCTAGCCAAAGCTGTCATGAACATAATTCTGAAAGAAGCGTGGAGCGGCAAAAAATAGTTCATCACCCACATGAAAGTATTCAGCTGTGTGGCATATGCAGATGTCCCAGATCAATTGAGGAAGAAATTGGACAGTAAGGGGGAGAAATGTATCTTTTTTGGATACAGTGATGAATCCAAGGCATAAAAACTCTATAATCCATCCACCAATAAAGCATTAATAAGAAGAGATGTGCAGTTTATAGAAGAAGAATCTTGGGATGGAAGTTTAGAGAAAACAGTGAACGTGAAGACTAGTATGTCTCATGAAGAAGAAGGGTAAGGGACAGCAGCAAATAATCCCTCCTTGATGGCTCCTCCTCCACCACCACAAGCACAACAAACCACACCACAAGTTGGAAATAGAACAGCCTTGAGAAATCAAGGAAGTGCTTCTTCAAGCACACCACAGGGAACTGAAACTCCATCGAGTTCAAGTGGAACTCCAAGTACACCAAGAAGACTGAGATTCAAAAATTTGAGTGAGATTTATGAACAAGGAGAGGTAAATGATAATTCTGGTCTGAACTCTTTATTTTCTTTATATTGTCATGTTGATGACCCAATTCATTTTGAAGATGTTGTAAATGAAGAAAAATGAATTGAAGCAATGATTGAAGAAATTGGTGCAATAGAAAAGAGTAATACATGGGAGTTAGTGGACCTCCCTAAAGGTAAAGAAGTCATTGGAGTAAAATGGATTTATAAAACCAAGAGCAATATTGAAGGCAAGATTGAAAGGCACAAAGCAAGACTTGTTGTCAAAGGCTACAAGCAGCAACAAGGAAGAGACTATGAAGAAACCTTTGCACGAGTTGCAAAGATGGAAATTGTGAGAATAGTGTTGTCCATAGCAGCACAACACAAATGGAAGGTTTATCAAACGGATGTGAAATTTGCATTCCTGAATGGAGTGTTGAAAGAAGAGGTATATGTTGAACAGCCTCCAGGCTATGAGATTGAAGGCCAAGAGCACAAAGTATGCAAATTGAAGAAAGCTCTTTATGGGCTGAAACAAGCACCGAGAGCATGGTACAATAGGATAGATGCTTACCTGATTGAAAATGGATTTGAGAAATGTGATGAACCCACACTCTACATAAAGGAAAATGATGGTAAGATTCTTATTGTTGTTTTATATGTAGATGATTTAATTTTCGCTGGCAATGAAGATTATATCATTGCTGATTTTAAAGCAGTCATGAAGACTGAATTTGAAATGATTGATTTGGGTTTCCTAAGATATTTTCTTAGAATTGAAGTAGAGAAAAATGAAAATGGGATTTTTATTTCCCAAGCAAAATATGTTGAATCAATGTTGAAAAGATTCAATATGCAAAAAAACAAGGCAGTTGTAACTCCAACTGCCATGGGGTTAAAATTGAGCAAAGACGACATCAGCAAGGATTTTGATCCAAAACTATTTAAAAGCATAGTTGGCAGCCTCATGTATTTGACTGCAACTAGGCCGGATATAATGCACGCTGTTAGTTTAATCTCTAGGTTTATGGAAAGGCCGAAAGAGACTCATTGACAGGCAGCCAAGAGAATTCTAAGGTATGTGAATGGAACAAAGGGGTATGGTATCTTATACTCCTCATCTAAAATTTTTGAATTGACAAGTTACACTGACAGTGATTGGGCTAGAAGTGCAGATGATAGGAAGAGCACATCTGGATATGTGTTTCACTTGGGATCGGGAGCAATTTCCTGGGCTTCTAAGAAGCAACCAGTAGTTTCTTTATCATCAGCAAAGGCAGAATATGTGGCAGCAACAGCAGCAACATGCCAAGCAGTATGGCTGAGAAGAGTACTCAGAGATTTGTGTCATGAACAGGAAAAAGGCACAACCATTTACTGTGATAACAACTCAGCGATAGCTTTATCGAAAAATTCTGTCTTTCATAAAAGAACAAAGCATATTGATGCAAAATTTCATTTTATACGAGAACTGATTAATAATGGCGAAATTGTTTTGCAGCACTGCAGAACTGAGGAACAGTATGCTGATATTTTGACAAAGCCATTAATGCAGAAGAATTTTAATTATTTCCGAAAATGCCTTGGTATGCAAGAAAACCCAGCAATTGAAATTAAGGGGGAGTGTTGGAATTTAATTCCAACTGCCCACACAAATCAGCAGAATAGTAGAGTAATGGCTGATGGGAGTTTGAAGAGCGACAAACTTCAAAGCTGATGGGATTGGAAGGGACAACAATGGTGATGGAAACCTCCAGTCCAAAACTTCACGCAACCATGATCTTATCTGCAGCAACCACCAGAAATTAAATTCTCCGCCAACCATATTAAATACACAGCTAGCAAGCAATTCTGGAGGGGTAGCAAAGATGGGTAGCAAAGGGGGAAGGAGAACCCCCAGAATGGGTGATGTCAACCATGTATGGACCCACCTCTTCACAAATCAAAGAAATTCTGGGAGGTGAATGGAACTCACGTGAATGGTCTCCAAAGAAGCCTCTCGAAAACATAAATGGGAAAGATTTTAAACCTTAGCATAAGTTTAATGTTTTTGACTTAATTTTATATTCCCGCATATGTTTTATTTTTACGATGGGTTAATTGTTTTTACCGCGGTACATTATTTTTACTTTGGTTATATTTTGATATCTATTATAAATATTAGATATTTATACTATATAATATTCTAATGTCTTATATATATGTCGTGAGAGCATTGTAAAGAAGGTCGTGAGAGCATTGTAAAGAAGCTAGCTGTGTATTGTAATTTGCTCGAAGGCTGAAAACAAAAAAGAACAGAAAGAGAGAGTGAATTTTTTTTTGAGTGTCGTGTGTAAAGCCAATAAATTTTTTTTCTTCTTGTGAATCCAGAACTATGTTGTGAAGATCTTCATTTTGTAACAGAGTTTATTTTAATGAAATAGAAGTCTGCAATTTAATTTTAGTTTTTTATCTCTGTGTTGTGGAAGAGGAATTACTTTTTATTCCTTCGTCTCTATATTAAGGAATTACTCAGAAAATTCCAACATATAATATATCCTCAAATATTTTAAAATATTTTTCAAAAAAAAATATTAATTTTTGTTTTGAGAATAACTTATAAATTATAAAATCTTTTTGGATTTGCTATGTTTCTCCTATATTTCCAAATTCTCTAAAAACACTTCACCTTCACCTTCCCCTACTCCTACTCCTACTCCTACCCTTACCCCTAGCCCTAGCCCTAGCCCTAGCCCTAGCCCTCCCAACCTTTGATTGTTTTGTCTTAGTTATAGTTTTACAATCATTGTTTAATTATGTTCAGAGTTTAATATTACACTGAGTTAATCACGTAGTTTCTTTGCATTGTAGCAATTACAGTTATCAATCTCGATGTAATAGTCCGATGAAGATAAGTGTTCCTTTCATCACTTTTTAATTCACACATATAATTGATAGAGCCTATTTGCAGGCAATGATTTCGGTCAATATATAAACTATTTTGCGGGTAATAATTTCTGTCGATTTATAAGATTTATTCTATTTTTAGGCAACGTTTTCAGTCGATTTATAAACATTTTTTGCAGGCAATTCTTTCAATCCATTTCCATCTCAGATTTCTGTGAAGTTATCATATTAGCTATGTGGATCTTCATTTAGGCTCGTTATTTTCCATTTCTGGTAAGTTTTCATATTTACTTTTCTTTGAAATACGCTTAGTTATGAAAATACTGAATTTTTTTTTTTTTTTTCTTAAATAACCGTTTTTGTATTGGTAAGTGATATACCTCTAGATCTAAAAAGAAAAGCATAACAAACATATTTTGAAAAACAATATCATTATTTTATTATGAGAGAGAAATGAACATTTTATAAATTATTGTAAATAGCTTTTTTATATATTTTTTATTACACAATACTTCAGATAAAAATCAATTACATTATTAGATAGAACAATTATAAAGATGTATTTATTTTTACTATTTTTATGTTTTTATTTATTTTTTAATTTTAAATGTTACCGAAAAAACCGTGTGTTTTTTCATCGTTGCCGAATCAAATAGATGTTTATGATTAGTGAGCCTTTCTTGTCCAGGGAATTTGTCCCATTTTAAATGGTTAAATGTGTTTTCATCTAAAATCGAATTGGAATTAGGCAACTATGGTTTACAAATGGACAGACTGGACGGGAGAGTATATACAGTTTGTGCACATAACATATCTTATTCTTCGTTTTTTTCTTCGAAAAGGAGAATATCTTTATTGCTTCAAGCTTCAACAATGCGAACAGAAAAGAAGTATTTGGAGGCCTTGGACAGGTATTAATAGCAGTGAATATATCGATGTTTTTACTTAAATGGTATTTCCATGGTTAACAGTTTTAGAGTTTTAGACTATATGGCATATTAACATAGTTATAGCAGTATCGTTTTCAAGTATTGGAGAGTAAGTATTTCAAGCGTTTTTCTTTCTTTTTCTTTTTTTTTGTCATTGGGAGTTTGTAAGAAATACTCTAAAAATTGTTGAGAGTTTCAATGGGTACTTTGGAGTATTTTGAGAGTTTTATTGCAATATATTTTTTTTGAGGTTTTGAGAGTTTCATTGCAATGAATAAGTGCAAAATTAAATTTATTTGACCCTGCCAATCTTGAGAACTGCTTAAACTGATGGAATTATGAGAAAGAAAAGGTATGCCAATGGATCTAGATCTAGACATGGGTCTGGAACTAAGCCAAACAACCGGTTTATGGAAAGCCCTTCTATGCAAATGAAGATGAAGACATGACCAATAGTGATTGGCAAGATTTAGATGGAAATAAATAATTAATTTTGTTTTTATTTTTTATATATATTAAATTTTAATATATTATATTATTGTACCTCCCAACTTGAAGTTTTTTTTGTATATTTAGACAAAACTTCTAACTAAATACTAGTTTACTCCCATACAAAAAACCAATACAACATAACATATTAAATAATTTAATTTTTGCAACAAAACATAACACCGTACTAAAACCGTTGAGATTTTGGTGAAAAATCTAAAAATATTCTCAACATTTAGCAAAGAGATAATTCTGATTATAACACTAAATAACTTCAGGTAACATTAAATTTATGTTGATATTTTAATGTGAATCCAAAATTTGGAATCACAATTGAGAACTCGGCTTCTAACACCAAATAAATTCAAATAGCTTTAAGTTGCTGTTATAATTTTTATGTGAATTAAAATATAAAATCATAGTTGAAAACTAAGTTTTTAGATAACTTCAGGTAGCTTGAATTGATGTTAAAAATTTGGCTTGAATTAAAATATGAAATCACTCTTGAATGCATATATTATTTTGTAGTGAAATCACTCTGTAATGCATGAATTATTTTGTGATTGAAATTCCCGTTATGTTTATTTATACCACAATTGCTTTCTAACAAGCTATTGGAAAGAGTATTCTAATCTTAAAATAACAATAGTTTTGATTACAAAAAGCATGATTAAAGATTTAGAAAAGTTGATGGTTAATTAATATATATATATATATATATATATATATATATATATATATATATATATTTTAGTATTTTAGAAATATTGATTTTTTTCTTTATATTAATTAACATTTAAAATTAATTTTGATTAAGTTAGTATTTTGGTATGTTGATTTTTTATTTTTGATTATTAGTTAGTATTTTTAGGAATGTTGCAGTATTAATCTAAATCTAAAAATAATTTTAATTTTAATTTTCGAAATTAGTATTGAGCATTTTTTTTTTATTATTCATTTTTTATTGCATTACAATTCTTCTTAAATGTACTATTGTTGTTTTTGCATAATAACTTATTTTTGTATTTACTAATTATTTAGTTTAAAGTAGCATTTTTATGCTAACTTGAGTAGCTTATGATTTTGATTCTAGATTTGAAGCAAATTTCAAAAGTGTTTGGTCATCCATGTTGTTTGTCTTAGTTTTCAACATTAAATATCTAAAATGTCCTTATTCTTAAGAGTAAATGGCATGTTTCTATGAAGAAGATGCCAGATGATGTATTAAATTTTGAAATTATAAGTTATGAAATTAGGTTGGCTTATATGAGAAAGGTGACCCAAAATGCATTGATTATAAATTATGAAAATTTTATAAACCTGTTTTATTTTGTCTCTAAAATTTGTATAAAATATTAAAGTGACCAAATATAGAGGATTTTTTTATATCATGACTAAAAATTTTAATATATCAAAAAATAATAAAAATACTTTATGAAAAGAAATTACAATTTTTTTTTATTTACTCTATTTCTCTAAAAAATTATTTAAAATTATTTCATAATTTAATTTTAAGATTATAAATTATGATTTTTTTAACCTGTTCTATTTTTCACATTTCTCCAAAATTTTCTAAAAAATCATCCTCAAATTTCACGACCAAAATATAAAAAATAGATTATTTCTCATCTATAATTTAAAAAAAAAAAAAAAAAAACTTCAAAACTTCAAAATAATTTTTAATAAAAAAAATTAATAATCCGCAGAGATTCTACTCGTTTTCAACTTAGAACCAAGGGACTCCCTGCAAAACTGATGGCTTCCTTTCCTCGACGACACTTTCTCCCAAATAATTCAACCGATTCTACTGACGTTATGTTTCCTTATATAATTCAGCTGATTGAATTCATCACATTACTTGCCCTCTACTAAATATAATTACAGCTTTATGTTGTGGGGTTATAATTCATTACTTACCCTCTACTAAATATAATTACAGCTTTCTGTTGTGGGGTTATAATTCTTTTAAAAAATTCCACATATGTTTCTTAAACATTCATATGATTGTTTTGGTATTAGTTATTTTTCAATAATTATTATTTAATTATGTTTACAGAGATTAATATGGAGTTATTAATTTTTAAGAGTTTCTTGTGTTGGAATTTGGTGGAAAAATTATAAGTGAAATCTTGTATTATTTAAATTTATTTTTTTATTATATATGAATTCAGCACCCTAAAAAATTTCTAAGACATTTTTATTATGCAAAAGATTGTGCAAGAGTTACTCATAAAATTTGTAATTTAACACAATTTTAGAAAAAATAAACTGAAAAAATCCACCCAAAAAACTTCCAAAAAATCACAATAAAAACAACTCTGATTAATATCAGAAAGTTTCTGTACATCGTAGCAATTACAGTTATCAATCTCAGCGTCGAGGATGTAAACAACCGAAATTGAAAACGAGCACGTTATTGTTTTCCACTTTGCTCTTAAATTCTGTTTTTGTGATCATAGTCTGATCAAGATAAGTGTTCGTTTCATCACTTTGTTTACAGTGGAAAATAGGTTTAGGTTTAGTTCAGACACATAATTGATAGAGCTTTTTAGCAAGCAATGCTTTTAGTCAGTCGATATATAGACTTTTTTGCAGGCAATGATTTCTGTCTGTTTATAAGCTTTTTGCAGGCAGCGCTTTCAGTCGATCTACAAACCTTTTTGCAGGCAATGCTTTCAGTCGATTTGCATCTTAGATTTCTATGAAGTTATCAAATTAGCTATGTGGATCTTCATTTAGGCTCGATATTTTCATCATACATTTCTTATAAGTGTTTTTTTTATATTTATTTCTCTTTCCAAGTACACATAGTTATGAAAAATCTGTCATATGTGATGTTTTCGGTGGCACAGACTCGACAGAAGAGAGAGAATATGCAATGTAGATAAGTTCAGGAGCGAGAATGAAGTGTTACTCTAGATTCAAGCACAAAGCTTTGAGATACTCTGTAAGTAGATGATATTACGAGACTTCTTTCCCTTCTTTCGGTTTTAATTTCTCTTTGTTGTATTTGTCTTCTGCGGACTTTTGTGGTGTGTTGATTGTGTCCTTGCGTTGTTCAAGCTGTATAAAAATATATTTTTCTTTTCAAGGAAAGCACTTGGAATAATATGTGTATAATCTGTATTTTTTCTCTTGAACTTATATTTATTGTAAATTTTGGGAACAGTAAGAAGAGAAGTAAATTATTTGGCCTTTCCCATTAAATGATGGTCAAATTCCAAGGTATTCTAGAATTTGCAATATGTTAATTGTTTGTCTTTTCTTATTTTATGATGGTTAAATTCTAAGATATTCTAGAATCTGTTATTTTATATTTTAATGTCTTTTTAATCTGAGTCCTAAGTCTATATTCTTATATTTTTCATCGTAAAATAGATCTAGACTATATTTCACATGAATATCATTATTTTCAATACCAAAACTATTTTTATTTTTATAAAGTTATTTTTATTTTATTATTTTATTTAACTCTATTAAATTGTTTACATTACATTAATATTTTTATTTGATTTAATTTATTTTTAATTTGATTTATTCAAAAATATATTAAGCATTGCATTACAATCTCATCCTATATTACTTAAAAAATTCCAACAATTATATTATTTTTATATTATTTTAATGAGTAGTTAACCTATTTATTTTCAGTAATAGAGACCGATCCACATTAATTAGCAATATATCTGCACCTGTTTATGGAAATCATAAACACCACAATAATTATTAATTATTGCATCTAATTACGCTGGGAATAGCATGAAGATGATTGTTCACCCGGGCTTCAAAAAGGTCAATGATAACCATTATTCTTTGAAAATGTTCTTTTACACTCAGAAACAGAACACAAGTATTTGGAGGCCTTGAAAGGATACTAATAGTGGTAAATAAATCGATGTTTTATCTTCTTCGTGTTATTAGTCCCTGCCCCTTCAGGGCTGCAGGGACTATTGTAATCGATTTGTCGATGCCCATTATTAGTCCCTGCGAAACAAAGTAAATTTATCTAATCTTTTTCAATTTATATTTGAATGCTTCTTTTTGTTGGTCTATGAGCGTATGCCAATAGTTTTGTCAACCAATCAGGAATTTAGAGGTCTTATTTGGCCTCATATCGAGGCCGAATGTAAACAAACTTAGAATAAACTGCAAAATTTCACTTTCAATTACCCAATTTTAATTTAATGCTAACATTACTTTCCTAACATTTTATGTTTACAAAATAAAAAATATAAAAGGTCGTATATGTATGTTTAGTGTGATACAGATAGTGTGATACAGATGGCTTATCTGTGGATAAACACTTGCATGTGGCTTATCTGTGGATAAACACTTGCATGCCAATCCTCCAGATGTCTTTCGTTTCGTCCTTGGCTCTTTTTTGTTGTTTGTTTGGGGCCATCGAAGCAAAGAAAAGCGGTGGAGAAGTCTGTGCCATGAATTCTAAGGCTAAAGCTTAGAATGCTCTACAAACATGAGGTCAGTAATGTCTTCCATCCGAAGATTTGGCTTACAGTTCCTCAGGATTGTAATATTTTCGACTTGCAGGATCGTATTATAAATCAATTACATTATACTGTCCCACCCAGTTTTGATGAGAGGAGGAGGCTGATATCTTCATATCTGATCACGGAGAACTTTCTTCTGGTATTAGATGATTTGTTTAGTTTTCTGGATTTGCAAGCGCTGGGAGTGGAATTTGGGGATGGCCAACATAGTAAAGTCTTATTCTCTACTTGCAGGAAGGATGTGATGGAAGAAATGGGTGCAGAAGAGTTCATTGAAATACAACCCCTCTCTAGAGATGAAGCATGGATGTTGTTTGCTAGGGTCGCCTTCAAAGACAACGACCAGGTTTCTGTGGATATAGAAGAGCGTGCCAGGAATATTGCAGAGGAGTGCAGAGGTCTGCCTTTGACTATAAATGTAGTAGCCGGAGCAATGACTGGGAAAACCGGTGTACTTGAATGGGATAATTGTTTATCTTCCATTAAAAACTTTGATACGTTTTTTCCAGCAACTCATCCAGACTGCCTTGATGCACCTATCTATTTCTTTTGGTTGCTATGCTGATGTTTTTGTTGATGGATAGGGATGCAGTTTAGGGGTTTGCAGAAAACTGGAGTAAAGTTTGGCTTACATTCTAAGACGCTGAAGGTGCTGTGGGAAAAGACTTAGTTTACAGGGTCGTATTCTCTTGTTTCTTAAATAATCCCTGTTTAACATTGTCTGTTGAATCAAAGTTAGAATGAAATTTGATTGTTGTCTAGTACTCCTCACTGTTGCTATTGGGGGTATGCTGCCATGTCTGTTCATGGAATGCCGCTTGTTCAAATCCTCTGCCTCAAGTAATATTGTGTGTTCAAATGGTTTATTTTACACCATTTGAGATAGCTCCATAGGAGTATTTGTTGAGGTGGTTATGGTATATGTAGTAAGTATTTTATGAAAAAAAAATTCATGCTTTCATTTTAGTAGTGGGATGCTAGTATTCAGGTCATTGCTAATGGGATTGACGTGTAAATTCTGGTACTGAAATTGCAGAATTCTGGGGGAATGTGATCGTCACCGAACGCATTAAGGCATTAAGGCCCGGGGAATAGAAGTCGATGCCAAGTAGGTCCGATTGTGGCATAAGATGTATGCAGGCTTTTTCTGTAAGACTGGAAGTCTTGTAATTTATAAGAGGTTCACTTGACATTTCAATTTAAACTATTTACGGACAGTTCTAGCCTCTAGGGGTATCTGTAGTTTTACTTGTTGAACTGATGTCTCCTTGGATTCATCTTTTTCACTTTAGATATTGACTGACTAGCAGCTTATTGAAGATATGTTATTTCCATATACTTTCGTTGCATTGAAATCGGTGATTTCTGTTCGGAGAATCCTATTATGTTTTTTTTGTTATTAAAAATGCTCTGCAGAAACAAAGGCCTTGTCCCACTTAAAATCTGAGGCCAATATGTTGACATATTATGATATAAAATCATATTACTAGTTCTGATGCATTCATTTTTTAGAGTTGTGAATATTGAGCTTCCAACTACCAGATTATGTTTTTTACTTTATGATCTGATTATTAAGTGCAATATTGAAAGAAAGGTGGCAAATATTGAATGTCGACCTTGTTGCCCATGTTGCCCATGCGTTGCCGAAGGACAACAGAATAGAGCATCATTACTGACTGTGACTGTAGATTAACAAGTGTGGACTGTCTCTTCCCAAACAAGACTTGCACAGATTTTTGAAGGTTCACAGATTGTTGAAGGTTGCAATAAGGTCACGTTATATATGTCAGGGTATATATCGTTGCAATTTTGCAGCTAGTTTTTTTAAACATTCATATATCGTTGTAAAAGGTTTTTTAAACATTCATATATCGCTGCAATTTGTTTATAGCTCATTTTTTTAACCATGCAATTTGTTTACAGCTCCTTTTTTAAACCATTCAGACCCTGTTGAGTCTACCCTGTTGAGCTCGTTTTTTTAAGCATTCAGAACCAATTTTCTGCAATCGGTACCTTCAGCGAAAGAACATGGCGGAGCTGTGAACTTGAGTTTGTGCAGTGCCTCCTGCCACTCTGAGATTTTACCGCCACTGCAAGGTTTGTGTTAAAATTTCATGAATTCCCATGGCAGTGAATGTGAGACTGTAGATCTAGAATTCTATGTTTAAAAGCTATATCTCTTTTTGGCACTTTGATGGCCATTTCCATGCATGCCATTACTATCTCAATTTCTAATGTAATATGAAGTATAGAACAAAGAAAATGCTAGCTTACCTCTGAGACTACTGGTTAGTTTTGTTGGTTTGCAGAGCTTTGTATTTCATTTTGTCCTTCACTGTTTCCCCCGAGACAAATGGAATATCGACACCTGAAAGCCGGAGAGTGCTTCAACATCAGAACTGTGTGCTATATCTCTTTTCAGCTCTTTGATTGCCATTTCCATGCCATCTGGTAAAATTCCTGTAAACACTTCACTGGTTG
This sequence comes from Pinus albicaulis, assembly GCA_034641835.2. NCBI lineage: Eukaryota > Viridiplantae > Streptophyta > Pinopsida > Pinales > Pinaceae > Pinus > Pinus albicaulis. Next base: position 1,262,415,213 of record CM076584.1, on the reverse strand, counting down.
TTTGATCTATTTTATTATAACTGAAGCCCTCACTGTATTGTTCAATCTCCTTCAATGTATATTCCTTTCTATCTGTATTAATGTATATTCCTTTCTATCTGCATTTTAAACTACAAACTACAAAATAGATGAATCTTTTCTTAAAACCTAACATCGTTGTTGAAGCTCGCACTGCCGGGTACAAATTGTCTTAGTTTCTTATGATTTTCATCAACATCATTCTAAGCGGCAGCAGCATTCCCAGCAAGCCAAGCAGAACAACCAGCTCTATTTTTTATTCATTTCCTCCATGTGTCGAGCAGCATAACCGGCTCTGACACCTGCCAAGCCAGAGGGACAATCGTCAATTACAAAGCGTCATAAAAAAAAATAACCCAATTAATTTACACGTCATATACTTTGATTTTTCGATTACTTTTCAAACTGTAAAATATTTAAAAAAAAAATAGTTGAAAAAAAAAACCACAAAACAACAATTATCCAAAAGCAGCACTCACAGTTCATAAATACATAGCAGCATTAATCAATCATATTACGATGATTCTCCCCGAACATGATTTTGATTTTTTAATAGTTGGAAAGCGACCAGCAGTGGACTGTGGTCTCGGCCTCCACAAAACCATTACGCGATAGAAGGCATCGCCTTTTGTTCCGAGAAGTGATGATCTAGTTAATGTTCTCATTATGTTAAGAACAAATGAAATCTAACAGTAAAAGAATTCTGAAAACGCTGACATGAACAAATGACACACTTAATAATTTATTTATTTTAATTAGCTTAAATCCGAGTAATAAATTACGTCAACTTCAACATCTTTCGAGCAACAAACTTATTCCAGCGCAAGGCAGGGACTAGCTGCCTTGCAGCCACCCTTGTTTAGAAGTGTAACATGATATCCTAAGAAATTAATTAAATCTGTGGAACATTATATCTTGAGAAATTAAATTAGATATTAGGCTTAATCCTATTTAGAAGTGTAACATGATATCCTAATAAATTAATTAAATATGTGGAATCTTATATCTTGATAAATTAAATTAGATATTAAACTTAATCCAGAAGGCTTAAGGAGAATTGACCAGTGATTTTTGTAATGGGAATTCTATCGATTAAACTAACTTTATATATATATATATATATATATATATATATATATTATTATTATTATTTGGCTTCTAATTTACTCCCACATTCAACATTATTAATTTCTATTTTGATAATTTATAAGAATTTACTCATACATTTATGTGTAACATTATTTTGCATATTTTTAATTTTAAAGTATATTTTACCTAATCTAAAATTTGATATTATTTGTAACATCATTTGTTTATGATAAAAATTTTGTGTGAGAACATAATGGAAGGAGTTTTGGAAACCCTTGGGGTGGTTAGATTTTTGTCTTAGCAGATCAATTTCTTTTTTGTTTGCATGAATCTTCTACATATCTTTTTTATAGTTGGTAAAGATAATTTCTTTTGCAAGTATGGTTGTCTGTCAAGCTAGTTCTTTTTCGGTTTCGTACATTTCCATGTTGAAGTTTGGTTTTGGTCTTCCATTGGTTCAAGAAATTCCTTCCCTCAATGTTCATGTGGATGAGGAAGCTTTATATTGTTAAAATTAATTTTCTGAGCATGGCTTGGTTTGCAGGTTTAATGGGTTATGGTTGTGGTTGAATGATATGCATAAATGGATCTCTAAGACTTGGAAGCGGATTTTGACAAATGAATTAAACATTTACCCTATGAATCAGGGTTTTTACTAGTGGTTTTTGATAATACGGAGGAAAATAAGGTCATCTCAGTTTTGGGGTATTGTTGGTATCTTTATGCACTCCCACTTTTGATCCAGTAATGACATCAATATTCTCAACCCTAGTTCTTTTGATCTAGTAATGACATCAATCTTCTCAACCCTAGTTTGGGTATGTCTTTGGAACCTTCTCTTCTCTTGCATTTTTTGAATCTTCCATCCATTTCCTTTATTAAGAATGTGTTGGCTAATTTTTATTGAAACTGAAAGTTTTTTCAAAACTACTTATCCCAGAATAGGTGTCTAGATGGACTTCAACAATGGTTTTCCTTGAAAATTATTCTTAAGGCTCAAAAACATGTTTACTATGAGAATATTTCATTTCTGTGTAGAGCATGCTATGAAACAGGGCATGTAATTAAAATTTTCCCAAACTTTCTCAGAATAGCAAGGAAAGAAAAAAATAAGGCCATATGGTGGGAAGGAGTGCAAGGTGACCACTAATCCAAAACAGGAAAAATTGCATGCAAATATGGATACTACTAATCCAAAGCAAGGAGTGCAAGGTGACCATTAATCCAAAGCAAGAAAAATTGCATGCTAATATGGATACTACTAATCCAAAGCAATAACGTTCTCACAATAGCAAGGAGAGAAAAAAATAAGGCCAGATGATGGGAAGGAGTGCAAGGTGACCAATAATCCAAAGTAGAAAAAATTTCATGCCAATATGGATACTACTAATCCAAAGCAGGAAAAATTGCATGCCAATCATAATGATTCTTAGGATGAGTTAAAAGTGGAAAAATAATAAGAATTCCCTCGAGAAACCACAAGGAATAATGTTGAAAATGAAACTTCTTGGGTAGATGAGACGATTGAAGAATATTTCAATAATAAAAATGTGCACTTCCCAAAGAAAAAAAATCACAAAGAAAAAAAATAAATTATACTAAATGAAAATAAAAATAGTGAAAAAATAAATGTAATTGTGTTTGGATATTGGGGTTTTTATGGAGAAATTTTAGTTGAAAAAGGACTTAAATTTTTGTCTCATGGGGAATTACTAAGTTTAAGAATTTGGATTGGGCTTCCTTATTCTATCTCAATTTTGCAAACCTTGGAATTTTAAATCTTGGAATTTTCTCAAAAATGTAAATGGTTTTTGTGATGAATCTAACTGTTTTAATATAAATGCTAACAGTTCCTTTAAAAATGAAAATAATGATAGTTGTGCATTTTTAATTTTTAAATTATTTTAATATGAATCTAAAATTTGGCAAATTTGAAATTATTTGATTATGATGAGAAGTGTTTGTGCATTTTTAATTGCTTTAAATGTCTATTAATATTTTAAAATGAATCCAAAATTTGAAATCATAATTGAGAACACAACTTCTATCACCAAATAAAATAGCTTTGAGTTGCTACTATAATTTTTATGGCCAATAAAATTTGAAATCATGGTTGAGAATTCAAACTTCAAACTTTCAAAGTAGCTTTGAATTGCTACCTTAATTTTATAATTGAGAACTCAAACTTCAAACCTTGGAAATAGGTTTGAGTTGATGCTATAAATTTTTTTTATGTACATTAAAATTTGAAATCATAATTAAAAACTCAAGCTTCAAACCCTAGATAGATTTTGATAATAACTTTGATTTGTTATTTACATTTTTATGTGAATTAAAATTTGAAATCATTCTTGAGTGCATATATTATTCTATAGTAATATAGTAATTTTGTTGTTGACTATAACACACTAATCCACTTCCGGAGCACATAGCGACGCTTGTGCCCAATAATGATCGCGATGGAACTTGTGTTTGAATTGTAAATGATAAGTTTTAAATGTTTAGATTAAATAGTTGAGCTTAATATTGATTTTAAAATTAAATGTATTTCTCACTTAATAAAAAGGTATAGATATATTAAACTACAGATCTCAGTTATAGGATTTAAATGTACACAAATTGCACAAATATACACCTTTAAAGTGAGTGTGGGGTGACACTTAATATTCTAATGCATATAGTTCTACTACAAATACTTAAATGTTTGATGTAACACTCTTTAAATTTTAGGAGGATAAAATAATAAAATGTATTAAATTTAAGGAGGCTAAAATGTTCTAAATACAAAATAATTATTATTATTAATATAGTTATTTAAATTAAATACAAAATAATTATTATTAATATAGTTATATAATTTAGGGAGGATAAAATGTTACAAATATAAAATAATTATTGTTAATATTGTTATATAAATTAAATGACTGATAAATGTCTATAAATATAAACATAGAAAAACACTTAATTCATAATACATCTTACATTATTAATATATTTACATTATTAATGTATACATAACAAAAAGAACATAATATCATAAAATAAAAAGCAAATAGAAACATGAAAAATGTGTATAAAATATCAAAACACTTATTTCATAATACATGTTACATTGGTAATACATGTAACAAGAAAAACATAAAACTATAAAATAAAAAATAAATAAAAACATAATCCAGGTGAACATCAAGTGTTTTTTAATTAAATTAAAATATTAAAAAAAAACATACATTTGAACACTCAACCCTTTTATATAATTCATTGCATATTAATGTAATTATGTATAATTTTTTAATAGATTTAATTCTTTGAATTTATTTTTTTTAAGTAGTATAATTGAAAAACTATCTAAAAGTGCATATAATTCATTTCTTATTAGTGTAATTATGTATAAATTTAAATAAATTCAATTATTTGAAATTTGTTATTTTTATAATCTATTTAATACTACAATTTATTAGTTTTATAATTTATTTCATACTGTGTAAATTTCTGCCATATCTATTTTATTCACAATCTTCAAAAAAAAAATCATATTATGATTTAAATAATCTAAGATTTTGGAAGTACATACATTATTATTTAAAAATATTAGGCTTTTAAAGCTACTCAAACTACACGAAGTAGTTTGACATCTACACTAAATAATTTTAAAAGCATCAACCCTTCGATTTTTAAATTATAATATGTTTTTTAAATAAAACTAAAATTTATTATTTTTATAACCTATTTAATACTATGTAGATTATTATATTTGAAAATTTATATAGTTAAAATGAATGGTAATAAAATAACAATAAAATGATGAAAAAAAATGTAATATGGTGTATATATACGGTAAATCATAAATAGATTACAAATTCACTCATTTAATTTGTCTTCCCAGCCTTTTTTAAATTCATGCTTCCTATCTATTCCATTGTGATATATGAAAGGAAGTTAAGTTAATTTTGATGAGCTTTCAAACCTATAACGCCAAAAAATGTATAATGCATTGTATATGTGAATTATACAGTATTATGATGGTTTATAATTTAGAATTAAGGTCGTTTTAATATGCATAGCTGAATTTTATATGCATACATTTAAGAATGACTAATTATTCAATTTTACAGAAAATTTTAGATTTGTCAAACTAGTGAATTTTTTTATAAAAGGGAAGTACAAAAGCCTAACCATCAATTAACGGTAAAGTTAAAGAAATATTAAGAATAAAAAAAAAACAAAAGTAAAAGAAATATCAAGAATAACAAAACAAGAGAATATGAAAAAAATATATAACAAAAGAAAAAGCCTAACAATCAATTAACGCAAAAGTTAAAGAAATATTAAGAATTAAAAAAAAAAACAAAAGTAAATGAAATATCAAGTAACACAACAAGAGAATATGAAAAAAAGTATATAACAAAAGTAAAAGAATATGAAAAATTTCTTCGTCAAAATTGTTCATATTATTAAGCTGGACAAATGGATTTTATATCTAAGAATACAATATGTTATATATTCATGATCCACACAATTCAAGATTTAAGAAAGCAACAACTAGCACAACCATGTCAAGTTTTAAGAAAGCAATAATTAACACAACCATATATTTACATCATACATAGGTACCAAAAAAATTACACCAACATACATATATACATATATATCATATTGTGAATATATATATATATATATATATATTTGAATAATGCTAATTTTATTTATATAACATACTGGTACAAAACCGCCTCAGCTTCAGCAGTGTGAGCCTGAAAGCTGGGCTTTATAGCTATGATTAACAAAAAATCTGGACTGCCCTGAGTGGGAAACCAGTCCTTTAGGAAGAATTCTAGTTGCCCTTGTAAGGGAAACCAACCTATTGTCCATACAATTTGACAAAGCAGAAATAGACATACAATAATAGCATTCAGCTCTTTCGGTTGAAGAGTAATTCAAAGAAACAAAAAATCTCCCAAGATGATTGAGCAACAATATCGATGTAGGCCGAGGGTCGCTAGGTTCACTGGTCATGAGCTGGGGATGGAGGCTCCTCCACAATTCTACACCAGTACTCATCCCTTCTGACATCATTTTCTTCAGTGGGCACACTATCCTTGTTGATGACATCCACCTGCATGTGTTCCTTGCACTGGTCGGAATGCACGGTCCCCTCCGGCACCTTAGAGTTCAAAGCTTCATCCTTAACCGGACTGGGATGAGGGCAGGGGGCAGGGGAGGGGATAGGGTTAACTGACTCTTCACTGAGGGTGACAGTGAAAAAAGCAGTGATGACGGGCCTGTCCAGAGAGCATTCAAAGTGGAATTCCTCTCTCTGGGAAGATTGACGAAGGGGAAGGCTGGAAGATGCACGGGCAGAAGGGGAAACGACAGGATGGGAGCTTAAACAATGGGAGGTGGGGTGGATTGGGAAAATTGCACATGCCCAGCTTGACGGGCTCGGCCTCTCAAACTGCGAGTTTTCGGGTAATGAGCCCAAGAGATGTCCTCAGAGGCAGAGTCGGAGTCAGAGCTGGTAGAAGGCCGAGAGTGGGTCTCACGACCCCTGCAAGCACCATGACGGCACCTCATCCTGTGGCGGAGCCGCGGCATGGACGCAGAGGCAAGCTGGTAGGCCGAAGACAAGGAGAGCAGGCAGAATGCAAAGGCGACCAACACGATTCGACAAATTGAGCACAGTAATGTGAATTCAAATGGAAAAAAGCACTATGGGAGAAGTGATGGACCGACAACGTCTCCAGACAGCAAAGAAGCGTGCAGCGGCGCCCTGTTTGAGTGCGAGCGCTCGGCTCAGCACATGCAGGAGGGCAGGCACCACACAGTGGAGGAGGAGAGCTGCAAGCGGCACAAGAGCAAGCTGAGAAATCATGAACAAACGCCATCGCAAACCAGACGAGCAGAGCGGGGTGATGAAAATTTCGGGTAAGCGAAGTTAATGGCATGCAGGTTGGCGGATTATATCCCTTGTTAATGGAGTTGCAAGTGGCCATATGGCCACCCCACGTGAACTCCATCGGGATTCGCCAAGGGACTAGTGTCCCATTTCCCTTAATAACCATCCGCATCCGGAATTGTGCTATATTTGTGCACCAGCATGGTGCAATTCTGCAAAATGGCTCTCTCATGGATAATGTTAAGGGGGGCATGATTGAGAGTGTTGTTACTATCTTCTCCAAGATTGGCCAAGAGATCTGCAACTTTGTTACCTTTCCGCTTGACATGGGTGAATGAGACAGCCTGGTTATTTTTTAACCAATTACCTATCAGCTCAATTCGAGCAGCCATATGCCAGCTAGTGGCCACCTTAGCTATGTTGGTGCCCCATAGGAGTTGATTGGCCATGTTGATGAGAATCTGTGAATCCCCTTCAATTATGATGGGGGAAAATTATAGTGTTGAATTAGATGTAATCCTTGCCAAATCCCTTCCAGCTCGGCCGAATTATTAGTGTCCCATCCTATTGAGCCATAATAGATAGTGAAGGTGTCGCCCCTAGAGTTTCTGAAGATGCCTCCGAACCCTGCTTCTCCAGCATTGCTTCTTGAAGCTCCATCGAAATTTAATTTTATGAGCCCTGTCGGTGGAGGAGACCAATGTTGAGGAATTTCAGGAGTATTCCTGCTTTTGGAGGTGGGAGTAGGCATGATTTTAAGTTGCCAGTTCTCCCAAATGGCAATTTCCTTTGGCTGTTTGGGGAGGCCTTCTTCCTTCCAGGAATGGAGAGCAAGGGATTCTTGGAGATTATTGCTAAATATGTTCCAAATATTCTGCAAAGGAGTGGTTTGGCTTTTGAATATTCTCTTATTTCTCTCCTTCCAAAGAGACCATAGGAGCAGACCTGGGATGAGTTGCCAAAGGGTGTTGAGAAGGGCACTGCTGTAAGGATGCTTGGGCCAGTTGTGAATGATATTAGTTATGTCCCCAGCTGGTTTACTTCTTTGGCAACAGAAACTGATTTTCTCCTAGAGTGAATTGGCTAAAGAACAATCATATTGTGAATATTAAAACAAATCATAAATATTAATTAAAATAAATCATAAATATTAATTAAGTTATAATTTTATTTTAGATTATTATTACTATTATTATTATTTTTAAATAATTAATATGAGTTAAAATATTTATTATTTTATTATTTAGTCTTACTTTACTATAAATATTTTTAACCTATAAATAAACTTTGTTACAATATCATGGGTTAGCACCACTAATTACTAATACTACATGCCCAAAACCTCATAACTCACATTCATGACACATGTTCATATCATTTTTTAAGTAATTAATTTAATTAAAAGGATATAAAGGGGATAACTACTTATCTTTGATCCGTGACTATTACAAGAATATTCTAGAATATTATGAGGATATTAAATTTCTACCATACAGTTAATAATTATTGATAACTAAATTAACAATTTAGAAACCCTAATCCAAAACAAACATTTTTATCTACTTAATAAACAACTCATTAACTAAAAATTGGAAAAATGCATATATCTACTTTAAATAAAAAATATCAAACAATTGGAGATTAGAAACATTTCCCTCATCTACTAGATGTTATTGGATCGTCGTTCAATGAAATGGGTGTTTTAATATTGAATGGTGCATCTTCCTTGGGAAGTTACACTAGCTATCTACATTAGTTTGAAAACGTCCATGCTTTTCTTATCATGAAACCTTAGAATAGGAATATAGTTCCATAAGTGTTAGATATGGCTCTAGCTACCAAAGACTTGTTGTGGAATACACCATATGAGGGTTATGAATTATTGTGAAAACATGATGGCTATGAATTGTTGTGAAAATGGAGATAAATAGGTGTTGCTTGAAATTTGATAGTGAATAACATGGCTCTAGCTACCAAAGAGTTGTTGTGAAATACATAAGATGAGAGCTATGAATTGTTGTGGAAAAAGAGATAATTAGGTGTTTCTTGAAATTTGATAGTGAACAACATGGCTCTAGCTACCAAAGAGTTGTTGTGAGATATATAAGAGAGAGCTATGAATGGTTGATAAAATGGAGGAGACAAAGATGTGTTTCTTGAAACCCGATAGTAAACTAGTTTATATTGATAGAAAAGAGAGAGTTGGCGAGAGTGTCACCATTAGATTTTGTATATATACCTTAAGTTAAGTTGGAACATGAAGAAAGTGACCTGTGAAGTTTGTGAATCAGCCACCATAAATTAGTAATCCTTGAGAGAGAGAGAGAGTGAAAGTATAAAGAGATAGATTTTTTTGTAATGTACTATGATATATTACTCTATTTTATTCTAACTAATAACTAGAGTTATGGAAAACACTAGTGTACTAACCAAAGATTATAAAATACCTGAAACGAATGGTACTCTAGAAGGGAAGCATTCAATGTTTCACTATATCCCAAAGCATTATTAATGGATTGATGTTGACTGATAATGTGAAGAACGAGAGCTAGTGTTATGCAACATAAGTGTTCATTCTTAATAAGCATTATATCTATAAGAAAAAATAAGAATGCCCCTCATATCTCCACATATCCAACTACTAAAGCTATTTAAATGATAGAGTTGAGTTGAAACGAGAATATGTGATAAAGTTGAGTTGAATCGAGAATATATGATTGAGAAATTCTTAAATATTCATGATAGACTTGATTTGAATCGAGAGTGAGAATATGTGATAGAGAAATGCTTAAATATCCAATGAAGACATAGTGATTATTATGAAACAAACATCCAAATTGCATAAAAAGAGAGAAAAGTGATTTCACATAATTGTGAAGTTTCTAAATATCCAAATTGATAAATATATCCGACGAAGCACTTTCCTTCTCTAGCTTCGATCACTTTTTGTATTTGTAATTTTGACGATATATACTTAGAAAAACAAGTATATCTTCAATAAAATCAAGTACTTTCGCTTAGTAGCTCCGAATTGCACAAAAAAATAAAGAAAAGTGTTTTCACAGTTTATAAATGAAATTGAGAAGAAGAATAATTGTGAAGTCTCCTTGAGAGGAAACTATAATTTATAATAGAAAATCTACAAAATGAGATGATTTCTAAAATTAATTTTTTTTGTTATGGTAAAATCATAATTAAAAGGTCAATTGACAAAGATAATATAACAATATTTCAATATTTATGACTTTATGTATGGTTTAACATGGGGATTTATGGTTAACATTGGAATGTATCTAGAGATTAGCACGCCTCTCCCTTTTAAACAATTGTTTCCCTTGAAAATTGATTAGTTGTAGATATTTTTATATAAAAAACTCCTCTTTCCATATCACTTCTTATACTGTCAGGTTATTATATTTAATAAGATATTTAGTAATTACTTGATTTCCTAGTTGCTTGATCTTTGTTTGAAGGATTGTTCTACTTCTAACATGATTTTTCCTTCATTAAACTTGCCAAAAATAGTTTGAATTGGTATCTTGTCTCTAATTACATTTTTTTAATTAAGAAACATCAAAAAATACATGTCCAAATGAATATGAAGGCAATTCAAGACTCAAATCTTTATGCCATTTCCATTTTAGTTGCTTATGATTTTGATTCGAGTTTGAAGCAATTTTGGAGAGCCCTTTATCATCCATGTTGTTTATTTTATTCTTATGCATTAAGTATGTAACATGGTTGTGCTCTTAAAGAGGGAAGTTGAGTTTTATGAAGAGGATGGGAGAAGATATATTAAATTTAATCTTGAGATTATAAATTATGAAATTAAATTGGCGTTTGTGACAAAAATGATAGAGGTTGCATTGAATTTAATTTTGGGTTCTTTTATTTCATCCCCAAAGAGCGACCAAAGTATAAAAGACTTTTTCTCTTATCAATTAGAAAAATATTCTAGTACATCCTCAATTTTTTAGAATACTTTTATGAGAAGAAGTATATTGAATTTAATTTTGAGATTACAAGTAGCAAAATATTTATTTTTTTCTCTTTTATTTGTCTAAAAATTCTCTAAATATACTTCATCTCCAAACTTCTTATAAAATACATAAGTGATCAAAGAACATTTTATGAGGAGAAGTGCATTGATTTCAATTTTGAAATTAAGAAGTACTTTTATCAGGATAAATGTATTGATTTCAATTTTGAAATTATAAATTATGAATGTTTTTTTAATCTTTTTCATTTCTCTAAAAATTTTCACAAATATTACATCACAAGCTTTATATAGATATTTTAAGATTATAACTAATTATGAGTTAAGATTATAAACTTCACATAGATATTTTAAAATTATAACTAATTATGAGTTAAAATTATAAATATGAGTTAAGATTATAAAATTCACATAAATATTTTAAAATTATAACTAAGTATGAATTAATATTATAAACTTCACATATAAATTTTAAGATTATAACTAGTTATGAGTTAAGATTATAACTAAAACTTCACATGGATATTTTAAGATTATAACTAATTATAAGTTAAGATTATAAACTTCAAATATATATTTTAAGATTATAACTAATTATGAATTAAGATTATAAATTTCACATATAATTTAAAAAAACAATTATAATATTAGAGAGTTTTATAGATAACTGTTTTCTACTTCCAAATATGGTTGATTGTGGAATATATTAATAGTTTAAGATGTTAAATATTTATAATAAGTAAAACATTTAAATATAAAAAATTTAATATATATTTTTATATATGAAATGACATCATATATATGTGTGTGTGTGTGTGAGTATCCATTTTATATATAAAGAATCAAATAATTATTATTCTATTAATATTTTTTTTTGGGAGACTTCTAATTCATTCATTTTAAATTTAGTTTTTAAATATAAAATTGATATATAAATTTTAAATATATATATATAATTGACACATTAACTCTATATTTAAAAACTAATAAATTAGAAATTTATTTATAAAAACAAAAATTATATACATATAAAGATATTTTAAAATCATAAATTAAAATTATAAACTTCACGTAAATATTTAAGATTATAATTAATTATAAATTAAAATTATAACAAATTATGAAATTTCTTTTTTAATATCTCTATTTCTCCAAATTCTTTCCCTAAAAATACTAGATCCCAAACCTCACAGAAATATAAACACATAATAATTAAACTATCAAAAAATTATTTTTTATCACATAGTAAAAAGTTTTAAATTCTAAAATAAATATATATATATTATTTCAAGAAAAATGGAGATTTATAATAATCTCTAGACTCTACTCACTTTTTAATTTAGAACTCGGGGATTCCTTGCCAAATCCCGTTGCCAAAAAGTAGAATGATGGCCTCCTTTGACAATATTTTCTCCCTATGAACAGTCACGTAAACTTGAATTAGTTATATTGTCCCTATTAATTCTTTTAAAGTGGTAAACTTGAATGTGTTATATTGTATTATTAATTCTTTTAAGACTCAAGACTTTTAAAGTGGTTCTGGTAAACTTGGGTCAGGGAAACTTGGATTGGTTATATTGTCTCGTTAATTCTTTTAAAGTGTTTCCGGTAAACAAGACTGATCAAGACTTTTAAAGTGATTCTGGTAAACATGATTTGGGTCGAGTAAGCTTGAATGGGTTATATTGTAGCTATTATTTTTTTTAAAGTGGTAAACTTGAATTGGTTATATTGTCTTATTAATTTATTGAAGACTTTTAAAGTGGTTTGGTAAACATGACTTGGGTTCGGTAAACTTGAATTGCTTATATTGTCTTTATTAATTCTTTTAAAGTAGTAAAATTGTTAATTCTTTTAAAGTAGTAAAATTGAATTGGTTATATTGTTTTATTAATTATTTCACTACAAGGAAAAGATTTTTTAGTGGATGTTTTCGAAGAATTTTTTATAAAAATATCTCAGACATCTGTTTATAGGGAAAGTTACTAGAGGAGGTTGGCGGGTGGAGGTTTTTGCGGATGTATTTAGTTCGGTGCGTTTATCACCGTAAAATGCACCGGTGCATTCAACAAGAGAAAGTACTGGTGTGCACAAAACATTGGCACACCGGACACTATGCACTCCGTACACACCTGCCTTGTGTGTTGTATTACTGCAGCGCACGGGTTCTTCACAACACTTCTGCACCGGGTCTCATTAAAAGTGCACAAAAACAAAAACCGCCCAGTGCAGAATGAAGCAAACATACCAGTGTGCCCATAAAACCCCACGCACCAGAACAGGGTTAAATAAAAAAAAATTATGGCCAGAAAACCACACAAAACATTAGCACACCAGACATCGTTCCCTCCATACAAACCCGCCCAGTGTGTTGTATTACTGTAGTGCACCGGTTCTTTACAACATTTCCGCACCGATGACCTGGGGAGGGACATCAATGGAAAAACAGATTTGCACGAAGGAAATCTACACTGCATTGATAAATAAAAGACTGGGACATGAACCAGACAGCTGGTTTAAACATATGTGGAAGGTTAAGGTTGAGGTAAAAATTATCATTCTTATATGGCTCATTTGGAAAAATAAAAACTTGACCTGGGAAAATTTACAGAAGAAGGGCTGGTAGGGACCGGGCATGTGTACGTTGTGTGAGGATCATGTGGAAAACAATACTCATATTTTCTATAGTTGTCCATTTGCCTTAGAGACCCTACATACTCTATGTCTGTATCGAAAACTGTCATTTCCAAAGAACAGAACAACGACAGATTGCATTAGCTGGTGGTTTAGGAGGGGGAATCATTTAAGAGCCATACCAATTTTATTCCATTGGTGCTTATGGGTTGGAAGGAACGGGAATATTTTCGAAGGAAAGCTAAGTACCCCTTTGGACATATGTATTAAGGTCTACAATTCTATGGAGAAGTTGAAGTTAAGTCAAAAGCCACCATGTGATGCATCGAAGAGGTTGAGACCATTGAAATTCACTACCAAGCCGATTTTTTTGATTGGGCATCACAAAACCAAAACTGTGGTTGTGGGGCTTGGTTAATGATATCTTTGGATTGTCATTACGAAATATATTGGAATGGGGGAAGAGGAACCAACATGCAGGCTGAAATCATTGCATTGTGGGGAATGTTGTGGTTCGCTACACAACTATATCTAGAGGAGCTTTGGGTTTTCAGAGGCTCGAAAGTTATTATTGAGCATATGAACAAAGGAACCCAACTAAATCCTGGCTCTCTTACTCATTGGATGGAGCGGATCAAAGCTTTGAAGCATTCCTTTACTACTATAACTTTCTACCATGTATACAGGGAAAAAAACAACGAAGGGGACAGATTGTCAAAAAGAGGATTGAGTGGTAGATTCAGGGAAATGTACTACGACCTTTACAATTCAAATGGTCATGGAGCAGAAGGAAAGGTAAAATTCAGTTAAGGTTTAGAACGTAAGTTTTTGGTATGACAAGGAGGGAAAGAAAGCAAAAGAATGAGGAACATAGAGAAGACTTTTGTTTTTGGGAATGCAAGAGGTAGTACCATTTTTTGAGGATTAAGATTAAATAGCCAATTATCACAGGAAATCTACATAAATGATCTGGACAATATGAAAAAGGTTGAGAATTCTAGGAGGATCAATGATTATGGTTTTTGTATTTTCTTTATGAAATCAAAAGATGAAAATGTAAATGTGGAAAATTGATAGCTATATGTTATAGAAAAAGACATGTGCCTTGGTACACTATATAAACCAGAAGTATTTTTCTTGCTGGAAAAAAAAAAGTTGTTTGCCCAGTCACGGCTTCCAGAAAGCATCCATCCCCAATAGACTTGGACTCGCAAGACTGTAATGATCTGCAATAAATTGTATGGCGAAATGTGGATGATATGACAAAAGTCTCTAAGAAAGAAATCCAAATATTAGAAGAGTTGATGCCCAAGAATTAGCGAATAAAATGTTTATGTACGCAACTAGAATCTATGTTGCCCGCTACTCCTGTCAAGGTAATTAAAAAATTATACAACTTTTAGGATTGAACTAATTTTTACATGAAACTGTAATATCAGTTCTCTATTAAGCTTATTCAGCTTTATATGTTTTTTCTTAAATTGCATATTTTGTTTCATGATCTAACTTGACTGATGTGGATTACTTGAGGAAGCCATCAATCACTTTAGAAAGGTCGAGGAAAATATGCATCAACTCAAAAGAAAGAGAGACAATTTGCTGGCAATCCTGGGAAAAAAGAAACTACGGACAAAGATATTAAGGTGGAGAAGGACAAAGAGATTAATGTGGCCGTGAAGTTTGATGGTAAGGATGGAATTATTAGTATTATTACTCTTCTGAGAGTTGGAATTGGAATTGGAATTCGACAGATATTTTTCCATAGCCCATTTTACCCATAGGTTAAAATATTTTTATTACAGTTACTTCTGATGTACATTGAAATGTGTATAACTTAGTTGAATTTTTTTTTTTGCCAAAATGTTATTAATATCTTTTGAAATCTATATATTTTGAAATATAAAATACTCAATTACTAATCATAAACATTAATTATAGATGTAACAATGTTTTTCACTGCATCATATTCAGTTGAATTTCTTATTGCCTAATAAAATGTACTGTGTCTCCACTCGATGCAAGATATATTGATTTGACCTACTGTTTTTCTGTATTTTATGCATTGATGAATATTTATACTATATTGTAGTATATCACAGTTTTGTTGTTAATGAATAAGAGTACAGAACTAGAATTTTAAATTGGAATAAATAAATATTATATTTTAATGTTTATTGTAATGTTACTTCATTACTTAAAAAATTTATATAATATATTTTATTTTAATTTAAATAATTTTAAATAAAAATGTATCTAATTAATTAATAATGTATATTTAAAAAATTTATATAATATATTTTATTTTAATTTAAATAATTTTAAATAAAAATGTATCTAATTAATTAATAATGTATATTGAAAAGTTATTTTATTTATGTTGTATATCATGTTTTAAATCATATTTATAAATATGAGAAAGATTTTTTATTTTTATTTTCCAAAATCAATTATATTTATGTTATATATTTATTATATTTATTTATTTATTTAAATATAATTTAAAATTTTATATCTTTTGATTAAGTTTATAGACATTTATTTTGGAACAATCTTTCTAGAATTTTAATGTAATTATCAATAATTATTTGGTGGATGGCATAGATTTAACTTTTATGGAATATTTATATCTCTATGACATGTTTTCTTTTTTAATGAAATTGATTAACTAAAAGAAATAATCATATAAACAAGCATCATATGAAGTGATTTATGTTTTTTTTGGACATGGTGTCATCATAAGTTATTTCATTGGCCTATTATATTGTAACCTAGTCAATTTAGAAATTAAGAATCTCAATTGATTATAGATGGTTACAAATATTATTCCATGCTTTAAAATTTATAAATGTATAAATGTTTAACTTATATATTAATTCTTTTCATAATTAATAATAATAATAATAATTGAAACTAAATTATAATTTTTCTAGTTTTTATGATTTTTGCAATTTTACCAACATGAGATGTCTCATGTGGTAAGTGTTTTTCAGGTTGCACTAGTAAAGTGTTCATTTTCATTTTTTTAAATCAATTATTTTACTATGTATTTTTTTATTATATTATGTAATTCTTACATGGAGTCACATTATGGGTCTATGATTATTTATTCCATACTAAAAAGTGGACAAGAATAAAGATGTGTATTGCTACATCATATGTGCGTTCATTGAATTACTATCATTTTATTTAAGCAAGTACAATATGACAAAGGATTTGTCTCATGTTTAGGATATGGATCCACTATAGTTTTAGTTTTGGGATAAAGTATTTAAACATTAGATGAAAAGACTTAGGGTTTTAGACTTAAGCTTATGGTAGGAAAGGATAATTTGGTCTGTGTAGGTTAGTGATTAGCTTATATACTTTAAGATAGAGTTGGATAGCGTAGATTAACGTAGGATATGCTAGATTAGGTTAGGTGGCTCAGTTATATTAGATTAGGCTAAGTTAAGGTAAGATTTAGGTAAAATATTCTAGCATATGTTTGGTTGGGTAAAGCAAGGCTAGCTTAACTAGAATAGATAGAAGCATCCCATTGAGAGATGGTATGAATGTAGGTTCACCTTTAGTTGAGTTGGTAAAGCTCAGGAGTCAAACATAATTCAATGTTTGTTTGCATGAGGGTTAAACGTTCAATTGTTGCAAAAAACAATTAGAAGAACCCCAGTCATGGATGGAATGAAAATTGTTTGTCAATTTTCAAGAAAATTCTTATTTATAAAAAATAAACTAGTTAGATATGATATGGAGCCCTATTAGAGTGAGTTTTCTATGATTTTATTCAATGTTACTATAATACACACATTTTTTTCTTGTATATGTTGTCGTGTTTATATATATATATATATATATATATATATATATATATATATGTACAATAATATATATCTATATTGATTTTTCTACCTGGTAGAACCAATATTTCATAAACGTCACAAGATCCAACATATCTATGGACACTTGAACCGATGCTAATTAGGACACAAATCATGAATCATACCACTTAGCTAAGTTCCTTTGAAATCTTCACTAAATTTTGGTGATAAATAGAAGGAAGGATTTGATCGATGTGTGTTTTTACCACATTTACTGCTTATTAGTATTTTCTCTCTAATAATGTAATAATGGAGGAAACTATAGCATAATCCTATAACATATTTTTCCCAGCGAAAAAAATGAACTTTTTATATAAAAATGTAAAGAGTTACATCTTAGATGCCACAACATTCCATATGAAGCAACACCCCTTGGGGCGGCTGGTTACAAAGACCAAATGCAAACATGAGACAAAGTCAGACACAAGAGAAAAGTTGTGGTAAACAAGGAAAAAAAAAGAGAAAGAGAAAAAGGCAGCCAACATAGCACATACCCAACCACCGGGGTGGGGGGGAACCGCACAAATCAAGTTTTTCTCCCTTTTTTTTTTCTCAACCTTCCATCATTCGCCATGAGATGGAATGAAAGTGGCAAGCACAATCTGATTATCTGCTACCTAAGTTCCATTGTCCTTGTCTGAATCTGAGTCATCTGATGAATGCTGTCGTTTATTCCCACCATTTCCTATGTCCTCTGGATTCATATCTAATTGATTCAGAAGATTTTGAGGATAAATATGTGCAATTGAAACATTATCTTATACCTCTTGTTCCTTTGTAGGTTGATTTCTTTCCATAGGAAAAATTTCGTCCTCCTCTTCTGCCTCGTCCTCCTCCACTTCAGGTGGAGGATATTGCCAACCTTTTTTTTTTCTCATTCTTTTTCTTTTGTCTGATTTCTTTTTTGGCGTTAGGACATGTGTTTTGTAAATGTCTTGTTATCCTGCATATTCTTCATCTGAATGCAGTGTTTTCATAGTCTAGTGACTGCAGCCAATTTTTTTGTTTGTATATCATCATGATACTTTTCTGTAAACCTTCGTTTAGATCTACCTCCACACAGATTCGTGTGAAATTCTAGATCATCTCCTCTACTCTTTCTATATCTATTTTGATGTATCGGTCTATGATATTCCCAATACCTTCTAAAACTGGGATATTGTACAATCTGACCCATACTGGCATTCTAGTTATTGTCATTATGTTTGCGTCAAAATCCATGAACCATGGAGTAATGAAAAGGTCGGTGATCCCCAGAACCAAGTTCCTTCTCTGATAAGGATATCTCTGTCCTCTGAGGTTTTAAATTTTACAATAGAAAATGCCTTAGAACGGAGGTGGATTTCACAGTCTGTGGTCCAGTGTGTAAATATCCAATGGAACAACTCCATCGGTTTAGGCCAGAATCAGTTAAAGTGGCATATTAACGTATGTGCTTCATATGTCATGCAATATTCCTCTATTTGTAGGTTTTCTATCTCTAGTGTTGGTGTTTGGCTCAACTGTTCTACTATGTATGGCCGAGGGGAATTTCCAACTTGTTCTGGAGGTGTTACTACAGTTTTTTTCCCATGCAAAATGTTTTTGTAGGATGGACCCCCATTTGATTGTTCATGGTTTATGGGTTTTTCCCCTTTCCCCCCCTGCAGCTCTAGAAGTGCCCATATCTACAGCACCCCCTCTCAGACAAAGTTTGAGAGTGATGGTCATCCTAGAAATAATAGATTAGTGCCTTAAATACCAGCAGTCCTGGAGAGATCTATGTCCATTAACCAGATATTGCAGCCGCACCGGGTAACCCATTAGCTCGTAGATTTTTAGTTTCATTTGAAACACTCTGTTCGAGCCTTGTACCCATAATAAAAAAAAATTGCTTATGGGTGGCATGATAAAAAATTAAAAAAGGAGTGGGTTACCTGTGCCTGTGTGTCTGAGTTTGATGAGGTATATGCATGTTGTTTTGTGTCTGTGAACTGATAATGGATTCAAGAGAGGGAAGTGTCTTACCTCAAAGATTTGGAGCCAAGAGGTGCGGAATTCTAGATGAAGACAAAGGGCTTCGGGGTCACCGACAGAGAAATGAGAGGCGCAAGCCTCTAGCCCACACCTGAGCAAGCGGGTAAGTCGACTGCTACGAAATCCAGGCTGCATACAGAGTGATGTCAACAAGAAAAAGGCCGAGGGTATGACAGCCGCAGACAACGCCCCACAGAAGACAAGGAAAAGGGGTGAACCCTTAGCGTGCAGGACCACTAATGCATTCATCGTGGAATAAAAATAAAATTCCAGCATCCAATGGTTGCACCAGTAGCATCCTACAGCCACTAACCAGATATGCCGCAAGGGATGTTTGGAGGAAAACTGCTCCAGAGGGAAAAGCCCAGCATGTCCGGGCGTGCCATGGGAAATTGGAAAGCATCTTTTGTGCTTTCGTAATGGAGACCTAAGCTCAAGTGCCCTGGGGTCGCCCACCTTTTCTTTGCCCGAACCCTTGGAAAACTCTGAACCCTTGCTTTGCCCATGAGGACCAAGATTTGCAAACAGGTGCAGGCCTCTGCCGTTGTAGCCAAAATTGGTTGCCCCTTCTTCTTTTTCAATTCTTAATATGGCCAGAGGGTGTATGAACTTGGTTTTCTTCTTCGAGAACGGTCCAGCCTAAAATCCCCCTTCTTCCAGCACCAGGCCTCCATCTTCCTCATCGCTCAGAAAAATCTGTTGTGGCACTCTTTTGCTCAACACAAACCCTACCAGAGCCATTTTTCCTTTCCCCTCAAGTAAATTACACTTCACATAAGCATATAACATGACGTTAAGAGATCCCAAATATCTATTTGTTATAAGTTTAGTATTTTAATTTTTAAAAGATTTAGATATTATGTGATCAATCTTTGTTAATATTGGTGTATATCTCATGATTCAAAACAATGCTAAAGTATATATAGTTTCAAATGTATACTTTATCTTTTGATCAGATAGTATATATTATATTATGTAAATCTTCACATAAACCATATTAATTAATTTACTCTTGAGTTTTTATTGATAAATTCAATAGTTTTACTTCTTTTGTCATCTTATATGTCCCATAAGATCTCCTCATATTTGATATATCTACAACTAATATGCCATGTTTCGGTTAAGGACTTTTGATTTCATGATTACAGAGATTTTATTGTGAATATTCCATGCAATTTCAATCCAAGATTCAAGATTTAATAAGGCATTTGTGTGTTATGGTATTTTTTTTAAATATCTGAAAATTTTTAGCATAACTGTGTTATTGAAGACTAATTTTTAAATCAAACTTTTATTGGTGAAGGGTTAATTTAGTTTCAAAACATCACTCATGAAGGGAAATTTTTTAAACATAAAGTTACTTGACGGGAAGCATAAAGATCCAAAATGTCAAAAAATAATTGTTTGATGTGTAAAGAGAAATCCAAATTCCAACCCTAGTTCTTCTATACTACCATGTCAAGTTAATAGACAATATTTCCCATGATCCTGCTTAGAGACAAACTTCTTTGGAATGTGGGCCTAAATTAACTTATTAGATGATACAACATGCCATTGTTGAAGTGAACAAGGAAAATTACTTTGGAAAGTTTGCAGGTTTCTTTGTTGTGGTTATGTCCATAAATGTCAAACCATGACTGTTGAAAATAGTAACAACATTAAGTCAGTTATGACTAAAATTTGTATTGTAATACAACGGAAGGGCTTAGGATTCCCTATAAGTGCAAGTTATTATCAGGACTCGTCCGTTAGAGCAGGATGGATTTTATATAAAACCATCTTAATTTTTTTTGTTGCTTAAAATGTTTTTTTGGAAATAAATTCAAAACTCGAAAAATCCCTCAATCACTATGATTGTAAAGACTCACAATTAAAACTTCATTCTTGTTTATTTCATAATCTTGGTTTGTTAACTTAAGATTAAATCTAATTAATTCAGTAGTTGGGTGTCCTACATAGGCATAGGTATGTATAGGTATCCCCGGATGTTTTTTATTAGCATTGTAGATGTAATTTCTTGGGTGTTGGGGCTAACATTAGAGATGTAGTTTCATGGATGATCGAGTTTGTTACGATATTTAAAGGAGGATTGGATTGGTGTTAGGTCATTATGTCGTTGTTTCAATTGAACTAGTTTTTTAAAAATAAAAAATAATATTACTTAATTTCTAAACTCGGAGGAGATATGTTTGGCTTAATCCATTCGAACTAGTACTAGTTTAAAAATAAATAAAAATTAGATGGATAAAGAGATCCCTTGATGGTTGCCTACTCTATTCTTTGTGTTTGTTGTAATAAGAATTTTGTCACCAGATGTCTTTCGATACATATTTTTTGTTTTCTCATTCACATTTTTTTCTCTGATTTCGTACATGTATTCTATTTGTAGTTCATTCCTCTATTTTCTAGCATTGATTCTTGTAAATTGTTATCATTTCACGCCTAGCTAGTAGTGTTGTTATAACTCATTTGTGATCTGTGAGAATGATATGTTCTCGAAATTATCTTGTCCTCAAAGAATCTCCAATGTATGAGGAAGAACTATAAGTAGTAAAAGTCTTAGCCAGCTAATATGAATACAACTTTTCAAGTGTTTTCTTATTATTTCCATGTGTAGAGACTGCTCCTGGGGCTAATTCTTCCAAAAGTATTTAATTTGGTCATAAATATTATATTCTACTGAAGAAAAAATAAAATAAAAATTAAACATTGAAAAAAAAATTAAACATTAAAAATTAACCATAATGATTGGTTGTGAAATGTGTCAAAATTTATTCATATGTGATTATCACCCAAAAATATTTCCATACAAATTATGAATCACAGAAACCAAATTTCAAAAATTAAACATTATTTAAAAATAAAGATATTTCAAGCAAACAACTATACCTGCTTATCCAAGAATACAAAGAATTTTCTACATCCAGCACTAAGCGAGAAAGTGTCATCTAAATGCTAGATATTTAGATCTCTTTTGTGCAACTTCTCAAATATCTAGATATTTAGCTACTTGATCATCTAGGAATCCGAAATTCAGTCAACTCGCATGAAGGAATCATTGGGGAATTTTTTAGATTCCCAAGGGTCCAAATTTTGGCCGAGCCAAAAAGGGGTCGTATTTACAATCATTTTTCATGATTTTCTGGCACAAATTAAATACTGTAGTGCATTTCTTCAACATAGGTGTGCATTTTCACACCATCCCCAGAAGTGGAGGTATAAGGTGTCTTTTGTAAATATAATGCAATTTTATTTTTCTGAAGATTAATGAAAGAGGCCTACCCACACTGGGGAGGGCCCGGAGACGTAACCCACACTAGGTGAATTCCGTTATTAAATTATTTGTTCCTTTGCTTCTCATGGTTGCAATTTATTTAAGTTTCTTTTATGTCATATGCTTTCATGGTTACATGCCCTTTTATATGAAATTATGTACATGAATCATTGAAGTGAAAAGATACAAATTAAAGAGCAGTGTGAATCCAATAGGTATCCCCTTCAATGCCTACGGCGATATGCTTTATGAGAACTGAGAAAGAAATTTTTTTTGGATTTATCTTGCATCATTATTTTATTTAATGCACTTAAGTCTCATTTTTTGGGGGCAAAGCATTAACGCTCTTCCTAGTAGAGATATTATCCCTCTAACATATAACCAGATACATCATTGTAGTGAGAAAGGGAACATAAAGGGTTTGGGTAAAGGCTTGATTGTCACCTGCATTGACGGGAGTACATAGGTAGGTCATTTGACGTTACATGTGTTTGCTTAAATAGAGAGCTATTGGAGAAGTGATTAGGGAATTGAAGGAAGTAAAAGGAGAAAATATTCGGGACTTGGAACTCGACTATCTCTCTCAAACTGTTATGCACTTTAACTTCAAGAATAACATAATGCCATAAATACAAAATATTTCCAGAAACATAGAAATATCACATGAATTGAGACAATTTGCAAAGATATTTCATTATTCATAATCATAATACAATGTTTAATTACCTCTTCAAGGGAGTAACCTCCAACAAAGCAAAGATTAATTAAAATAAAACTTGATGATTCTTCCCTTGCCATATAAGACTATTTATAGATTTATGACATCCAAAACCCTAACTACTAGTGGTCCCTTGCATAATACGGGTTAACCACTTTATTTATTAACTACGACACATTCATAAGTAATTGTGGTCCCTTATATATAATGTGGGTCAATAACCTATAATTATTATTAATGTGGATAACCACTTACATGATTTATTGACTCAACTAACTAACTATGACTCTGACTAGGCCTTATGGGATTATTACATAAATAAATGGGTTAGATTTGGACCCTAACATACCCTCCCCCATCAAAATCAACCTTTTCCTTCAAGTTGAAGTTGCATAAATTATTGAACAATAGTGGTTGGTTCCCATGTTGCATCTTCTGGAGAGGTGTCTTTCAACTAGATAAGGAGTCCCTTGATCATGCAGCTGCAGCTATGTCTTTCGCGAGTATTGAGGACCTGTTTAGGTTGGAGCCAAAGAGAAACTTCCTCATCCAATTATGGAAGACTTGTTTCAACCCTACAATTATTCCCTACAATTTTCTTGAGGCGGGATACATGAAAGACTAGGTGGATTTTTGAAGTAGTGGAGACCAAATCAATTTTCTTTGTTGAAACTGAGCATGCTGCATGATCCTCTTCAGCATTTTTGTGATGTGAGTCCTCCGTTGGGCTGATCCCATTGCTATTTGAGTCTTCTGCCAGTTTCTTGACCGGGAATCCAATGGATTTGTGTGGCAAAGGGGAGGATGAGTGTGAAAGAGTGGATTTGTGGAGGTGTTTTCTTCTACCGAAGTTGGAGAGGTGGAGCTTCTCCTCCGGGAGATGAATAAAAAACTGGCCATAGATAAAATGTGGGTCGAGAACCTCAAGCTTTTCCATGGCAATAGAAATGGACAGGGAGTAAGAAGAATTGCAATAATATGATGGTGGGAGGGAGAGACTCTACTTCATCTGCGACAACATCACATCTGGTACCTTTTGGGCTTGTCTCCGCCAGATGGGGGGACTGCTGGCTTGGAGCAAAAGGCTCGGAGTGAGAAAAAGGAGGAGCAAGGCAGCAGACGAAGCTATGACATAGGAGGGTGTCAAAGAATGAGAAGAGGATGCATAGATGGGAATAAACACAGGAGCCATGAGCCATAAATGGCCAGGAGGCAAGTTGCAGGAGCAGAGGTCGAGGGAGAGGCATAATTGCTTTAGGTGCCAGTTTCCTCTGCACATTTAAAACTTTCACGCGGGAGGTAGGTGCGGCCACATGGAGGGGCCATGTGCCCCCACGACATGAGGCTAAGTGGCAGCCCAAATCAATCGTGTTGAGCACATGCATCTGAGGGTTGAATATATTTGAGGACCAATTGAGTGCAGGCATTGTGTAGAGTCATTGAAGATGGAGTGGAATCTTCTAGAGATAAGAGGAGAGTTCTGATTCACACCTCTGTTGGCTAGGATATTTGCAACTTCATTAGCTGATCTATGCACATGAAAGAAGGTAATGGCTTTATGGAGTTGAAGCCATTGTTCTAGGTTTTCCATTCTAGAGGCTAACCACAAACTCTTTGAAATTTTGGAGGAGGAGGATTCATGAAGAAGATGTTGGGCTACATTAATGATGATCTGAGAGTCCACTTCAACCTCCAAAGGGTTAGATATCATTCTCTTCAGCAATGTTGTGGCCTTGGATGAGTCCTTCCAGTTCAGTAGATTTGTTTCTATCCCAACCAATGGATCCATATAAGATGAGCAAGGGACACCTTCAGAGTCACGAAAGAGTCCTCCAAATCCAGCTTCGCCCAAATTTCCTTTTGAGGCTCTATCAAAGTTGGCAGATACCTCTTGAGGGGGTTACCCTGACGAATACCTCTTGTGGGAGAGAAGGTGGGAGAGGGTAAATCGTTGAACAAAATGGAGAAAAAGGGGGAGGAGATAATACTCATGATCCATCTAATACAGGTGGGACTGAAGCTGAAGGCCAGGAGCACTTGACGGATATAAGTCCAACTGAGTTTATCAAATTCTTTCAAGATATCAGTTTTGAGAAGCATACCTAGATTTTTCTGCATTTTCAGAGAGTGGATGACTTCATGCATTAGGATGATGTCATTCATTATCTCTCTTCATTCCACATATCCTGTTTTCTCTGGTGATATAAGCAGTGGGAGGAGAGGTTTGAGCCTGTTGGTTATCACTTTTGATATGAGCTTGTAAATGATGTTGCAAAAGAAAGTGAGCCAAAAAATTTCAAAGCAGAAGGGCTTGTTGCTTGCTACACCAAGGCGGGACCATTGTAGTTGAATAGGCGAATGATCAAACCCC
Organism: Pinus albicaulis; assembly: GCA_034641835.2. NCBI lineage: Eukaryota > Viridiplantae > Streptophyta > Pinopsida > Pinales > Pinaceae > Pinus > Pinus albicaulis. The sequence continues at coordinate 1,262,389,325 of CM076584.1, read as the reverse complement.
GAAATAGGTAGAATGGTGGTGGCCAGTGATCCTGTATATGAGCATATCTTCCATATGTGCACATATCTTTCATAAATGTGCATATCTTACGTAATTTAACATCTTTCGTACATGTACATATCTTGTATATGAGAATATCTTCTGTATGTGCACATATCTTCCGTAAATGAAATATCTTCCATAAATGTGCATATATTTTGTATATGCGCAACTTTTATATATGCACATACCCATGCACAACTCTAACCTCCGTATATATATAGTTTCCACATATGTGCGCAACTTCTATCTATACGCATATAAAGAAGTTGTCCATATATGGAATATATGTGCATTTATGGAAGTTGTACATATATGGAATATATGTGCATTTACGAAAGTTGTACATATACGGAAGATATGCAATTATACTGATGTTGCGCAGAACTCAAGCCTCTATATATGAATATGTCTTCCATATTTGCATAACTTCCGTATATGTGCATGTCTTTTGTAAATTTTATTCTTCAATAAATGCAATTCTTTATTATAGGCACAAAATATATGTGCATATACGTATGTTGCATATATAAGGAAGGTATGCGCATATAAGGAAGTTGTGCATATACGGAAATTTCGGATATACATAAGATATGCACATATACAAAATATTTGCGCATATACGGAAGTTACACATATACAGAAGATGTGCGCATATAGGAAAGTTGTGCATAAATTTCGTAATATCCATACACAAGTCTCTATATATGTGCAACTTCCGTGTATGCACAACTTCCATATATGTGCAACTTATGTATATGTGTATCTTATGTATATCCACATATCTTCTATATATGCGCATATACTGAATATATGCACATATATGGAAGAAGTGCATATACGAAATATATGCACATTTACAAAACTTGCACATATACAAAAGATATACGCATATACAGAAGTTGTGCATATATGAAATATATGCACATTTACAAAACATGCGCATATACAGAAGATATACGTATATACGAAAGTTGTTCATATACAGAATATATGCGCATATAAGGAAGTTGTGCATATACATAAGCTATGCATATATGGAAGATATGCGATACAGAAGATGCAAATATATAAAATTTGTGCAACTTCCGTACTTCCACAGATTTTGTACATGTACAACTTCTATATATCCGCATATCTTCTGTATGTGTGCATATATTCCGTAAATGTGTATATATTTTGTATTTCCATTTTTTCTGCGGTTGTTGTATGAGTTCCATGTCGAAGGGAAGGGATGACAAGTCGAATGGCATAAGGTGAAATCCACAGGTGAAAGTTCAAACAGGGCCTTAAGTTTGAAACATCTTTAAAATCAGAGTTCCAGGTCTTAACCATATATTTCAGTGCTTCAATTATGCTTTTAAAGTTTTTATCATTGACATTTGTTAGCGAAAATATTAATGTTTAATGAGGGCTGCAATGTTGCACTTTTCAACAAGGTTCAATGTTTGATGTAATAACTCATGCAAAATAACATGAAGGTGTATCGTGAGATAACTATTTATCGTAACAATAAATTTTCCTCGGAAAATTGAATAGAGAAAGAAATATGATTCATAACCTACCAATCCTTGCATTATTTACATTGAGCCATGAAAAAATCAAGGTTGTATGGCATTTCACATTTGCAGTGGTTGAAAGAAACAAAAAAACATAAGACATATCTCTACTAGGCAGAGCGTTAATGCTCTTCCCCCAAAATATGAAACTTAAGTGCATTAAATAAAATAATGATACAATATAAATCCAAACAACTTTCTTTCTCACCACTCATAGAGCATATCTCCATAGGAATTGAAGGGGATACCTATTGGATTCACATTCCTCTTTAATCTGTATCTTTTCACTTCAATGATGCATACATACTAATTTCATATAATAGGGCATGTAACCATGAAAGCATATCACATAAATTAAGCATAAACAAACTCAGAACAAGATGAAAGAAGCTTACAATTATTCTTACCACCTTTATGCAGCTTTCCTTCCCACCATACGAAAGAAGTGGCACTCAATCGAAGGGATGCTAATTGGATCTTGGACTCATATTCTTTGATTCATTATATGCGGAAATATACTTCAACCTGTCTGATCCAAGTATCCAAATTTTCTGCATTAGATTCTTCATTAAACGTAAGTAAATAAAACTTGACATCCAACTTGAAAAAAGGGTTTTTAGGAGCTTTTCTAATTTTAGAATCATGAGAAGATGAGGAAGAAGTGGACCATTCACTAGTAGATGGGGATGGGGATTTAGGAGTCCCTTCTCCTCCTCCACCTTGATTTACTCAAGAATGATGATGTGGTTCTTTCTTCTCTTGCTTTTCCATTGTCTTCTCATACTCTAAAAACATTTTGTCAACTTTTTATGCCATGGTGTATAAGACCTTGCACAAATTTCACTCTTCCTCCAACCCATCATATTCATCTACCATTTTCCTTCTTCATGATTCATGTCCAGCTTCTAGATCAAAGGACCTGATTTTTATTTCACCTCTTTGAAGCTTTTCCCTCGTTATCATACACTTGCAGTTCACAACAACAGAATACCTGCTCTCATACCAAAATTAATCTGTATCTTTTCACTTCAATGATGCATATAAAATTTCATATAAAAGGGCCTTTAACCATGAAAGCATATTACATAAAAGAAGTGGAAATAAAATGCAACTGTGAGAAACAAAGGTACAAACAAGTTGATAACAGATTTCACCTAGTGTGGGTTACGCCTCCAAGCCCTGTTCAATGTGGAGAAGCCTCTTTCATTAATATTCAACAAAATTAAATTAAATTACATTTAGAAAAGACACATTATACCTCCACTTCCGAGGATGGTTTGAAAATTCACACCTCTGCTGAAGAAATGGACTACACCATTGAGTTCATGGCAAAAATCATAAAACATTACTGTAAATTCGACCCCTTTCTTCCTCGGTCAAAATATGGACCCCTGGGAATCTCAAAGATTCCCCAAATATTCCTTCTCACAGGTTGACTGAAATTCGATGCACAGGTGACAAAACTGACCTCACGATTGTGCTCCTGATGAAAAACCAAGTAAACTAAGTATAAAATTTGCCTAATTCTGTGCTGGTGAATTTTTTGGCTCTAATGAATCTTTTAGATTCCTTGTAGATTCTCTCATAGGAATATTCCTAGAATATATAAGGGATGTTACCTAACTTAGTCGTCGTGCGCACAGGGTTTTGTAGGGTTGTCCAGGTTCTGATGTTCGTTGGGTTTCATCCCCTGCCTTGTCTCGGCACAAAAAAGTGGCATTTATGCTTGTGGGTCGGCGGAACTCCCAACAGTAGCCACTTGGCCCACTCGAAGTGGCCTCCATGCGGGGTCATTGGCTGACCACCCATCATTGGTTCGAATCTTGTTGGTGTGATTTTTTTATGGTTTGTTTTATTGTTATATTGGTGTCTTTGTTATGTCACTGGTAGTCCGGCCAATGGCCACGCCGAGCAGGTTCAACTCCTGCCGACGTGTTAATATGTATATATTATATGGTGATCGGGCATGGTTGGCCAGGCCAACCGACCAATTTTTTTTAATATATTTCAAATTTAAAATAAACTGCCAAAACCATTTGCCAGTATTTAGGGGTTACCGGACAAACTAAGTAGGTGAAAATTTGGTCTCCACCGACTACTGCAAAGGTGAAAACATTTTCCTCCTTAATAAACTCACTGATTGTTGACTTGGTGCCATGTGGCACATTCTAATTTGTTTGTACTACCGATTGGCCTACTGACTAGGTTACTGACATCACCTACCACGTGTTGCCTCCAGATTGATTCTTTACTGATCATACTACCACATCATCTTGCTTACATCAACATCGTACTGTTAACATCAACACCACGTCATCTCTATGGGTCTTTCCTGCAAATTTTTTAGTTTTATCTCAAAACATTCACTGTGCCATAACTTTGTCATACGATATCAAATTGAGGTGTTGTTCACGAATTTGGATTCATATCGACAGGTTATTTGATTCGAGATAGTGTTCACTGAATTCTAAGGACTTAAAAAATTTGTCCTTTTAGGATCCTTCTAAATCACTCTTTAAGGTGGTGTCCTTTAAACATTTTTAAGCCAACACTAACTATTTCCATGATTGAGATAGAGTTACGCTCTATCCTTATCAGACATTAAACATGCAATTGGATAGGTTATAAAACACAGTAATACCATTCTATTTATTTGAAAAGTGTTATTACATATGAGGTATAATGACTCAATTCTCAAACTCCTCTTCTCCTCTACCAGAAAAAATACCTACACTTATATAACTTTAAAAATTCAATTTTTATTGATGGGAAAATTTCTCTCCAAGACAAGAAACTGGACAGCTGTCCAAAACTACCCAAAAACTAAGCTAAACACTTGTCAACATTTACAAATTCCTACCAGGCCAACTTCTCAAAATATACTAACGATTTGGTTGGCTAGATTCCTCTAGAATGAGGACAATTGTACCTATTACAAATTCATATAAATAAAATGAGACAATAAAAAACTGTATCTAAAATTTATACATCCCCTTTTGGGGCCTTCAAAAAAATGGTACAGTTGGCACTGATGCTCATGCATCATTAGGAAGAGATGTTTTTAAATTTCATAGAGAGAATAAAATGAGGTGATAGAGAGTATTCAAATAATATAATTACTCCTATAAACCTAGTTAGTTGAATTATTTATGTTGTTAAACAATATAAACCTGATTAAATATCAGTTGCATCTGAAACAATATATACATACAATTTGTGGTATTTTAGATGTAAATAGTTGTTCTTAAAATATGTTTCTTGAGAATATATATGATATCATTTCATAAAAATAGCCTCGATCCATCTTAACCCTAAAACTATCAAGTGTTCAGAGGGATCAAATAGCTTGAGGTACAAACATCTTTTAAAGTGAAAAGAGATTTGATCCCTCTCGGTGTTTGATAGATCCAGGGTTATGATGGATCTGGGCTAGTTTTTATATATACACATACCATATCTAGGTTGGATCTATCTATCCTTCTCTCTCTATCCCCTCCCACTCTACTCTCTCCCTCACCCTCTCTCCATCTCTCCCTTGTCACCCTCTCTCTCCACCTTTCTATCTTTATGTATTTCTTCTTCCCGCCCTCTCTCTCCCCCTCCAACTCCCTCTCTCTCCCTCCATCTCTCCTCTCCCTCCTCTCCTCTTTCTCTTTCTATCCCACCTCCCTATCTCTCTGCTCCCCATCACTCTCTCTCCCTCTCTCTCTCTCTTTGTCGTCCAACTACGTCATCGTGTCCCTCACTATCTCCTTCTCTCTCCCCTTTTCTCCCCCTCTATCTTTGTTTCTCCCTCTCTTTTTCTCTCCTCTCCTCTCTCACTCACTCTCTCTCTATCTCTCCCTTGTCACTCCTTCTCTCTCTATCCACCTTTATCTCTCTATGTGTTTTTTATTCCCTCTATCTCTCTCCCCCTCCAACTCCATATCTCCCTCCCTCCCTCTCTCCTCTCTCGAGTCCTCTATGTCACCTCCCTTTGTATCTCCCCCCATCTCTCTCTCTCTCTCTACCCTCCAAAACTAGCACTATCTCCCTCCCTCTCTTATTCTCTCTCTCCCCCCCTCTCTCCCCTCCATTTCTATGTCTCCCTCTCTCTCTCCTCTCCTTCTCTCTTTATTCCCTCCTCTCCTCTCTCTCTCCTCTCCTTCTCTCTATATTCCCTCCTCTCCTCTCTCTCTCCTCTCTTCTCTCCCTCTCTCTCCATCTCTCCCTTGTCTCTCCCTCTCTCCCTACCTCTATCTCTCTATTTATTTCTTCTTCCCTCCCTCTCTCCTCTCCCTACCCTCCTCTCTCTCTTCATTCATCTCTCTCCCTCTCCCTTACACCTCCCTCCCTCTCTCCCCTGTCACCTTATGTAGTTAATGCTATATGTAATGTCTAAAATATTTTACATTGTTATGGTTTTTTGGCATGTGATAATGATAAGCAATGGTATTGGCCCATGATATTGTAACAAAACATATTTACAGTTTAATGATATCCATGGTAAAGTGTAGGAAGATTTCCATGGTTAAGAAACTTGTTATATTGTAAGTTTTA